>VFFE01006081.1:61623-246260 GCA_008921705.1 Burhinus oedicnemus | reverse complement strand
TTTTTAAATTTAATTTTATTGTATCGCCTCTTTTTTATTTGTTTGCCGGCCTGGTGCTTTTTCCCGTGGCTGCTTTTTCCTTCCCCTCCCGCCCTCTCTGCGAGCGGAGTGGGGAGGGGGGGAAAAGAGGAAGAGGAGGAGTGCCAACAGAAATGCAGCGCGGCTCGCCCTGAGCCCGGCCGCGGGAGCGGAGCTGAGCCGCGTCCATGTGCGCGCACCGCCGCGCCGCGCCTCGGAGCCACCGCGCTGGGACCGGGGCTGGCCGCGGGCCGGGGGGGCTCTGACTCATCCCACGGTCCCTCGCCGGAGGGCGGCCGGCGGGAGGAAGCGCCGCCGCCTGTGCCCGGGCGGAGCGGAGCGGAGCGGCACCGCGCCGCAGGGACCCGCGGATCCTCCGCGCCACCCCCCCCTCCCCTCCTTTGGACACAGCTGCCGCCGGCGGACCTTTGCAAGCGGGGCAGCCGCCTCCCGGATTTACAAGGCGCGGGGGCGCTGCCAGCCCGGCCGGGGGGTCTCGCCGACGGCCGCCCGCGCCGGGATTTGCGCTCCCCGGGGACAGACCCATGGGCGGCGGGGTCCGGCGGCCAGCCATGGTTGTTAGCCGGGGCGCCCTGCTCCGCCTGGCCGGCTGAGCCCTCCCCGGCGCCGGGACTCGGGGCTGCAGCGCGTTAAGCGGGGTGTCCCCGTCCCCCGTCCCCGCGGGGCGCGGCGGCGGCTCGGCCCCAGCGCGCCCGGGCGGCGCCCCCCGGAGCGGCGCGGAGCGGCGCGGGGGGGGGCCCATGAGCGGCGATGGCAGCGGCTATCGCCAGCTCGTTGATCCGGCAGAAGCGGCAGGCGAGGGAGTCCAACAGCGACCGGGTGTCCGCCTCCAAGCGCCGCTCCAGCCCCAGCAAGGACGGGCGCTCCCTCTGCGAGAGGCACGTCCTGGGGGTCTTCAGCAAAGTGCGCTTCTGCAGCGGCAGGAAAAGGCCGGTGAGGAGGAGGCCGGGTGAGTACGGCGGGCCGGGGCCGTGGGGACCCGCTCCGTGGGGTTGGGGTAGCCCCGGACCCGCCGGGGTGGCTGCCCCGGGGAGGAGCCGGCCGGCCCCGGGGTTCCTCCGGCCCCGCCGGTTGCCGTCTGGGGACAGGCTTGCTCCGCGCTCAACTTTCGTCTGGGTCCTGGCGGGTCTCCTTCCCCGGGATGGTGGGATGGGTGGGCAGAGACCAGCCGCCAGCATCCCTCCGCTGCTGTCCGAAGCGTGAGCAAAGTGGGTCCTCCGGCAGGAGAGACCCTGCGGCTTAATCCGTGCTAGCTTAACCCAGAATTGTATTTTTGTACTTTTCTGTAGGTACGTTTTTTAAACAGTTTCCTCTTATTTTCTGCATAGTGATAAGGAAATCGATAAACTGAGGATCAATTAGAATTGTGGTCATTTGATAAGTAGATCCATCAAGTGCTACTTCTTGAGCAGAGTTGCATAGGGAATTTCGTTACCTCAGAAAGCTTTCCACATGGCAGCTGAACGGCTGTTGCACCTAACAGCTTGCAAGGACCTAGAAATGCATTTTAGGGTAGTCTCTTTTTCCTTTCTTTCCTTTATCTTTTTGTGTGTGTGTGTGTGCTCAGTCTTGGTTCCTTGTGGAAAAACTTCAGCCCTAGTGTACGTGTTGCTCACATTTCCACAATGAAGTCCCACCACCCACAGTTTCAGTTCTGAGCGATGCTTTGTGCTCTCAGCTGTCCTTGGTAGGCGTGAGAGCTCAGTACCTGGCAAGAGTAGGCCCTCCGTGATTTCTCAGTGGAATTATTATTTACATATTCCTTTATGTTTTCGCTGCTATAAATCACCGCTGAGGTAAGAAAACAGCAATTGGTTTGAGAAGCTGCTGTGAATGTGTACTTTTCTCACGTGTCTGTTAGTATCGTGGTTAAAAAAGAGTGATCCTTGTTTACTCAGCTCTTTGGGATGTACCATCAACCTGTGTAATCCTTCCATGTTTTCCATAGACGTTAATATTTTGTTTGTTGATTAGTCTCTTCATGAAGCGCCTTTCCTACATCTAAAGTCAGTCAGTCGTGACTACAGCAAGGTGTCAGAGCTAGCTGAGGGCTGCTCTTCTGGTCTGTAGATTGAGGTACGTGACCTGTACTCAAGTGAGGAACGAAAAGAAACAGGGGGAAAGCTTCTGGCTGTAGAAGGCCACTTACTGTTGTCAACAAAGGGGAAAGAATAATTACTCTGGATTGCTGTCAGCACTCCTGATTCACAGGCTCTGGGGCAGGGACTATAGTTAGCCAAATGCTTCAAGGCTTGCAATGCATGGGTTAGGCTGTGAAAATCAAGCTCGTTAATGATCTGTTTTAAAGCAGTTATCAAAAGAGGATGCAAAATACCTGAAATACAGCATGACTTGAAATATTCAAAGGGAAAAAAGTTGCCTTTTCTTTTTTTTCTCTCAAGTTACAATGAATGGTAGCTTGCTGGACCATCCTGTATATTAGTTAACCTGTGAGCCCAGCCCAAAAGATGGCTCTTCCCCAAAAAGTGAGGTCATTTCGTCTCAGGAATCACTCTTTGTAGGATCAAGAGTGGGACCTGGAAGTCTCAGTGATGAATTTTTTTCCCATTCCTCTTTCCACCTCATCTCCATCTCCTATTGAATGAGGTCCCCCAAGGACTAAAAGAGGTGGGAAGTCTAGACGTGTTACCTAGATTTCAAGGTGCTGCGTTGCATTAAAGTTTGAGTGACTTTTACAGCAGGGTGTGGTTGGTGAGTCGTTATTGGTCCTACCACAGTGCTCCCAGCTGCACAGGTCCAATTCTGCTTCCTTTGGACTCACTAAATGCCTGTGAAGAATTGATGAATTCTAACAATTCCCTCAACTTGCATGGACTTTCATGCTGAGGAAGGTGTTCAATAACTTACGGACCAGGATGATTTAAGGAAGGCTTTTTATTGACTGAGAAGAAGGATCAATGCTACTCAGTGCTGTAAAAATAGAGCTGTTCAGTCTTTAGAGCTGTCAATCACTTGTAACCAGTACTGTATTCATTTTATAAAATTAAAGTAGAAGAATTAAGTTGCTTTTAAAAAAAATTTAAGTGTCCTTTCCTAGGTTATGGATTGTGTCTGCTTTAGTTCCCTGTATCCATGTTTTAAATAGAGATTTGTTTCAGTGGTATGTCCTATTCCTGGGCTGAGGTGTGCTGCTCAGAAGGCAGCGTGCCACTCGGTTTGCTGCTACTGGGATTGTTTATTCAGGGAGTGTATTGTGCCCAGATAACTTATTCATTGCAGAGTCGCTCTTCTGCATAGAAAATGATATGCAAATGAATTGAAACTGGTTTAAAGAAATGTGCGTACATTGTGCAGTGACCCACAACCCCAGTGATTATGTGGACTTAATGATATGCTGGCTCAGTAGTTTGCGAGTCAGTGAAAGGAACGTGAGAAACATCCGTGTTCAAAAGGGGTACAATCCCATTTACAAATGGTACAGTGCTGGGGGAACTATCTTTACTTTTTTAAACACGACCTCATTTTATGGCTATGGGGAGTAACTGTCAAAATACCTCCCATTTACAGAGTGATTTTCATCTGTAGTACTCAACAAGCTCTACCAAATGGCAGAGGTTCTTCCCATTTTACAGAAGGCGAGACCAAGGCACGGAGCAGTTACCTGACACAGAGACCTGGTTCCCGATGCTTGTTCCCCAGCACGCCGCAATTTGGGCCCGCTGCTGCCAGTGGGGTTACAATGCGGCAATGGTGGAGCTGTAGCAACTTGCACCGTTACAGAAACACAACACTGATGATGGTTCATGTTCTGTTTGCTCTTTGCTTTTGTAAAAGCAACTGTGTGAGCTTACGTCAATTAGATGTTTTTCAATACGTGACTCCAGCAGTGCTGTAACTAAAATATTCAGTAAAGATGTGTGTGAACTGAGTTACATTTTGCACTGGTTGGCACCTTGTTCTTTGTTTCGCAGCTTGTGTGAAGCAAGAGTGAAATGCTCCTGCTCTCGTATGGGAAGGGAGAATTTGCACCCAGTAGAAGTTCAGGCTTACCTGGTGGTGGGCATGAGTAGTCGCAGGTTTTGGCAAGCTATGGGGAACCAGGTCTGTGCAGGGGCATCTTGTATAATCAAAGCTATCAGCTCTTGCGGAAAACAGACTGCAGAAACATCTAATTTGTCAGTTGCAATAAGCACCATGTTGTAAAATGAGCTCTTGTTTTGTCTGCCTTTTCGACGGGCGAAGGCAGCTCTCTCACATGCATGCTCTATGTTCTTTTGTATCTCTTGCACGTGTTTGGCTCTAAAATATGATTTATCAGTTTAAGATAGGCCAAATAAGGATGCTGAGTGCTGTGGACTAAGCTGAAAATTTGGCCACGTGGGCTTAATTCCATTATTGTGACTTAGTGTCACAATACCATTGTGACAATTCCATTATTGTGTGTGGTGATTGGCCACAATTGTGCAGGTGCCAAGCAAAATATGTGTATGTTGAACAGCACCTGTATGATTATATATATAAAGTACAGCTAGAAAAGATAAAATTACATATTTTGCTCTGACCATAATAACTCGATAGAGGATTCAAAAGAAATTGCTGTATGGCATGGCTTTTTGGTGCAGGTTCAAGAGATGGATCCTTCATCAGGGAATGACAGATCCAAGAGGGGAATGCAGAAGACTAGACAAAGCAGCCTGCATGACTTCTCTGCCAACAAATGGTTGAACCAAGTAGTTGCACCCCTTTGTGGCTTCTTCGTCCCTTCTTCAGCTGTTTTGTAGCAGCCTGGAAGCCCTGGGCTGGTGGGTCCAGCTTGTTTGTGAAAGCTGCGGCCGTTACTTCACCAACCATCTTCTGAGGCAGAGCTGGG
Source organism: Burhinus oedicnemus (assembly GCA_008921705.1). Classification (NCBI taxonomy): domain Eukaryota; kingdom Metazoa; phylum Chordata; class Aves; order Charadriiformes; family Burhinidae; genus Burhinus; species Burhinus oedicnemus. The sequence continues at coordinate 241,390 of VFFE01006081.1, read as the reverse complement.
GTGGAGTCGGCCTTCCATCATGCCATGGCCACTGGGGGCCTTGCACGAAGGGAAACAGGCTGGAGCATCAGGCACAGCATCTGTGGGGGTTGGTGGGAATTTTGTCTGAGTGAAGCCCTCTGAAAGGGTGTCGTTACTTGGGGAAATCGTGTTTGGATTCAGGCAGCTTTGGGTCAGGGGGTGCCAGGCACTGGTGTAGCGTCATCTCCATCCCTTCAGACATTGCTTCTGTAGATGAGTTTTCAGCTCAGAATGCAGGGTTCTCTCTCAAGCAGGTTTTTTACCCCAGGAAAAAGAAAAAAATTCAGTGGTGGGGGTTTTTTTTCCTTTTTTTTTTTTTTTTCCACATGTCTGATATATATTTTGTACTCCTCCAGGGAAAGGATGTTTTTCCTTAAGGAGATCTAAAGGCTTCTTCCAAAGTGAAGGAAATGGCTCACACATAGAAAAAAAGCAGTAACTTAAAACATGTTTTCCCTTTGCAGTATTTCTCATTTTGAATAATAAATGGAGATTTGGAATTTAAAATATACGTACGTAGATATTTTTGCAGCAGTATAAGGAAAATATAAGAGCAACTTTAGCTGAAGGACACAGAAGGACTTTGTTCATTCGGAGATTCATTTAAAACATTTGAGAAGTCTGTCATCTCTGCAAGCTGTTAAATTCCCTGAGTTAAATCCTGAAGTCCTTTCTGATTTCATGCAGGGTGAAAATTATGATTGAAGCTCATGGAAAAAACACCTTTTTAGCTCCCTGTTAAATTTGTCGTAGTCCATGTGTGCTTTTATGGAGTGGTGCATCTCAGAACAGCTGTAATATCATCCTAACCTGTGGAATCTGGTCCTTCTGTTGCTACAGTGTCCTGATGCTGGCTACATTATCTCAGCGCATAGCTGCTGTCTGCAGTGGGATTCAGGCTGGATCCCAGCACTTCTCCATAGCATGTGTATGCACATCTGGATGTGCGCCCAGCCAAGGGGGGTCCATCACATTCTTCTGCCCGCTCCTCTGCAGAATTTGGTGCTGTGCCCCATCTCCGAGTGGCTGTGGGGAATGGAAATGCCTGGAAATCCTGGCATCGCCTGGCAGCCAGCGCTCTTAGAAGTACTAGCTGAGATGAGGGCGTGTATGCCAAGTGGCCAGCCAAACATGAGCCTAGATAATGTCAAGGGGAAGGGGCACAGCTTGAGAGCGTGCGTCCTTCTTGCTCGGGGCAGTCTGTCGGTGGGGTCTGCCATTGGTGCTGTAAGCTCCTTCTGCACCCGCTGGTGCTAATGAATGCTGAAATAATCAGGAGGGGGGAAAAGGCTTCCTCCTGCTCGTGACAGCTCGGCAGATGGGTTTCATTTTTTCAAATTGATCCCTGGGGGTGGTATCGCACACATTCGTGACTTGCAGATGTGTTGACTGTCACGGTGTGAGTCTGTGCTTGGTTACTGGGAGGGTCAGATAGCAACCCTGAACTCTCTGGCTCTAAAATCTGGGGAAGAACTGCAGGCTCCCGACTTACTCCAGAGCATGGAAAACTCAGCAGCCAGTCTGCTTTGCAACACAGCTTGCGGGTGAGCATGTCAGTCAGTAAGCCACTTCGTACTAGTTCTGGACTGGTTGATGCCAAGAAAATCCGTGGAAGTCATCCAAGCTCCTAGAGGGATGGATATCTTCTCTCCCCATGGCCTCAGGGGTAGCTGTGCTTGTGGGAGCAGTGAAAATCATTAGCCAGCAGAGGAGGTTCACCATTAGAGCAATACAAATGATTGATTCCTCCGTCACCAGCCAAATGGAAAAGTCAGGGTGAAAAGAGGTTCATGAGTGATTATTTTTCCTCCCGATAAAATAAAAGATCCATATAAATCAGTTTATCATTGACTGATATAACTGTGTGTGGGGGGGGGAAGGTGCAATTTCATTAGGAGGTTTTTTTATATCTGTATTTTTTCCTTAACTTTCAGGTATACTTCTAAATTAAATATTGTTTTGAAATAAAACCCCAAAAGCTTGAGTTCCAAAAATACCAAAATGAAGACAAGATTTTCTTCCTTCCTTCCTTTTTTGCTTTGCTGAATTCAAAATGAATTTAGAATCATTTCAGTAGATCAGATACTGCATATTTTAACAGATAAGATATGTATTACAAAAAAAATTCAACAGGCTGACTCGGGCAGTGTGGAGAGCAGAGCTGCCACGGGAGCTGGAGAGACTGTAAGAATCTCACTCCTGTGAGAGACAAACATGATCATGAGTCTCACTATGTTGAGAAGCAAGTGCAAACTCACTTGGGCTTATCTTCTTTCCTTCTTTCCCCTCCCCAAATAGGCACACCATGAACTGCCAGATAGCATGGTGGCCAGGTGGGCGTTTGTTCCGTCCCTCTGGCATTTGTTCCATTTGATCTATCCCTCTGAACTGTCACATGCACATTATTTCTGGGAGTTTCCTACTCCCGCACAGTTGAAGCCAAGCTGTGATTTATTATTATTAAAGTCAAAGCAAGAATTTTAACAAGCAAAACACGTAACAGATTGACATCTCTTTCATATTTGCAAGGTCCATGGCTTGGCAGGAGAAGGGGACCAAGAAAGCAGTTCAGGGAAAGCAGCTTCAGAGAACTAACCTTTAAATACACATACATTTCCATATGCTCCGTGTTCCCGTGTTCTGTCCTAGCATCATTGCATGGCCGCATTACTGTTGTGCCGTAATCTTGAAAGTCTCTTGTGAAGTGACCTGTACCAAAATCATCTACTCTGTACCTGGGCTGCAGATACTGCAGTCTGTCAGGGAACAATACCTTTATACTCTGTTCTCCCATTTAATGCATGGTTCATCTCTATTCCCTAGCTAACACAATATTCTTAATATTAATACATTATCCTTTCTGAGTATAAAGCACACTACTACACCTATTTTTTTACCTTTACCCTGTTCTGACATGTAGCAGAATCCTGAAATAATTCAGCCTTTCCAGAGGCTGGTTTTTGCATCTCTATTAAAAGCTGTAATAGAGCCATGGACACACTTTGTGCCCCTCACTAGCCCCGCACAGCTAGCAGGGGCTCCTGGAATAAATTATTTTTAAAGAGGGGATGTTGTACTTTGAGGGGAGTCAATGTGGACACTGAATTTTTGCAGCACGGTAGCAGGGCTGTAGAGCTACAGCTTCCTGACAGTACTGTCTCTGAAAATAGCAGCTACGACACATTTTTAAAATGGTAAACCAGAAGGCAGCTTTCTAGAGAGCTGTGGAACACGACTGTGGTATTCACTGTTCAGGCAGACCACTCCGGCTTTTCCAGCCCCCACGCTGCAGCATAGACAAATATCTGCATGTTTGTTCCAAGTACTGAGCTGGGGCTCTCTGAAACCCTGATGCAGCTTATGTGGCTGCTGAGAAAATTCAGCTGGAAGTGCCCTGACACCTGTCAGGCACCTCTGCTGTCCTCTGCTCATTCCAGAATGTCCTGACTGAAGGTGACAGAAGGACAAAGCCACAGGCTTGGAGACAGGGTAGTGGCCTGAGCCCTGAGCCTTTCTTGTCCTCAAGGATGAGCTGCTGGCTGATTCCTGGCACAATGAGGAAGGCTGGCTCCATGCAGCGCCTCTGGGCATTTCTGCTCTCTGCCCTTTCCCCATGGAGCGGGCTGGGCTGCGAGGTGGGGAGTAATGCTGGAAACAGCATCATCACAGAATGGGGCTTTGCAGCTCTCTTCCTGCATCTGCTCTGTGGCTTTGGGTTTGTCCCTTTCTCCCAATATCATGGGGAGATCGAGTGCGGCGCTGTGCCTGGGGTCCCTCTAAGGAGTTGCTGTACGGCATTGTGCCGCTTCTGGCAGAGCTCTAAGTTTGGAGAAGCATCGAGCTCATGTGCAGACCGTGGCTTGCGTCAGGGCAAGGGGGGAGGCAACAGCAGCAGCTCCTCTGTCTTCTTGGCAGCACGTGCATCTGTGGTATCTGAAGTTGTGTGGGGGAGGAAGGGGGGACTTTGTCCAAGGGACGCCTCCTTCAGAGTCTGCCTTGAATCAGGGCCTCATTCTCCTTCAGCGTTACTGAGCACAAGGGTGAACTCTGTTTTGGATGGTTCTTGGCACCGTCATGTTCCCCAGAAGAAACCCTGAGCTGGGAACCTGTGGCCCTTCTCTGGCCAGAAAGTGGGCAGCTGTGGTGAAAGGAGAGGAGCGGTTCCGCTGCCAGCTGCTCGCGCTCCCCATCTTTCTTCCTGGGGTCTTTTTAGTGCGATGGTTCATGTTTGGAGTGCTTGGCTCTGTTGATAGATGTCAGAAAAGGGGAAATGGGAAATGACTGGTCACCTCCAATGGCAGGGGGCTGGATTTGAGGATGAAGATCCAGGGCTAGATACAGCTGTTACAGTGATGGAGAGCAGAGAGCTTCTCCCCCATCATGCAGCAGCATGCATGGAGCGCACTGTCCAGAGCTCTGTCCCCGTGGCACTCCTGTCTCACCTTCCCTCCAGCAGCGTGCTCTGGTAAGGCGGTGTGTTACATCCACTGGACGGCTACATGCTGTGAACTGGCACAATATCCACAGAGAGGCAATGTAATTCCGTTACTTGTTCCTCTTTCCCTGCTGAAAGCTGATTGGGGTCATGATAAAGATAAAAAACCCCTAAAACGTTCCTTTCTTGAAATATTTAAGTATTTTGGATTGAAATGAAGGAAGAAAAGAGCCAGGTCTTGGGGTTAATAGAACATGCTCACTTAATTGATATTTATCTAGAACAGCATAGTTTGCAGTCCCCTCCCCATGCTGGCTGCACAGATAGTTTCTTTGCTTAGCAGTTGATACTTATATTGTCCAAACTGCCAAATAAATACATTTCCTTCATTCCCCAAAGCAAAACTGTTTGCAAAAGGTCAAGCAGTATGGGACTGCTGCAAGTGAAGCCAGGCTGCAAAAAGCCAGTCCATGTCTTCCAGAAAATTGAAAAGCAGTAGAAATTAGCAAAAAGACACAGTGGTTTTGGCTTCCAGGGACTGGCTCGGGGTTGGGAAGCACACGACGATTGCTGAAGGATGCTCCCTGGGGACTTGGGAGCCGCTGGGCTGCAGAAGATGCAGTGATCACACGCTGGCAGGTGAGGGGCTTGGACCATCCACCTGCTCCTGAGCCGATCCTTTCCCTGGCACAGCTCCTGTAACCGGATCGGGGTCTGAACTGCTGGCTGCCTGCATCCTCCGCCTCAGTTATCGATCGGCAGCCATTCATGCGGGCATCCTCGGGTGACCAACATCATGCTCTGGTGGGAATTTTCTGTGACGGTGGCTAACAGGGCTGGCAGAGTGTGCGGTGTAACCACCAGTGCTCTGCTGGCTTTTCATAGTTTGGCTTTATGCTCTTCAGTACGGGGTCTCTCTGCTGGCTAACACACAGGTAGTTATTTAAAAATTTATAAACATTTATTTTGGCTTTTATTTTATTTCCTTCTGTGCCCCTCCTACCTTTTCCTTAAACATTTCTTCTCCTAGTTTTCCTTCTGTTTCTTAAAAAACACAGCTCTACTTCCCATGAAATAAATTTTAGTTTCTAGAGCTAGAGCCTGATAGTGGCTCCTGAATGACTAGAAACCACCAGGTGAAGTTTGAGAGCTCCTGAGCCCTGAGCCCTCAGGCAGCGAGTGGCTCCTGGGCAGCTGGAGGAGCAGGAGCTGTGTTTGGAGACCTGTTGGAGAGGCGGATTTTCTGGTTTTGCTCCATCTGCACTGTGTCACCCTGAGCACGCACATCGCCGGGGAGGGAGCTCACTCTTTATAGCTCGCTCCCAACACGGCAACGGGGCGGCCAGTGAACCTGCTTGTCTCACTGGAGCCCTGGGGGCCGCCCGACATCAGGAATGAGGTGTTTGTAGTGAGATCCGAACCACGAAACACCACCCTTATTTAAAAGAGAGCTTTAGGTGGAATGAGGCAGATGATGGCTTTCTCACGCTGCCAGTGTTTTCATTAGGGGCAAGGAAACCTCTGGCTCAGATGGAAAATTGAAATCATTCTGCAGGTAAAAAAAGGTGTATTTTCACAAAGCAAAAGGAAAGAAGAATGAACTTTGAGTCACATGGCAGGTTTTGGCCATTTTTAGCATGATCTTGCTCTTCGAAGTGTAATGTTTCAAACCAGAGTGGCACAAGCAGTACATTTTTTTTATGCATTTGGGTGTTGTGTAAGATTTGTTGAAATTTAGTAACATCATAATTTTGGGTCAAAAAATGCTTGCAGACTGCTGCAGGAATGCTTAAGCTGCATTAGTGCAGTGAACAAAAAAAATCTTATAATATAGCCCGACTGATTCAAGCTTTAATTTTTCCACATCACAGACTCATTACCTGTTAAATAAAGAAGTCTCACAGCTCTCATCCCTTTGGAAAATCTGTGGGAGTGCATGAGGAATACTGTAGCAAAAGGGAATGTTATTGCCTGGTGTTACTGAATGCTTGCAGAGTGACACTGGGACCCAAATTTTACCCTGAGTTGCCATCCAGTGATTACCCAGGGTCCTTCTGTGAGCTGGTGTTGGTAGGACCAGGTACGCTCCCCAGGGCCGATAGCATCTTAAGTGATTAATTTCTGCTCAGTGCTTGTTGATAGCACGTTCTGTCTGTTTTCTATTTTAATGAATTTACTTTTCTAGGTGTGTGGAGCGGGGTGGAAGAATGATGTAGTTGTTTCCGTAGTGTGTTTTGTTTGCGTGAGGGACTTCTTGGTGTTCCTGCAGTATTTCAGGCCTGTTGGATTGATGGAGGAAGTGGAGAGATTTAGCATCTGAGAATAGCACAAATCACAGCGCCGTGGCAGGCGTGAACAGCAGGGATGGCGTCTGCTCTGCTCGTGTGAGGACTATTAGTGATCTGCTGCTTTGCATGAGGCACTTCAAGGTGAGGGGAGCTGGGGACCCTGTTCTGGAGCCCTTCAAAAACTTGGGGTGCAGAAGTGTGATAATGTCACCAAGTCACGGTCACCTAGCAGCAAGGCTGAAGGGACTCCCAAGGTTGACTAGTCCCACTGCAGCTCTGCACCGACGCCAGATGTACATTCCCCAGACAGATGTTTTTTAACCTGTTTTTTACATCCTCCCATGGAGTAAATTCTAGGTAGAAAGAACTTCCTAGTATCTAAACCAAATCTTTGTAGGAAACCAGGAAGAAATCTGCTTAATTAACAGTGAAGAAGTTTTATATTGCACATTGGAGTCAACAAAACAAAACACAGCCTTTCTAACTGTACAAGCGACAAAGCACTGCCACAAGATTGCCCAGGATTTCTGACCCATCAAACAACTCCTTAGGACATGTCTGGGTGATGTGTGGCCCTGTAGGAAACCCTTTCCCCCTCTATCCCCATTTGTAGGGTGAGAGGTGCTGCAGGCATGGGGAGAGGGCAGAGCTTTTTTTCCATTTCTCCCTTCTGCCAGCTCCAGGCAGCAAAGCCCAGCAAGCAACATCTCCAGGCATCATCCTCTGAGCCTGCCTTCCCACATTCCTTGGGGATAGCATAGCTGTCGCCCTTTCTTTGCTGGTATGAGCTTTGGGCTCAATCATCCCTCAGCCCAAAAGCTCTGCAGGGTGGAGGTACACATTTGCTAAATCTTTGTGCGACACTCGAGCTCTCATTGCTGGCATGGGGAAGGTCTGGATTTTACTCCCAATGTTTCCCCTTTGTGGGTGCTCACTCAGGAGCTAGCACAGCCCATGGGGGCCAGGGAGAAGCCACCATGAAGAGGCAGATGCTTGGTTGGTTCATGGAGTCACATTTGCACCCAAATTAAACACGCTCTGTGATTGTGGGCTCACACATAATATTTATGCTATCCTCTGTTTCGCTCTGGGTGAATATGTTGTAATTTTGGCTAATTACACAATATGTCAGGAATAATTGCAGGGTGTTCCTCAAAATAAATAATATATCTTGCGCGCTCTGCTATCCATACTTATGAGCATACTGTAACCTTCAGTAGCCAAGGCATTGACTGTGCTGGAAAATGACAGCTTAGGAGCTGTAGCTACAACTTCTTTTCCATTAAACTTCTAATTTTTTTAATTCCCTTACCTGAAAAAGCTCACCCCGCATAAATTCTGGAACAGCCCTACATCTCTCCTTTATGCTTCCCATTTCTGTCAGGCTTTGGTTTTCTCCTCATTGGAGCTGAAGTCAATACAGGTGTAGAAGATTGCTCTTTAAAGGGAAATGTTTTGAAATTTTGACTGCTGGTAAAACACACTGGATCAACATAGCAACACAGACTGTGTCCTGGGGGAGGTGAAGACAAACCCAGGAGTGCAGCTGTATGAAGAATTGATTTTTTAGTTCTCTGGTCAAATAAAAGAAGTTTATGGGGAGGAGGGGATTCAGATCCAATGCAATGTTTCAGTCTACTTAAAATGAAACTTTGACTTTCATCTCTGACTCTTTTAACATTTTTTTTTTCATTACATTTCCAAACAAAACATAGTCTCAAAAGAGGAAATCAAAACTTTTACCATTTTCAGATCTCCTTTTTTCTGCATTAATGAGATGGTGTTTGTGTATAGCTTCAGCTGCTCTTACTCTGAATTTTTTAACAAAATATTCAGCTAGACAATTTCACACAGAGGTAGTCAGCAATTCTGTGCCAAAATAACTGGTGGCAGTTAGGCCATCAGTCTTCTTCCACTTGCCACCCCATTGTTTTCACCTGCGCTGGTCTTTGGGGACCTCTTTTGGCCCTGCAGTGCTGGAGATGGCTGTCTCGTCCTTAGCTTGTGTGCAGGGACTGCTCAGAATGAGTAGCTCATCTATCATATACATTAGTGTGGCATTTACGTTCTTGGAAAACCCATTCAAGACTTTGCACCTCTTTGTCCTTGAGCCTTGGACCTTAGGTGGCTGTCGCACGGGGTCAGGAGCATGGGGAGCGAGTGAGCTGCACGATGACTTCTCTAAGTCCTAACATCCATAGGCTCTTAGGAAGAGGGAGGTCTGGGAGAGACATGTAGCAGTGGTCCCATCTTGCACCCCTCATTTTCAGTGCTTTATGTGACTCCTTTCTCTGCCTCTTACCTTGGACTTGTATTAATATCTGTGTACAGATGATTCCCTGGACATGGGAGAGCCTGCGTGAATGCCAGTGCTGTGCAACCACATCCTTTACACCTACTCTACAAGTGGGAAATAGGCTTCCCTGGGGGGACTCATCTTTGTAGGAGCAAAGCAGGCGTAATGCAGAGCTTTGCACATGTCTGTTCCTTGGTAGAGGGGTGCAGGCAGGCAGCTGTGCTCAGTGCTGGAGGGCTAATTACTATTCCTCCTTGCAGGCATCAGCACAGGAAAGGAAATCACTTCTCTGGATGCTCTTTTTGCCTACAAGGTGCCATTCTGCTCTAGTGACTCACTGATGGTGACAGCTTTGATGGGTGCTGTCATTGGCTTGAGCCCATCATCCCTCTGAGTTAGGGAAATGTAATTTTCGGAAGCTTGTCCTTCAAACGCAGAGGCCATCCCTGTCAGCACAGCCTGTTATTTCATGTAATGCATCCTGGAAACACCAGTTATCTCGCTGTAGTTATTAGCCCTGGGTGGAGATTCGCACTTGAGACGAGTAAATACATGAGTGTGCTGTGCAGCCCTATTGTCCCAGAGTCATTTTCTTCTCCAAATAAATTCCCTGTAATTGGAGGGTGACACTAACCCTGTAATCACGTTGAACTGGAGGCGGGCATGGCCTTCATTCTGCATCATTGGGAAAAGAGCTGGGATCAACTGTTTGGTGCCCCCAGAGTCACAGACCTCGGGAATAAATCTTAGCATCAGTCTGTCAGTCTGTTTACATCTCTCCATCCTACTCACAGGCTGGGTGATGTGCCCGTGTGTTAAGCTGAATGGCTGTATCTCAACTGAAGGGGTTCGTGGCAGGTTTGCAAGGTGGGGCTGGGTGCCTGGCTTTGCTATGGAGCCCCTCCTAATGCTTGGGCAGCTGCCATTGCCCACCGTGACTTGATGTCTGCGCAGGCAGCCTGAGGAGGCATCCAAATGCAAATGCCCACCAACGCTGCTCACCTCCCTCGGCTCTGCAGTTCATTTGCCCTCTCCCTGCCTGTTACTCAGGATGCTACAGGATACATTGCCCGGTCCATCCACGCCACCTGCTTGTAGGCTTTCTCGAGGCACAGTGTGTCCTTCTACTCCAAGCACTTTTGCTGAGTTCAGCCACAGAAGCTGTGGAAAACACTTTGCGGGGCTTGGAAACGTCCTCCTTGCCTCCGCCTGTGTGCTTTTCCGCATTCAGTGACTCCCGTGGGAGCTGAAAATGCTCAGCGCTTTGCAGCAGGATTTCCTACCTGCGCACCTGAGTGACACAGTTGGAGTATCCTCCAGGAGTCTCACGTGTGGCTCAGGAGGCTTCCACCTGCTTTGTGCATGACTGGCCGCAGGTGCAGTCGCAGACACCCATGCGCAACATCTGCTGAAGGCTTACGCTCTGCCGTGGTCACAGCTTGGAAGAGTTGGGCAAGGCATTTGGCCAGGGGAAAATGCACCCCTGGTCTTCAAGGGCAGCAGCTCCTGGGGCAGCTGCAAGTGCTGTTATTCCTGAGCTTCCCAGTTTGGGTGGATTCAGTGAATCATTGTAGTGAGTTGAGCTATTAAACTTATGCCGACAGTGATGCATTTAATTGGAGACAGACACTTACTTCATCTTAACTCCAAACACCCTGGAGAACTTAGTAGCTCCTGGCTGGGAAAAAAAGCCAACAGTTTTCTCCCTCAGCTTTTCATCTTCTCTTTCTCCCCGAGTTCTGTGCTGGTGCCTGTCACCATAGTAATCTGCATGGAGCTCACTGATGCATTTTCGTGCCGAGTTAATACAAGCCTTCATTAATACTGTATTCCTGAAGGAGGGAGTTTGTTGCCCTTCCCTGCCTGCATGTGTTTGCAGTATTTGGCTTATCGAGTATTCTGGAACCCAGCCTTTTCAGGGGAGGGGAACTGCGGTTTCTGTGGTGGCACTTTAAACGTGGAGTTAATCTAAGTAAATTAGGAGCAGTTTACGCTCTGACTTGAATGCTGGTTTTGGTGTGTTAAGGGTTTGAGTGCTGGTTGGATGAGTCATAAATCATCCTCCCATTATGACAGCTGCAGCCTGAACGGGGGAAAATAAGAATAATGGTATGTGTAAATTCCAGGCTAAAATGTTTAATTGCAATAAACAAATGTTTAAAGAACATTTAGGTGAAATATGCTCCTGAGATGTGTTACAGTTCCCGTGTTTGCAGTCACATCCTCAGCAAAACTGTTGCACAGGCACAGAAGAGAGTCAGCGTTATACCCAGCCATGGTTCAGATCAGGGCTGGAGATGCTTTCTCCCTTTGCCAGACCAACGTCCTCAGCAGGTACCAGAGGGACTGTTTCGGGAGCCTGCTGCTGGCATCTCTGACAGCCTTGCCGTGCTCAGACCAGGCAGAGGTGTTGAGTCAGAGCGTGTCCCGCTGCAGAAAAAGAGAACAGACAAACGGGCAAGTCTGTTGAAATCACGCAGTAGGTACCTTCCTTCTACCTTGTTGCAGGTCGCTGAATATAAAATGGCTGCTTGCCATCTGAGCCAGCGGAGTCCTCTGTTGTTTGCAGCTCATTGTGCGGAGAACAGTAACCCCAAGAGCTTCCAGAGTTTATGCCATAACCAACACAGAGTACTACTGGCACCCAGCACAGTAACTTCTGGAGTGGATTTAAGCGCAGTTCTGCACCAGCAACCTCAAGCGGAGGCCAGCCTGCCAACCAGAGCATCGCGATGAGTTGCAAGAATCCTCGGAGCCAGTGGCTCAAATCCCTGAAAGGCCGCTAAGCCTTTGTGATCCCTACCATTAGCTTGGAGAGTTCAGATTAAGGTGACTTCTGCGAGTAGGGTCTTGTTGAGTCCCTTTAGATTTCCCAGCCCAAGGCACAGTGGGGTCTGGCTTGCTGCAGCCTCAGGTAATCATATTGCCGTAATTAGAGGTGTTCTGTGAATTGCAAGAAACGAGGCTGTGGCAGACTGCCTTCCACAGCAGACTCTCAGCTGGAAATCAGTGTTGTGCCTTATTCCTTGGCCCTGTGGAGCTCAGGGATTGGATTGAGCCACTTTACAGCGCTTGAGAGAGTATAGGGTTCCTCACCGTGAGGTTTATGCTGCTACATGTGGCCAGAGCATGTTTGTGCTGCTGCTTTGCTGACGGGAGTAAGCAAGAGTTGGTGCCCCTCAGGGGGACTTTGCTAAATGCAGTGTTGGTGCATAACCTCACAGCTCCTCTCTGCATTAAGGGAAGTTATCCTGCTTGCGTGTTCTCTATTCTGCATTTAACGGGGCGAGTTCCATACTCACCTTAAATAGCAGAAGTAAAAGAAAAGGTCACATTGAAAAGCCAGTCATACTTCTGATAAGAAGCACTTCTGCCAGCATCCCTGCCAGAGCTCTTGCTCTTTTCCTCATAGGACACAGCACATAACTTCAGCATTGCCTGCGGTTTGGGGGTGAGGGATGTGACTCTGTGGGGTAGCTGATTTGGGTGTGATCCCCTGGCCTTCTGTGAACACGTCCCTGGAGAGCAAACAAAGTATATGCGAGCACTCTGCACCTATCATGTCCTTGGCAAGCCCCAGGAGAGTGAAAAATCACTGTATAGCTGTACAATAAGGCAGGAAGCACAGCAGCTGATGATGAACTGAGATGACTTTAGGGCTCAGCAGCAGGACAGCTGAAATGAATAATGGCAGCATCGCATTACCATTTAAGTAGTGACAAGGAGATTAGCAATCAGATCATGACTTAGTTAGCCTCAGCTGTGTCAAAGGGCTCAGAAAGTTAAAAGCAGGCAGGCAGAGGTGGTGAGTTTGGCCTGTGGAAAGAGGGGCAAGTGGGATGCTCTTCAGGGGATGTGCAGTGAGTTGGTTACTGGATGACTGCTCAAAAAAAGGATCATCAGCTGAGGACTGTGTCTTCACCTCAGGGAAACCCCCCCTGTGGCTTAGCTCTTACTGGTCTGTTCTGCACTGTGACTGTGATCCCCTGCATCTTCTGGGAGCACTACATTTGAAAGATTTGAGCTCGCTGCATCAGCATAAGGGTCTGCGAGCTTTCTCCAGCACCCCCCAGGCCTGGACAGATGGGTATAAGCAGCCAGAACAGGATCTTTAAAGTAAGCATCCTAAAGCATAACAGTATTGCTTATAAAATAAGGGTAAAAATATCCCTTTGCATATCACATGGGAATTCTAATAGTATGGGGTCTGCACTGGGAATATCCACTGCATGGAAATCGCTTGTGTTTAGTTGGTACTTTGGGATCAAGGCAGTCACAACTTCTTTCATAAATCCATTTTGAAGTACTTGACCTTGTGTTTAGGGAGATGCTAAGTTGGTGCTGAAGTCTTGTCCACATTAGTTCAGTTTCATTTCTGCAGGGAAAGCTGCTCCTACAGCAAAATAGTAGAGTGTACAGAGGAGCGTGAGTGGGAGGAATAGGTTTATCCCAAGTGCCATGATGCAGTACTGCTCCTTTAAAAGTAAGAGGATCTGAGTCCCTCTTGCTACACAAGGATGAGGCTAGAGAGTAGGTTTGAGTTTGATCGCTGGTAAATTCTGTGAATTATAGGAAAAAAAAATTCACATGGCAGGGTTTGTGCTTAGTGCTGCGTTTTTTCTTTTTTAATAGTTTGCTTCTTTCTCTTATTGATTATAGTCTGGAGCAGTATCATTGGGGGACCTTTAGACAAATAAAAATATCAAGGTTGAGGGCTTTTCTTTTAATTTTTTCTCCCTAGTGCTCCAATAAGCACTGGGAATATTGCCTGCTGGGAAGGGTTGTTCTCTCTTTTTTTTTTTATTGCAAAACTGTGAAAAATTCTCAGTCTATTTCATTATCTTTCTGCCTTCTGTTCTAACTTATCAGGGTGTCCCACTGTCCTTAATTGACAAGGAGACCTGCTGATTTTAAGATTTTTCTACAAACTGAGGTTTTCAGCGTGATTGCTGCAGTGTAAGGGATAGCAATGCTGGAAGACTCTGATAAAGTTGCTCTGTATATGGAAAGAAGTGATGTTAAAATATATGGTACAACAGAAGGAGGGAGTATCTTAAAAGTCATGTGCAGAGTTTTGCCTCTGGGCTAGTGGGAAAAATCCTGTCCTGTGATTATATAGTTCCCTCTTCAGGTAATAACTCTGTAGTGAGCTTTGGGGAGAAAGATGGGTAAATCCTTGTTCCTTGTTAAAAGCTGCCTTCAGCTAAAATTTTGTCTGTAGGCCTCCCAGCCACACTGCTTGCTGTAGAATGACAAATCCCAATATCCTACTTTATGCCCAGACATGAGATAGAAGGTTCCCTGGTAGCAAGCAGCTACTGTGCCGGCTGTTGTCGCCAACGTAGCTGTTTGTGTTCGAGCTGGTCCCTCTGCAGTCAGTGGAGAGAGGCAGGTAGTTTCGGGACCCTATGGACCTGGCCTGGCTTGCCTGTTGATTTTTCGGGGTGCAAAGGGAGCCCAGTTCAGGTGTAGAGATGTCTGTACTAGGTGAGACAAATCACCCATTGCCCAGACAACTCCTTAACCCTCCTGGGCTGTGCTCAGCGTTAGAGGAGAGAACTTGGTGCTGGCTGTGCATGTCTCTGTGCTGCTTCTGTATTTCGTTCAGGTAGGTACCTAAAGGTGCAGCTGCTCACCAACACTTCTCTCCTGTAGAAAGAGATTGAAGGAAATGCAGAAACCGGGGAAGGAGAGATCTGTGTGTCTCCAAAGTGCTTTCTGACCCTTTGGTGTCTGGAAAAGGCATTTGTTTGGTGCGGCAGGGCATCCTAAGTGAGTCTGGGGAGCAGGGATGCTCCTGCAGAAGAGGATCTGTGCATCCAGGAGAGACAGGAACACTGCTGCTGTCAGACTGTGTTAAGGCCAGGAGGAATGTGGTGACTTTGTGTACAGCTGAGAGCTCTCTGCTTCTCTCCCTTTGAGTTTGGGCGCAAGCCTCAAACTTCAGCAAAACCAGGTCAGGTCTGAAAAAAAAGCACATGTAAGATAAGATTTCTCCTCCAACCTGTCCCTAGCCAGGCACTGACTCAGAAAAGCCTGGGATTATGAAAAGGGCAGTTGTTAAAGCTTGAATTAGACCTGACTGTGTCTATGTCAGATCAGTAACAAAAAGAGACCCTGGGGCTTTGCCCTGTGTTTTACTATGGTGACACTTAGCCTTCTGGTGCAATGGTGGTTTTGCATCTATAGCAAAGATGCAAGGGGACCTCAGGGGATCTTGGGTGCTGTTCTAATAAACTTTAAAAATCACATGAAGTTCCTAATGATGAGCAGATTTACTCTATATTTTGCTCAGTTGGCTATTTGGTAAAAGTGGGAGAGGTTTTCATGTTGTTCCAAAATGATTGAAGTATAGTTTGCACCCCAAAGAAGAAGGAAAGGGCCTTGTATCCTGTAGCTAAATCATCTCCCCAAGAAAGGGGAAAAGGTCAGAGTTGTTTTATATCTCCATTCCTCTTATCCTTGAGGGGCTTTAAGACAAGATCTCCTCCCTTCCCCAGCACACAGAAAGCCTCAGGCTGCAGGAGCATCTTCTAAATCTCTCCTGCTGGGAGCTTTTCCATTTTGTGCAAAGTACTTAAACATTAAAATTTAACTAGAGAGTAAAAATGAGGCTAAGACTCATTCAGGGACTCAAACATAGGTCCCTCGTATCAGAGAGGGACATGGTTTAGTGGTGTAACCAGTGCTAGGTTAATGGTTGGACTTGATAGGTCTTTTCCAACCTAAACGATTCTATGATTGCATTAGTGCCTTTCCTATTATGGCATTAGATAAAAGGGAGGAAGGGGACAGGCTCGAGGAGGGTGGTGCAGTCATCTCTGCCTGAGAATACAGCTTTTCATTTCCTCTGGCTTTGATGCGCTTGTTAGAAAAGCAAGTTAAATCAAGGTTCTGCACTCAAAAAAATAGATAATTCATTTTGCTAAGAAAAAAGCAAAACCCTTAGCTCAGTCTAAGTCTCAATTTGACATAAATTGGCTTGACTGACATTAGCTCGTAGTAGATGGCCAGTACAATTGTACTTATTTACTGTCCCAGAGTTGAGTCTTGCTGGGAGAAAGCCTGCCTGCAGTCTGCAACACTCTTGTTGCTATGAAAGCACTTTTTTAGGGCAGCATAGGAACCAGCTGATAACGATTTATTCAGTGGGTTTCATAGCTACGAAATAGTACCTGACTCTCCCCTGGCTGGTGCAGGGGTTGCTGAAGCTGAAATCCTGTGCACCTGCAGCCTGTCTGCATCCAAGGTCCCTGCTTGCTGCAGGGGGGTTTGCCAGCGCAGAAGCGCAGGCTGCGAGTGCCGTCCTCAGCTGGAAGTTGTACAGCGCGGTGCAAAATCGTTAGAGACGGAGGCTCCTAATGGAAACACTTAACGCACAACGTGACCGGAGTTATATAATGACTATGGCTTATTAAACAGCCTCACTAGAGGCATGAAAGACGGGAGGCTGACGAGATTTTGGTATGCTACACTGGATTTTTTCCTGTCTATTGAGCCAGCAATAACTAGGTCTTATTTATTTACTTTTGGTGGGTGGTCACATAAAACTACAAACTCCTGTCACATAAGGAAGATCTCTGCCATCCGGCTAGCGTGTCTTTTCGCGTGTAGCCAGCTAGCTTGCTTTCCAGAAGTAATGCCTGTAACAAATTGTAAGACTCGCATGATTAAAATTGAATTTATTTTTGACCACTTAATTCATGTTCGAGCAGTTGGATGGCAGGGAGACAGGCGGTAATGCTGCAGACCTCTGTCATGTGAAGTTTACATTGTTTCTGCTTTTTCAGTGGTTTCTTTTTTCCTCTTCAGCACAGATATAAAATGTTGCAGAGGCGATAGGGAAGCCCCTAGCCAGTCCATGGCTGGCTCATCATGTACAGAGGCTGGGAAAGGACTCTGCTAGAGGCAAAGAGTGATTCTCATCTATGAGAGTATGTGATATGTGTTTTGGGAGGGAGGAACATGCAGGATTTTAAAACAGAGGCGTTTTAAGGTGCCCATAAATTCTTCGGAGGTCATTTTTGGAGGTGTCTTGCATCTGTTCCTTTCAGGATTTTGCTCCCCGAGTCCCACACAGTTGGACTCATGCAGCCTGATTCAGCTCTCGGTTACTTTGGTTTTACACCACTATAATACCAGTGATTTAAATAGATTTTCATTGGCATAAAACTGGAACTGCATGATAGTGAATCAACCATACAGAAAGAAAGGTAGCTGCCTTCACAGGCAGAATAAGAAACAATAAGCAAATTCTTTGCAACACAGCTAGCAAATGTTCTTCTGAACAAGTGGCATATCAGAATACATAAGCTGTCTAAAGACTTTCATTTGGTAGGTAACTTTCAGTGAAGCGATGTTCCACAAATCTGTTAACTTTCTGCTGCACCAACTATGCATTGCATTTTTCTTGCTCATCTGATCTCAATTTTACGTGCCTGTACATCTATGTATATATGAATATTTTACAACCACTCTTGAAAGGAATCGCAGAAAGCAGTCTTATCTGCCAAGCACTTCTACATTTACTCAGGGCGTAATGGAGGCCAAGCAAATTGGGTCTCTTGCTACTTGCTGCACGTTTGGTATATCTAATAATTATTATTACTCTTTTTGCAGAACCCCAGCTGAAAGGAATTGTGACAAGGTTATTCAGCCAGCAGGAATACTTCCTGCAGATGCACCCAGATGGTACAATTGATGGGACCAAGGACGAAAACAGCGACTACAGTAAGAAAAATTAGCCTTTTTTGCAACCCAATCGCAATCAAATACATCACCTAGTGGGTCTCACTTGTGCAGCTTATTTTTGAAAAGATCAAATTAGGAAGAAGCCAGCTGTTTTCTGCACCTTTTTTCTATCTATCCTTCCCCTTTAAATCTTGCCTGTATAATTTCATATGTTTCATCTCTGATATTCTTCCCTCCTGCCCCGATTCCGTAACTGCCATCTGGGTGGGGTGGAGAATAAAACCCATGATTTGAATTGCTGCCAGAAGAGAAGGGAGATTATATTTATACACATGCCACGTGAGTAAAGGATACGGGGAATTCTCTCTGCAAGGAGATGAGGAGAGAATTGTTTTCACTATTTTATCCTGGAAAAATTCAGCAAGCATCAGAAACTTCCAGGCTGGAGAAAACCAGCTGTTCACTAAAGTCTAGTGCTTTGAGGCCAGTGTCAAGGCTGAGGGTATCAAGTGACCTTTCCAAAGGGGGTCATCTTCCAAAACCCTGTTCAAAGGGGTTGGGTTTATGGTGTCCAACAAATGACGGCAAAGTGCAGCAGAGCCACGTAGGTTTAAAAATGATGCTCGTGTGCAGGAGCCATATTGGTTTAAACAAATGCAAAGCAGTAGCCAATATTTCTTTTGCAAAGAAGTAGTTCTGTCAATACCAGAGCTCCTCAAAAGGTTAAAGAAGATGCAGGATATTTTCTACAGCGTCTTTTCATTTCATAGGCCTCAGATTGATGCTTCTGAGAGGGCAGTAATAAGCTCAGATTCTTGGTGCCACAAACTGCATCGACAGACTAGGACTCAAGTCTTGAGTTGGGTCATCCTATATTGGTTTGCAGCTACTTGTGCCACTGCTGAAGGGACATCATATCTAGCCTGTCCAGCATGGAAGGTGTCTTCCTAGTAATTACTAGAGATGAACAGAAGTTGATCTGTGTGTTAGGATTGATGGAAGCAAACTTCATGTACTTTGTGGAAGGTGGAACCTACTTAATTTGGGGACAAATCTTCTAGCTCAAAGAAGCTCCTAGCTTGATAGGATTGTTCCTTCAGGAAGACAGGGCCTGGGCTGCAGGTGAGAAGTGTCTGCGGTGATGCAGCACATGTAGTAGGGCATGGATGTTGTCCTGTGACGGTGTGTTTGGACAAGGATGCAAGGTAGTTGCAGCCCCACATCCATGGTGCTTGCCTCATCCCCAAGAAGGGGGCAGGATGCTGTGGTGGGAGCATTGTGTGTGGTGGGGCTGCGCTGGGGTCCATATACGGAGTAGTGCATGAGAGAGGAGCTTTGAGATGGCAACTGAAATTGCGGGAGGCTGGCAAAGCCCTTGTGAAATGACCCAAGAGGCTGCATTCACCAGAAACTTGGCCTGTAGCAGATGGGTCCGGTTTTAGTCCACTTTTTCATATGCTGGTGTTGAACAAATGAAATACCACAAATTGCAATGGCACAATTTCTAATTTACATTGGAGCAAGAGAATCTGTGGACCTCCACACACACTTTTACTCCGTGAGAGACTGAACAGGTCTCCTACAAGAAGAGTCTGGCCTTGTGATTTTCTCAGGCAGACACCAACGCATGTGATGAGTTCAGTGGGCTTTAGTGGGTGAGTGATGACCTAGTGTTGGGTTGTATTAGCTGCTTTTTCTTAAAGAAAGATGATGTAGGGTGTTCTCAACCTGCAGAAAATCCCATTGGAGGCCTATTTGTCAGTAGCATGGGAAGAGCTGCTAGAGATGACAGGGATTCATTACCCTCATCTATCAGTGAAGACCGAACAACAAAGTAATGGGCTTAAATGGAAGCAGAGATTAATTTAGGTAAACAGCAGAGGAGAATAAAATGTAAGAGCAGTTCTGCAATATTTTAGGCTGCCAGAAAAGATGAGGGAAGCTGCCCCCACCTTGGTGGGTGCAGGGGAACCTCCTGAGTCCCCATGACTGAGGTTGGGCCCCAATCACCCAAACAACTCTTATTTATGTATCCCATTAGAAATGTTAGATCAGTTTGGCAAGGTCCTGATTATTTGTAAGCCACTTCCACCCAGTCTTCTTAACTGGAAATAGATGGGCTGAAGGGCACTTCTACATTGTAAATTTATCCGGTGAGATGGCAGCCCTGCCTTGGCAGCTTGGTGGGACAGGCGGCATCTAGCTGAAGGGTGCCAAGCCACTTGCTCAAAGTCATGGGCTATGTTGGAAACTTTAGTGAAGTTTTTGAGAGAAGATTGAAGCCGAAGAATTCCCCATCCCCTGATCTCAGGGGATATCAAAAGAAGAAAAAAAATCCAACCTGGTAATATTTGGCTCCTGAAAATGAAATGAAGAATGTGCTTTTATTCAGTTTTGTGTAACTTTTTACTACATGCTCTCCCTCATAAATCTTTGGTTTGAGTCAACATTTTATATTATATGAAGCTTCCAGTTTTAGCTTCAAAAGAAAATCACATTTTTCACTTTGGAAATACCAAAATAAAGCATACTGACTACTTTTTTCCTTTTCTATTCCTCCAAACATCTCAATTTTTGACCAGAAAAAAGTTAAGACTCACTTGTCTAAACAGCTCACAGATTTACTTCACTGATATCTTCTGTTTTAAAATACTTCTCCAGAAGATTCCTGACCAGCCAGTCAGAAATCTGTGCAGTATTTCTGTGCAAGGGCAAAACTCCTCAAAGACTAGATAAATAATATTTCCCTGTCCCTGGAGAGGGGTTGGTTAACTCGCATCCACTGGCAGAGAAGGGCAATCTCGATGGCCACAGCAGGATCCTTCCCACCCTGGATGACCATCTATTCTCCATGCAGAAGCCATCTTAGCACAATTAAATATGCGGTGAGCACCATGTTCCATACATCACTCTGTGTTCTGCAGCCACACACTGATTATTCAAATTAGCATTATGAAAGGAAGCTTAATTTTCATGGAATACATTAGGTTGGTTTACTCTGACAAAATAAATGTTTAAAATGAGACACGACATGTCCCTCAGATATGTCTGATGCAATTAAAAGTTCTAATAAAAATCCAGTTATTTATATAAGAGGAACTGCTAATATTTAAGCAATTTTTAAATTAATTATCTGGTGCCCATTTTATGTGTGTTCTTGAGAGGCTGATGGCATTTATTTTCCACCTCCTCTCACTTAAAGAAAAAGAGGGGGGGGAAAAAAAAAGAACCCAACCAAACCAGAAGCCAAGTTCTAATGGCATTTGAATGGGCATCCAGCCAGCTTCCCGCGAAACAGCGCTTGGGACATCTGTTCCTTATACCATGTAGTTAAAGGCACGCCATCTTAATGTAAGCAAGAAGACAGATTCTCTGCCTACTATATGAAGAATTTTCTTTTAATCAGAGTGCAGTTTCATGGTCTACAAGGCCCTTGTTTGTGTTCTTAGTAATTTTATACATGAACCTGAATTTGGGGCAGTATCTTTTCCTTCCAACTCTAGTGATCTCAAATGGTCTTTCAGGGCTTACTGTTGCTATCAGTGCTTGCATCATAATTGCTCTTTTGTGGGCTGAGCAGGGTAATTTCCCTTCTTAGTGAGAGCAACTGGACTTCTTTGTTTGCTGGCATAATCCTGCTGAATGTCTGAAAAGTCTCAGCAAATGGACAGTACATAAAGGATAGGTCAACTGTACTGGCCAGGTGGAAAAAGCCCAGCATATCTAGGATATTGTTTGGGGCTTTCCAGCCAGAAACACAAAAAGATGAAGATGAGGGAAACCTCTGGAGGTCTCCAGTCCAACATCCTACTTGGAGCTGGGTTATCTTCAGCTGCACAAAGCCTTGTCTAGTTGTTTAAAATGTCTCCAGCAATGAGCTATTCCATAGCTTCGTAACCTGTCTGGTTCCAGTGCTGTAGAGAATTTTCTTTATATCCAGTCATAATTTCTTTCAGAGGCTTTTGTCTAATGCCTCTTGTCCTTTTACGGTGTTCCTCTGAGAAGAGTCTGTCTCTGGCAGCGTTAGCTTTCCCTTCTTTGAGCTAAGCAAACCCAGTTCCCTCAGTTTCTTCACATACATTTTGCACCGCAGCCTCTTGATTATCTTAGCAGCCTTCCTCACTCCCCTCAGCATCTTAAACCTCCCCATCTCATGGTGCACCGAGGCTGCTGTTGCCTATTGCACCCTCCATTAGTTCTTCCTTATTCGCGTGCAGAACAAATGTCTTGCTCCAGAACAAGTCTCCTGGTATAAATTAGTTTAGCTCCTCTGACTTACTACTGTTTAAATCAGCTGAGCATATGGACCACATCTTATATATGCCTTACTCTTCCATTTCTCTAAATAAGTTAGCCCAGACCCATAGCTAAGTATGCATTCAGATTTTAAAAACATGTTATGCAGCTGATAAACTGCCATAACATAACAGTGAACAATGTACTCATGGCCAAAGGGTTTAGGACTGGAGCATGCTAAGAGTAGTATCATTAATAAGCAGGTGTAAATCTACTGATGGTTGAAAATGGTAAGATGTAATGAAGGAAAATAGGCAGAAATAGTCAATGTCTTTTTTTTTTTCCCTCTTCTGCCCATGAACTAAAAGAACTTGTCCATTCCATGCAGTTGCAGATGGCATACAAAATGCACCGTTTGCAGTAGAAAGAGTTTTAAAAGCATTTGTTAAACTTCCTCTCTTTTTCACATCAGCACATCCTGTGTCCAGTCCTACTCTACCACAGCTAGTCCTCTTCCCCATCTCTAAGTCTGCTGTTTCATGTTAACCAGAATCTTTTTTTTTTCCTGACAAAAAATGAGACATCTTGCTTTCAAGGTTGGTTGAGGGGTCCTGCCGCCCGCCCCACCCCCACCCCCATTTTTACAATAAAGCTTATAAGCTTTGAAATATGTTCCAAAACAAGATGAAATGTTCGTTTGGAAGCATGATAACAAATGACTTCAACTTCTTCAAAGATATTTCTAGATTTGAGTGCAGAAACAGCTCTGAGAATTTACAAAGTTTTGATTGACCCAAACTACTTTTTTTAACAGAGAAAGATATTTACTTCCTAAAGTTTCTTTGGCTGTCAGTTACCTATGTCAGCTGTGTGTCCTCCTGCCTGCCTGCTCCCCTGCTCTGCAGTATGTTGCAGGAGATGCTCTGCCATGCCTAAAAGCCGTGGTTGTGGGTGCTGCTACCATGGACTGCAGCGGGGTCCCAGGGAGCTTGGGAGCTGGCAGCAGCCTTGCCGCTGCAACGCAGAGCACCGCAGGATTGTTCCTGTGCTCCCCTAGCATGTATAGGCAGAAAAAGAGAGATTAGGAGACAGGTGGGTGCTTCCAAGTGGAACTTCTCTCAGCCACTAATTCTGGGTATTATCACCTCGCTGCCTAATGAATGCTTTGAATGGTCTGTCACAAGTTTTCTATGCAAGACAAATTGGCTGTAGGGAATGAATGATGATGCCCATTTGGTTTCATTATTAGCAGTAATATGCTCCATTTTTCAGTGTGGGGGGTGGAATTAGGAAAGGGGAATTGCTTATAAATAGACTTGTTAATTGCAGAGGGTTTTAGACCTTCATGGTAGTGGGAAAGTGACAGAAATATAAGCTTGCCTTGGTTAGTGAGCTTTTCAACAGTAGAACTGTGTTATAATGCAGCTTTTTAATGCTGAGTAGCTACACTGGGGTGTATTTGTCTCATCTGGGGACAGTATCAGAGTTAAGACCGTTCTTGACTCCAGGTGCTCACAGACCAATACCCTGGCTTGATTTCGTTTGCCATATACATCTGTTGATATCCTCCTATGAAGTCACATAAAAATATAGGCGCTGGCTTTGGTGGGACTTCAGCACACACTTTGAAATTTTACTGAATATGGTGCTTAAGGGCATGAAAAGGGGCTGGGGGTAGGTTTCTTTTCACCAGACTCAAGGTGCCTCCCTTTTAGGTGGTTCACTGAGGGGAGTTGTGTAGTCTTCCTTGGGAATCGAGGGAGAGAAAAGAGGGAAAATTAGATTCATTAATCCTTTTTTGGAGACAGCCCTAAAACCAGCTTAACCAGGGCACATGTTAGATATCTTGAGCAAAATGGCTTTCTATCTCCTGTGCTTTTTTCAGGTTTTACTTCTGAAAAGGTATCCACCTCTGACCTTTAAGCAAATCCACCATGAGTTCAGGTCAAACATAACCAGTTTCCCATTACAATTCAGACACCCTTTGGGCTCTGCTTTTTCTCTTAGAAATTGTGCGACTTCTGGGACTTGGGAGCAATCACACTGGCTGCAAGGAAAGAATCAATCCATAGTTTCAATTCTCCCCCCCCCCCATTTCTCTCCATGTTTGCTATAATTATTTTTTCCTTTGGAAAGGAATTCCAACATACTTTCTCCTCCCCTCTGCAATAATTCACATGCTGTACATGAGGGACATTCTTGGGAACATCTCGTGGTGGAGTTAAATCCGTGTGTTACTTGGCACGTGCAGGTCTAACCAGTCTCCTCAGAGTGGTGAATTGATGCTAAGCCAGTCTCAATTCCCTCCTGTCACAACAGGATTAACACTAGCCTGGTCTGGGGAGCTGAAGCGTTTTGAGTAGGCCATTTCGGCAAAAGCTGCTTTATCCTTCAGAGCTGATGTTAAATCAGCAGTGGTGTATCTCTCGGGGAAGGAGAGGCTGGGAGACGGCACAGTGAGAAGGAGGACTGTTTCTCCTACAACCGTTATGGAAGACCTCTTTGTGCTGTGCTTGCTCCAGTGTGATGTGTCGTGTCAGGCATAAAACTTTGTAAATGATCTATAAAATGAATCAGCTAGAGGATGATGTCCTTAGCAGTCAGCTGGAAAACAGGAATGCTTCCCTGCATGCTCTGTCACTCAGTCTTTCCTCTGCACTCTGCCTATTAACAGGTCTCCCTTGGGCTAATTTGACCGCCCTAGAGCTCTTGAGAAGTTTGAAGCAGGCTTTTGCAAACAAGTGAGTGTGTTACAAAGCCACAAGAAATGCTTCATGAATGTGGAAGGGGCAATCTGACCTCATGACTAGGGAACCAGAAAAAATACTCCTGGTTTCAGGGCAGTTGTGTGGGAAGAGACCTTGAGTGAAGTATTGCCATGGTGTCTGCATCTATGTTTCTTCTCCATCCTGTGTCCCTCTTTCCATATCCTGAGCTCCCTGGGACAAGGTCTAGTTAGCTCTTTATAAGCTGAAGCACAAGGGGTCCTGCAACATCTGGAAACTCTTGTCCTACAAATCTCAGTGGAAACAAAACCGTGCTAATGCCTCAGTGTTCAGTCTATCAACAACGACAGTCCTCTCTCTCTTTGACCCCATTCTGTTAGAAATGTAGCAAAAGCCTGACTGTACGTTTATGTATACGCTCCTGGGAAAAGTCTTTCAATGAGATACAGGGTCTACTTGGAATCAAGCAATAAAGTAATTAATTGGGAGGAAGTGGTTGCAATGCTTTAATCAATAAGATTGCAGTAGAATTGAGTACTGAAAGGTCTTGTCCTCTTCTGTCCTACCTAGTGCTGCTTCTGAATGAGGAGCGTGCTGCTTCTGAAGGAGGAGCAGTGCTCTGGTCCTGGAGTGGAGCAGTGTCTCTTCCTGAGTTTCTTCATTCCTTTAACAGCAGGGATCATGGGCAGACACGCAGTCAAGTTAATTTGCATCCTTCTGGCCGTGCTTGCTGTCTATATACTCTTATAGCATATGGCAAATGCAAGAAAGTGTGACTCGGCTAAAATCTGTTTTAGGGTGAACTAAACTAAGTTGTGTTTTTACGTTTGCCACGGGCAAAGACGTGTACATGTGCAGTTACCACAGCTCAGCTGGCCCACAGAAAGCTGTTGAGATGCGCTAGCCTGAGTGCACGTATGAGCCCTTGGCATTGCGAAGGCAGTGATGAGACTGACTGGGTGTGTTAAGGCTTCTGGGAAGTGTCCAAATTGAGTACATTTTTAAAAGTTGCTTTCAACATTGGCCCCAGGGCTGCAGACCTTTCTTGTAGCTGGAAGCAGCACTTTTGATTCTAGTTCAGTATCTTTTGTAAGAGTCAGGAGTGGGGTGGGCTGGCCTGGGGGGAAAAAAGCAGCAGCGGCCACGCAGGGTGATGTCTCCATAACCTTTGCTTTTCTTTTCCTTCTGCAGCCCTTTTCAATCTAATTCCTGTGGGTCTTCGCGTGGTGGCAATCCAAGGGGTGAAGGCAGGTCTGTACGTTGCCATGAACGCTGAGGGATATCTCTACAGCTCAGTAAGTACTTTGCACTGCTGGGGTCCTGGAGTGGTTTGGCTCTGTAGGCAGGAGGGAGGAGACTGCATTGGGACTTGCAGCTTTTTCTGAAAATGGTCACGTATCAGCAAACCTTTAAAAGCAGGAACAGGGGGAGCTGCTGCATGGCCAGGCAATATTCACTTTAAAGTGTCTCCACGGAGATTCGTGGCAATATCTCCTGACCTGTGAAGATACACTTTGTGTTCCTTTGAGTAGTTACTTAATGTAGGTCACGTTGTAGAGGAGGTTGTGTGGCTGGCTGGTTATATTCTGGTTTCGCATTTGTGAAATGGCATGGACTGAATGGAATTGCTTCTGAATTGCGCCTGGATAACTGATCATAGGTGGTGCCCCAATGGGTCATACTCTGCTTTTGACTGCAGTGTAAATCCACAGCAATACCCTGACTTCATTAAAAAGATTCTGGACTGTTCTGTTGGCAGAATTTCCCTCTATTTGTGTGGTCTTTCTAATGCACATAAAAGATAAGTGAGGCATTTTTTACTGACTAATTCCCCTATAACTTTCTTAGATGGCATGAAAGGGCATGAGGTTATTCATAAGATTCTCATTTGAAGTAAGTAATTGATTTTCACAGTGAATAATTGATTCAGTGATTTATTAAATATGGCAGCCCTTTGCCAGAATTTTTTATGCTTCAAATAACTTTGCTCTAGTTCTACATAGTAAAAAGTGATAGTTAATAATACACTTCTCATTTCTGTAGCTGTGATATCTTTAAAGTGTATAGCCAAGATTCTAATCTCATCTGCCGTTGTGTAAATTTACATTGCAGCAATTCTGCTCGTCTAGACATTTACTTTGCTTTAAAAGCATACGTGAGAATGGAGATAGAACCACTGAAAGGACAACAGCCCAAGTTGCTCCTTCACAGTATTTCCTAACTCTTACCATCCATCTTCATTCCTGGTCAGTTTTAAACTGCTCACGTGGTTGGGATTTCCCCCTTTCCCTCGAGAGGTAACAAAGCTCTATCTCCCCAGTGGCTCAGGGTAGAAAACAGCAAGTGGATGTGTTAGTATGCCTGGCGAGATAGGTCTCAAAACTGGCTGCTTGTCAAGAAGAGACAGAGAGATCAATCTGGATCTCTGTGGATGCCAGACGCTTCCTGTTCTTTCATAGCCCAGTAAACATAAATGACTGCTTCTAAATAAATTACATTGGTTTACTAACAATGAAAACTTCCTCTTTTTGTAAAGCTATCAGAGTCCTAAAGGTAATACCAAGCGTGGTGTGGTGCTGCATTATTGTGTGTGCTTCCTTCTAGGCACATAGTCAAGGGGGGTCAGGACTGACATTTTGCCCTGCGTTTGTGCAGTGCTGGGCGTAAAGCGTCCTGGCCCGGCACTGAGGCTCCTCGTACCACCGATGCCCCATAAATGAGGACTGCAGGAAAGCAGTGTGTGTCACAGAGCCGCATCCAGCCTAGGGGGGGATGTTTTTGGAGCAATGAGGGGTCAGCATTTTCTGAACAAATAACGCAAGGGAGGGAAAAGTGTGGGGCTCAGGCACGATAAGAAATGAAGAGTTGGAAACATGATGTTTGACAGCTGAGAGATTAGAGATGATGCAGAGGAAAAGTATCTCTTGCTAGCAGTAGTGAGATGATGCAAAGAGTGGCAGGGACATACCAAGAGATGGTGGGCAGCAGGAGGACCATGTGTCCAGGAAACACATCTGCTAGTCATATGAAATGTTCTAAAAGGCACCAGATCATACATGTATTCAAATGAGGGTGTTTTAATTGGGCCTGCTTATTCCCAGCAAGTGTGCCTGGCTTAGGTAGGAAGGTTAATCAGGGAAGGCTAAGGATGCAGCTTGATGGCCAGTGGTTAATGAAGTGGACTTCATTACATGCCATGGCTTGATGACATTCAGCTCTGTCTGAACTAATAAGAGTTAAACTGTTCATTTTGTCAGGATGATCCAAGGTTTCTGCTTGCAGTAAATGGATACTACTGGCCCATCTCTACTCCAGAGAGATGGAACTTGCTGGACACAATTTTCTTCTTGTATTGACTTGTGGCTCTGTCTGTGTCTTACAGCAGTAAATCAATTAATTCACTGTGCTTTGAAGCAGACCCCAGGGCAAGAAAAAAGAAAATTTGTGGATGAATTCTGTTAGGATCAGGGAGTGTGGGTCCAGCCACTCGTAGTATCAAAGACAAGGGATGAGACCAGGGTCCTATAAGAGAATTTGGATATGGCTGAGAAGAGCTCAGCCTGTTCAAGCAGTCTCTTGGATGCTGCAGCTTTCCTTGTGGGGCCAGGATTCCACTCCAAGCCAACATTTGGCACGGCTGTATCAGTCTCGAAGACTGTGCCGGGGAATTGCTTTGGCAGGACTTGACAGTCTGTTCCTCTCTGGGGTGAGCAGGGCCCCCAGCCGTGCCGCCTGGACCTGATGGCTGCCCGCAGCAAAGGACACATCGTCCCTGTTCCTTTGCTTAGCAGACCCTAAACTACAGCTTTGCTCTGTCTCAGGCCAGTTTCCTTTGGTGTTGCGCATGCACCTATTTTTTTTTACTAGCCTTTTCTGAGGGATTTCTGAAAAATGGGTCAGTATTCCTCATAGATACTGTTCACTCATGCAGATCCATTGATAAATGAACTTTGCCTGCTGCTTGGCTGCCTCCCCTGCTGTCTGTCCCAGGCCTAGCCCTGCTAGGACTTCTTACAACACCCTCAAGCCCAGGACTGCTTTCAGATAAAATGCAACTGTCCAGGGAAATGTTTTTTGTGTGTGGTTTTTTTTTTTTTTCTCCTCTTGAGTCCAGATTGTGTCTGTAACTGAACACATCATCACTACGCGTTTGTTTTGGTTTTGTTTGGTGGGGTATTATTGGTGATACTTAATCCGTGTACATCAGCTGAGACCTTGGCTGACATCCTCTGCCCTGTATCAAACCAAAGGCTATTATCAGCCTGGTCTCAGAGATGGTTTGTGCCAGCTCCTTTTGAGTTTGGGCCAATGGGCTCTTGAATGAATGGGTCTAGAGTAACTAGCCCTTGGAAGAAGTCTTCCTGATGTCAATCAGCACAAAAGCAGGGCTGAGTGGGGCTCCTCTAAAGCCAAACTTGTTGAGAAGGCTCTTTGCAGAAACATGCAAGACCCTCCTATGTGCTCGACCACATTGTGATACCTTTAGCATGAGTTTCCTCGTCTATTCTATTCAGTAAGTGATAGGTAGGGACAGTGTGGGGTTGGGTTGCTGGGTTGAAGCCCACCATAGATCCCTAGCCAGCTTCAGAGGCCTAAAAGCATTACATGCCAAAGCCTCTTTGCTTAGTAAGCAACTGTTTATGACTTTTGTGCATTGTTTACTTACACTCGATACCTGATTATTTTTTTTTCTATACTAGCTTAGTGCTACCTCTGAGGTTTACTGGGGAATTAGGGGCTTAGTAGGCAAGAAAATCAGATCTTGGTCTCAGGCACCTAGCTTTGCAGACAGGAGGATGCAAAACACTGTCTTCATAGCAAGCTTGCAGAGTCAATGGTGTGTTCCCATTTGATTCCTTGTAATGTAGAGCAGCTGTGAATTCCCTGATGGTGCATGATGGGTTTTTTTTTTTTTATCAGCACCTGTTCTGGGGAGTGACATGACTCTCCTGAGGATCCACTGTTAGCATTTTATGCCAAAGTAAAAATACACAGAATGACTGAAGGGCAGTGGGTATTACTTTTACTGTCTTAGCGCTTGGGAAGCTGAGACCAAAGGCTGGTTGTTGCAGAGGAGAGGGAAACAGAATAAAGAGGTACGTCCTGCTTCAGTGAGTTTACAGCCTAATCGTAAGGGGAGAAGACACAGAACATGCTCTCCTGTCTCTGTCTGGAGTTAATAGTTCCACCACCAAATTAATTCCTACTCCTGCATAACCTTTCTCTGTGAGGTTTTTCTCCTCGGTGCCCAGCTTTCTCTCCATTACCTCTGCTGCAACAACTCATGAGGGCATGGGGAAAGGAGTGCCTGTGAAGTGTTTTGCCTGAGAGGCAAACCTGGCTTTCCTGGAGCAGATGCTCATCATGGGGCTGTAGAGCTTCCACAGGCCCACCCAGTCGCTCTAAGTACACTGAAATTGCAGCTCTCTATACGGTGATATGTATAATTCAGTGGCGTTACAGCTGGGATTGGTATTGCCCCAAGTGCATAACACTTCTCTTCTAAAATGTACTGCTCTCAGATATTCCTTGTTGTTTAACTCAGAGTTCTAATTATTTTTGAAATGGCAAATTGTGATACATAATTTATTGGAAAGACTGAGAAAACCCTAGCAGAGATAGAGAATACAGAGGAAAAAATGGGTCGCTTACGAGCGCTCAGTATGGTTTTACGGTATAAACCTGTGAGTTTGAAATGCTGAAATTAGAGCTTGAATCACTTCAAAGATTCTTGCTAATAAGGGAATGATTATGCACAATAAAAAAAAAATCTAAACAGCATTGAAAAAACCCAAGTCACGTTAAGAGCTCAGTGTGTCTTTGCATTTTCTTTTTCTCTGTTTTTTTTTCCTGCTCTATCATTTTGCATAATAAACCTGTCTTGCATAATAATAAACAAGCATCTGGGGAAGTATGTATATTAACTGTATTTTTTTTAATCTGCTTGCCACAACTCCTCTAGGGTTGCTGCACTCTTATTTACATCATTTCAAGGTCAGGGGCTGGAATCAATATGCTACATTCTCTCCTATAATAGGTTTGGGGGGTTAAACCTGCTCCTGCCAATGCCATTTCTTTAATTCCTATTTGACCTCCAGTGGTGCTTGTTGGTTTGGTCCAAAGTACAGCTAGGCCAGGCAGGTATCCTGGACATGTCCCTTCTGCAAACTTCTCCAGCAAGCACCCTTGCTGGAGGAATTCCCTAGTTTACATGCCTCATTAGGGAGCCAGGTCAGTGGAGAGGGAGAAGTGTCTCCAAAGGCAAAGCACAGCAGGAGCCTGATGTAATGTGCTTTTAATTTCCCTCCAGAGCATCTACTCTTCTTCAGTGGCTGTTTAAAGGAGCTTGCTGAATGAAGACATTAACTGGGAGATGTAAAACTCCTCCTGTCCCCTGGCATAGTCATAAATGTGGAGGGAACAAAATGGATACTCAGGGAAGCAGCTGTGCTGAGGAGAGCCAGCCCCTGGGAGCAGATTCCTGCCTTGCATTGAATGTTCCTAAAATACAGCTCCTGGCGGGCACCCTGGCATGCCACCCCTGTAGCATGGAAACCTGTAAACATGGCTATCAATAACAAAGTGGTCCCTTTTCCCTCGGTGAGGTGCTGCTGCCCGCGTTGCTCCGCTTGGCCCTCGGGAGCTCTGCAGCAGTCCGGCTTTCCTCTCACCTCAGCAGAGCAAGCTCCCCCATCCCGTGTGTGACTGGTGCAAGCTGGGTACGACCAGTGCTGGCCCACACTGGCTCAGGGGTTATTCAGGATGTTGTAAGAGCCAGAAACAGGTATGATGTCACTTGGCAGGGCTACCTGGACTGCTCATCAGATGGGGAGAGCTGGGACAGTGCAATACTGTGGCTTTTTTGGGGCAGGTTTCCCATCTGGCATCCTGTTGAGGGACCTGTATTCCCTGAACTTTTCTAGCACAGCACCATGGTGGGGCTCCCCCAGGGAGGGTGCTGCTCTGCACCTTGTATCGATGTCTGGGGTGAGCTAGGTCAGACTTAGGTTTCGCCTATTCAAGCAAGAGATGGTTCAGAGGACAAAATCAGTAACAGCAGGACCTAACCCTGTTTTCCTAGCTAGCTGTTCCTTGTCTTATATGAGAGCAGTGCAAATTATACAGAGTAAATATGCTTCAATAAGACATGCCTTCTCTTAACCTTGGTTGCACAGGATATTTAGGAATGTGTTTTGTTCCGCCTAATGCCAGCAGAGAAGTGGGGATGGGACAATTCCCTTTAAGCAGTGGTCTGTCAGTATTGGGAGGCATTATCATCTTTTGCTGAAATTTCATTTTGGAAGAAAATCGGGGAAAAATGCTCCAGTGGTGCTGACTCATCTCGTTTTTGACACTTCCCCAAAGAAATGTTACAGATTCCCATTTTGAAAGAACTTCAGGGTGTTTTGTATTGCTTTACCATTCCTAATAAAATCAGAACAAAGTGTTTAGATTTTGGTTGAGCTTTTTGATCCCACGTGATTTCCTTTTAGTGTGGAAGAGGGTAAAACACCAGCAGGGAGGGGTTGTTCTATATTGTAAGGAAGGCAAGAGTAGAAATTGCAGAGATGAATGTGGTAGCTGCCGTCTTCTGCACGGCGTTCCTTCTGCTGATTTCCTTGGGGCCAAATGTACGCGTCTAACCTTAGACAAGCAGGCAGATTAAGTCTTTGAAGCAGGTACTAAGCAGCAGTAGCATTGCATAGAGCTTACTCGTTTTTCTCCTGTGCATTGTGTGTGATCACTTAACCACTTAGGGGAAATGGTGAGGTTAAAGCAGAATGGTTGAATGCGATACAGTGTTCAAGTTGGCTTTTGGAAGAAAACTCTAGGAAATGTCAAGACTGAGGATGGGACGGTGTGCAGGTAAGCCCCGAGGTAGCAGAGATGATGTGCGCGTGGAGCACTTATCCCAGCAAACAAGAACCAAAAGCTAACTGTTGCTCTGGAGAGATAGTCACAGCAGAAGTCCCTTTCATTGCTTTCCCTTTGCATCCCGCTGGCTGGTGGGATGCAAGAGGGACCGGTAACTGGAGCTCCTCTCCCTGAGCTAATAGTTTGCTCACACTCTCCAGCTTGCTTTGCTTGTTTTTAATTCTGTTTATCCAGTCTCTTGTCCATAAATAGTGTTATTGTGTGTTTTCCACAAGTGAAATCTAGACTGAACTCTAGTACATCAGGGTGATAGCAGGATTATTAACTTTTTATTTAGTGGTGGAGGAAGGACAAATGTTGTCCTTCCTGGGTCCAGGACTCTGATATGGAAAGAAAGGAGGAAAGTTTTGAGCAAGGACATGTTTGGGTGAGGTCAGGTGTGTGTTAAATGAAGTGATTCGGATCTCCTTTGTGATAACACCAAAGTCAAATATAGAATGGCTAAAACTAGTGAATGGTGTGCCTTTGCCAAACAGTGACTAATGGCTCTGGGGGCGAAAGCAGGAGATACAACAGTCATAGGCGGAAAAACCAAAGAAGAAACCTTACTGACTGTGTGCATGTAGTTATAACTGGGAGCCAAGTGGTAGGAAACTTTTAAAATGAGAAACATTGTTGGACTGTAATGCAGTTTTCTGGGGGAAAGGGAGAGAGGTTTAAAATACCTGGGCTATTTCAAGCCAGACTGGCTGAGTCAGTGGGGAATGTAGTGTACTGTTGCGGAAAGGCCTGGATGGAAGCCTGAACCATCGCTGCCCTGTTTTTGCTGTGAAAGGATACTATCCTGACTAAGCACTAGCACAGCAAAAATAATTTTCTTGAAGTCTCTGAATCATGGGAGCTGGGTTCAGGTCCCATATCTTTTAGTTCCCATGTTCCCAAGTTACAGGGCTGGCTTCTGGCACCTGTAGTTACGTGGTGCAGTGCCTCACAGGAGCCTCCTGAAATCGGTAGAGTCAGTGTGCTTGGTGGAAGTTATGAACCTGGCCAAGGAGCTGAAATGTCCTTATACAAGATCCAGTTCAGCAAAGCACTGAAATTGCACCTTGGTGCTTTGCTGAGTCCGTGCTTCCCGGTGTCCCCTGCCGCAGGGACACGGGCCCTGGGGATACCCGCCACTTTCAGTTGCCTCTTCTGGCATCTCTTCTGGAAGAGCCACTCCTTACTGCAAGGAAAGCTCCACATCTACCCAACTTTTCTCGCCGTGAATTCATCTGTGAAGCAGCGAGCAGGGTGGGAGGGATCTGTTCGTACTACTGGCAGCCAGTCACTGCTGTGATGTGTTGCATGCTGACAGCGTGCTCAGCTCCGCAGAGCGCGTGGGATGGCCAGCGTGCTTCTGCCAAGGAGCCTGCAATCTGTGCGCGAGCGGGGAGGAGCAGAGAGGCACCTTGCCAGCAGCACTGCCCGAAGGCATCCCGGCAGCAGAGCAGGCAGGCAGGACATGGCTTTGGACTCGCTCCAGGCCCTCCTGAACCGTGCCCGGTCCTTGCGTCTGGGCTCGTGGTACGAGGTGCACCGAAGAGGCCCTGCAAGGTCTGTCTTCTGTACGTGCTGGCCGAGGCGTAGCCCAGGTCCGGCCTTGTGGCAGCAGGTTAGAGGGTGGCCGAAGGGCAGTGGGCATCAGAGGCAGAGCCCACCCTTCCCCACCCACTGCGTCCGCTGACGGTGGGGCTGAGTTTTGTTTTAAAAATATGCCTGGCCCTCATGGAAGGCTGAAAACGTCAGCCCCGAGGGGAAATGGCTGAGTGTTTTAGATCTGCTGGTTGTTTATTACTGGGGTATTTAATTATATTATCCAACTTGTAAATTTTGAATGAATGAATAAACTGGGTAGAATCTGGACTTAAAATAGCTCTTAAAAAATATTCAGCTCTAAGTCTTCCCCCCCCCCCCTTTGTTAGTTTTTCTCTGCAATGGTACAAGTGGTTCTAGGATGGAGCCTGCAGTTTTGAGCTGCTGCCACCCAACACCATGGGGACTGGCAGGTTCTCTAGGCATCCTCAGCAGAACGATGACCCGAAGGTGCCGTCAGTACAATCAAAACTTCATTTTCATCCAGACCCCCTGTGGACAGAGCAGGTCGGCTTAGCAAACATCCAAAACCCTCTGCTGAGCAGGTCATTTTACACATTAGCCATAACCTGGTCCCAGAGTACGCACACCAAGCTCACTTGGTGCTCGGGGGCCGCAGGCGGTGGGGGATCCCTGGTCCCAGGGCTCATGCTCCTGCCTCACAGCAGCTGCTGCCCTGATCCCAGTTCTGTGATGTTGGTGATTCCGATTGGCCCCAGCATCTGGGATGCCTTTAAAGGAGAAGTGGGCAAGTGACCAGCCCGCCAACGGCCGCCTGCTCTACATGATGGTGCAGCGCAGGTGGGAGTAGGGGGGCACCATCACAGATGTAGGATTATGAGAAAGTCAGAGATTTTGAAAATTCTGGTAGTAAAGTCATGGCCTCTTCTGTGTTATGAGGAGGAGGAAATCCTTGCTTTGCTGGAGGCTGAGCCCGGATGGGATGGTTCAGAGCAGATTTTGGAATCGTGGCCTGGTCCTTATTTTCCAAGTGTAAGTGAAAGTTCCTCTGCTGCACCAGCAGTCGTCTGTAGACTTGTCATAGGACTAGAAACCCAAGCAGTCATGGTTGGAGTGGTGCCCATTAGTGCCTTTATGGTGTATCATCCACCTTTCTGCCTGCAGTTAGGTTATGAACTTGATCTTTTGTGACTGATTTCAGTTACTTACAGTTTTGCTGTTTTTCAGTTACACCTTCCAACAGCTTCTACGGCTCGCCTTATTGTTGTCTTCCTTTTTTGTTTTCCTTAACCATTTTTCTTTAATCTTAACATCAGTGTGTTTCAGGCAATGTACCCAAACCAAAATATTGATCTCGGTGGGTGGACGCTATGTGGACTTATGCCTGTGGCCTCCCCTACAGCTTTTGTTTGATTAAAAAGGGGACCTTATTCCCTGCTGATGCACTGCAGGTCACATTCTTTGTTCTGTGGAGATGGCTACTCTTCTGTGGAAAAGTCTGACAAGTCCTGAAACTTTTGAACAAAATTAAATTAATTGTCCCTCTCTGAAATCAATAAATCTCTCGCATGCACACATGAGCCACAGGTTAATTTGGTGGTTTGACATCTCAGCCGTCAAGAAGGCAGTAAAGACTGCGAGGGTGTCCTGCCACCTCTGATGTACAAATGGCATCCGAGGTGCAGAGGAGCTGTGCTTGGGGAGCAATGGTAGGCTTTCATGCAGCTCTTTTTTATAAGTTAGCTGAATGCCAGAAAATTGAAAGTATTTTAATATTCACAATGTGCTGTCTAATCCCCCAAATACACACCTAGGCACCAGCCCCACGCTAAAAGCTTTCTGAAATGTGAACACCCTCTTGACATAAATAAGACATGGCAAGATGTTAAGTTTTTCTATCCCCTCATCACTTTCCTCCTGAGAAGACCAAAGGATTGACTTCTCTTTATAAGAAGCTGCTTTGGTCAGTTCCTCTGAAGGCTGCGCATCAAATGCATTATTGATAACAGCACTTGGGAGTGGCATGCACACGTTACAGGCTCCCAGATGCTGTCTGGAGCACTGCAGAGGAATTACTGCAGCTGGACAAAGATTGTCTGCTTCTCTCTAAAGCCTCTCAGGTAGAAATCAGCATGAATCTCCTGCATAGCCTTTTCTCTTCCACCACTAAATTATTGTAAGCATGAAATAAGAAAGAAGAAAACAGAACCTCCAGGATTTTGAACAAGGCTGTTAGGTGGGGAGACACTAAGAAAGATACTGTCCAACTTTCTAGGCATGCGCAAAGTGAGATGAGGAGCAAGGTTCTGACATTCCCACAAGCGCAGTGGCCATGCTGAGCTATTGCTTCCCCCAGCAGGAAGCTCTCCAAAGCAAGTAGGGATCAAGAAGGGCAGTTCTTGGTATCTCTGCTGCAGTGTTCAAAGCCTATGCACTTGTGCCAGATAGGTGCATTTTAATATGACAGTTTTCTGCTCTCGGTGGTTGAGGAGTGACCGCATTGTCCCATATTGCTCTAAGTTGGGTCATGTGCACTGGAAAGAGGTTCCCCCATTCCTCCTGACACTGGATAACTGCTGTTGATGGAGCTGGGGCAGCTAATGGGTTTTTAGTTTTGGACTGTACTCAGTGCCAAGGAGAACCACCACCATCTGCAGCTGGGGGTTACTAACTATTTCCTGCAGCCCCCTCTCTTCTGTGCATGTTCCCATGTCACATAGATGGCTGCAGAGTGGCTTGCTTTCTAGTAGGGCAGAGCAGACTGACTGGAGGAAGGACCTTTGTCAGGGATCCAGCCAGCTCAGGAGAAGGGTGCTGTGCCGGTGTGCAACCAATTTAAACCCTGTCACCTGGTTTATGATTTGCATTTACTGCCTGTAGCAGAATTTCCCTGTGGATGCTGGTGAATCCCACTGTACACCGTGGTGAGCAAGAAGGGACCAGAGCAAAGGGAAGGACACCAGAAGTACTCGAGGTGAAATCAGAAGCAGGGTAGTCTGGTGATAACTGCCAGTGCTGGACTAAGAGGAGGAGCGAGAGCTCATGCTGAACACCAGCTTTTGGTGGGAGGCCAGGTCAGAGAGGTGCTGTGTTACTTCAATCTCTGATGGGAGCACCACGCAAATACTGTCAGCATAATGCAGGACCTGGCCTGTGGCTGTCACATGTCTGGTAGATATAGAGCTGTTAAAATGCAATTCTTTTGCCTAAAGCTACATCCCATGATTGGTCTTCAGGAATGTGCTCGTCTGAGGATGTCTGGGTCGTCTGGATCATTGGCAGTGGGAGGAATTACCTTAGCTGGGGCTGCAGAGGCCAATGTGGACCCCAAAAAGAATCTGTTATCGCTTACCTGTGAGTTGCTCCTGGGCTCTCCCACGCTCTCAGATAATTTTCCACTCATGCTGGGAAGCTCCATCACATAGTTAAGGAAACTGAGCATAAAGGAGTGATGTGACATGCCCAAGGTCATGCATGAAGACTGGATTAGGCCTTCTGTTCTTCCTGATCCTAATTCTTTGCTTTAATCACAAGCTTTCTTTTGTATCACTGTGATTATTCAGAGAACTGGTGCATCAGCAGCAGCACAACTTGTTTGTGTAGTATCTTGTGTCTGAGCAAATCAGTTTGCTTTGAAAGCTGTGTGCTGTGTAGGCAGGGCTTGCTTCTCCCTCTCTGTCTTCCCGTTTCACTTCTTTTCTGGCTCCTCAGCATTTATGTCCCTAGCAACCTTCATTGAGGATAATGGGAGCCGGCAAAAGAACTACGGGAGAGTTGTACTCTGCCAGCCATCTTCCCTTGCACATCTTAATACCGTATGTCAAGTGCAGTTGCTCAGAGCTCCACAGATATCTCTTTTTCAGCCACCCAAGGAGCTGGGGCTGTTTACGGTGTTGGCTTCACAAGATGGCAGGTGGAGAATTGGAAACAGCTCCTGAGAAGCTCAGGATTGCAGCAGTGCTCTGGAAAGAAGCACTTGTAATGTGCTGATGCGCTCGGAAGCTGAACAGCCAGGTCTTACAAGAAAACTGTTTCCAGTAACAAAATGAGGCATGGATTTTCAGACAACTTAAAGCTCTGCTTTCAGAGGTGTTGGGCACCCAGTGCATCCCCTTGCTCTCGCTGAGGTGACCATAAGGGTGACCCTTGTGTGTCCATTTAACTCAGTGTCCAGCTCCAGTAGATGCCACTCATAGTGACAGCTAGGAAAAACCAGTAACAGAGACAATAGCATAGCGAGCTGTTTGACCAGTGAGAAAACATCTTAGGCTGTGCAGAAATACCTGGGTTTTTTCAGAGCTAGGTTGGGTACCAGAAACCGTGCAGGTGGATTGCTGGGCAGTCTGTCCAGCATTCATGGTGCTTCAGTAGTGCTTTATAGCCCTGGTATGGTGCCATGTACTGTGTCTTCCTCTCTCCAGGGCATCTTGTGCCATCCAGGCATGACCAAGGACTTAGTGAGAGCTGTGGGCCAAACTCTGCCTTGGTGGTTTTGCTTGGAGGTGGACTGGTTGTGACTCAACAGAAAATGTTGTTCCATAGGTTTTTTAAACAGTGGGAGCATGGCTGTAAAGCATCACATAGCAAGGCAATGGTGGAAGGAACAGTACAATTTCTGTGGTATTGAGGGATGTTTCAGCATCTGATGTCTCTGCCACTGGGTTATATCTAGAGCAAACCAGCTGATGTTCATGTAGTCAGAAAACTGAGATGAGTGTACTTACCCCAGCATAGCTGAGCCCGTGGTCTGCTCAGTCATTTGGGTAATGTCCAGTGAATGTGTGCATGCTCATACTATTACGTATATAGGAAACCAATTCCTTTCTGAGACATTGCAATATGAATTTTCAATGAATTTTCTTTGTTAGTGGTGTTGTAGAGCTTTAGTGAATAAATGGTAATCTCTTAGAAATCGTGCCTGTTTTGGAAATTAGAAATCATCATGTCTTTCTCTGAAGTCATAGCAAGATCTGCTTTTCTACCAGAAAGCTCAAAGTGGTTTCCAGAAAAATTATCCACTTTCTTACAGAAGAAAACAGAGGTGTAGAAAAAGGAAAGATGCCTGTTGGTCACACTTCTCTTTGGTTTGTAACTCCTTAGTTGTAAAAGCAGGCAAA
Organism: Burhinus oedicnemus; assembly: GCA_008921705.1. Lineage (NCBI taxonomy): Eukaryota > Metazoa > Chordata > Aves > Charadriiformes > Burhinidae > Burhinus > Burhinus oedicnemus. The sequence goes on along the minus strand of VFFE01006081.1, from coordinate 202,109 downwards.
GCACCCAGATTCCCATAGCCTCAATTTCTTGCATGACACTTGCTAATTTCAGGTGTGTTTTCAAATTTTTCTGCACCCCCCATGAAAGTGTTGGCCATTGGATTCCAAGTGTGAATGTCTGAAACTTTTTACTCTGCAACAACCTCTATTTTTGCATGGAGCTCTGAGAGATGATTTATTAAAGTATTTTAATTACGGTTTCTTGCATCTCCAGGAGTTTTTTGTAAAGAAGTTCTTTGTGAAGGTTTTTTATTCAAATTTGGAGAGATGGAAGGAAATCAATTTCCTCCTTCAAAACTACCTTTTTTCACCTACTCTATTTGCTTATCACTCTCTGCCTTGCCAGGATTATTCTAATCAGATTTCACATATAAAAAAATAATAACATAAAAATAATTCTCTTCTTTCAGGTATTTGGGAGGCTTAAGTAAATTAAGACATTGATCAGATTCTGCCTACTGTTGCAGCTGTGAATACAATGGAGGGTACCTGGTGTGGCTGGGGAAAGAATTGTGTCTGATGTGTGTCTTTTATCTTCGGAGAGAGGCCAGAAGGGAGGATTGAAACCAGCCTTGTCCCCGGGGGTTGTTTGGTTAAACCTGTGTTTCTAGGTAGCAGCTGGGATGTAGACCTGCAAGGCACATGGACGCAGCCCAAACCAGCGGGGGCAAATGGCAGAGAAGAGATGCTTGGGTGGCTGCAGGTTGTGCTGGAGGAAGCTGCTCTAGCAACCAGACCTGCCAGGCCGGTGCTTCGCCATCACCTCTTTCACAGAGCTGTTTCAAAGGGGAACCAAATGTCCGAATTGCTCGAGTGGTTTTGCAAATCTGTCCTCAGCCTAATGCACCAAAATAACAGCCTGCAGCAAGGCCAGCACAGCTTCTCTGCATACAGCTTATTTCTGATTTGGCAGCTGTTTGAGAACCTTATTTGCTGTACATGTCAAGACTGATAGCGCTCCTATGGGGGCTATGACCTTGACCATACTTTCATTCTTCCTCAGTAAGCTCATTACAAGCTCCTAAATCATCATTGGGGTTTTGCCATGAGCTACGATGAAAGCGACTTTCTGTAAATACTGCCACAAGGAGGTAGATTCACCTTTCAGTGTGAGGTCTGGGCTTGTGGATGTAGAGGAAGGCCACTCTGATACTGATTCTGGCTCCTTGTGTTACGATCTAAATGTTTCTATTCATTGGACAGAAAATAACTCTGTATACCGTAGGTGGGATCTTCTTGATAGTGGCTGAAAGATGATATGGGTGTGTGTTTATACTCAGCCAGGAAAAAGACGATATACAGGCTCCTGACAGCAGTAGTTATTTTGGAGGTCCCAGGCACATGAAACTTGGCTTTGGTAATAAAACAGGCCTGTAGTCAAAACATGAAAAAAAGTTTCTGTCCCTCTTTGCAGACAGAAAGCAATTCTTGTATTTAGGGTGCCAGCAGGGCAGTGCATAGGGTTCAGCTGTGCCACAAATGCCTTGCCTTGACCACAGGATTCAATTCAGTTGCCTAAACTTAGACATTCATCTCCCTCTGTAATGTGCCAGCATATCCTGCCTGGCCTCCACAACACCATGGATCTCCCTCAGGTCCTGTGTCCCACCTGCCAGCCCTATGCATGTCTTGCATGCCCCAGGACATCTTAGATGGCACTAGAAACTTATGTTTAGGTAACTAGATCAAGCCCTTAATTTGTCTGCCTCAGCTGCTCATCTATATGGTGGAGATAAGATTTCTTTCCTACTCCCACAGAGACAGTGTGCAGATAAGTGCATTGGTGATTGACAGGCACTCGGATGCTATGTTGAGGGCACTGTGTAAGAGCTTGAATAGATAAGAGAGTGACTACATGACAGCATGAGGGGTTTTTTGCTTTGTTTTTTACCTCAAAAGATTTTCTCCTTCACATGTCCTTTTCCTATCAGGATGTTAGTGCTGTGAAAGAGAGATGAGCTCACATGAGCCTCTCACACCTGAAGGTTTCCTGGGCTGACATTGCTTCAGATCTAGCTGTGTTTCTCTCCGAGTCCAGCCATCCTGGCCCTGTTTGACCTATTTGCCCCACGTTACTCAACCACAGAAGGGTGCGTATGCCTCGGTAGCATTTGGAGACAACTTCCATTTGGGCTATCTGTGTTACTCATTAAAAAAACAGAAAAGACAAAAGGAGGCTCTTGGTTTTCAGGTCTGCCAAGTTGGAATGGTGCAGGGAAGTAGGGAAATCACTATTTGACTTCAAAATAGAATAAATTGACCTGGCACCACCTGAGAGAATAAACTCAGATCCTAGCTATCTTATTTTTCAGCTAAATCACTGTTCTGGCACCTAGTTACTTCATTGCCAGTGGTGCTGTAAATACTTGCAGCTCCCTGTGGTTTCAGCGGGATTTCAAAGTAATCACCATCCCTGCAGTTCTTTCCCCTTTTATTTACAGACTTCAAAAGCTCAGTTTTATGCTCATCATTTAGGACTCTGTTTCCTGACATCCATTTAGAGGCTGTCTGAAAGAAATTTTCTATAGCTAAGAGATCTTTTCAGAGTTTCCTCTAAGGAAACCGAATACTGGAGGTCTCTGGGACACAAGAGCCCAAACTAGCATAGGCACTTTAGACAGTCACAGCTGTAGACCCCACTGAAATCTAGGGCAGGGTATTAGATCATCTCCTTCCTCAGGTCTCCCCTGAAAAACCCAAACCATCGTTCTTTGCAGCAGAGGACTCCCATGCGCTGAGGTCAGCAAGAGGAGGCTGTGAAGACCTCCACACTCTGCAGCACACGCTGCAGAGACACACAACTGTCAGAGAAGAAACTGATCAACCACGTACATTTTTCCAAAGACCCTGTTAGAGAGTCTGCAGCATGTACTTTTTAGGTCATTATGTCCTTTTAGTTATCTTCACTTTCGCAGTATCCCCTTTCTCTGCGCCTGCAGTCATCAATCATATGCTTAAATACTCGAGTATAATCTGCTCTCAGTAGTGTCACTTCAAATTGTAAAATTCTTTGCAGTTAACAGTTTCTCAGTTTCTGTGAACAATGCGTTGATGTAATGATCAACAATGTACTTCCCCTCCCGCAACTCTTAAATGTCTAGTTGTTGAAACATCCAGAAAGTGAGCAAAAGCCAACAAAGGCCTTCTGAGTGTATTTAAGTCACTGGCATTGCATGGATTCTCCATTCACTTCTATCCTTTGGGTTTTTACTGAAAACACTCTTAAGAGAAGGCCATGGTGGCCATTGCTGCAATTCCTCCCATCCATTGCTAGCGATTGGATTCAGGAGCCCTTCATATTCAGCCCAGTTCTTGCTGGGTATTTCTGTGGCCAGTTCAGTGGCCTTATACAGTTAACTAAGCCACTAAGGACATGAGCACATCCTTAATTCAATAGGAAAACTCTTGTGTCTCCAGTTACTCCTTTGCTCAAGTACTTGGCTGAACTGAGGAACTATTTTCCTCCAGAAGATCCTGGGGACTAGCTTTTGATCCAGACTGCAGGGCACCTCTTGTGCCCTGCAAAACTTGGCAGCATTCATCTGGTGAAAATATCCCTCCCTGCATCTTTCTAACTCATCTCTCTGTAGGAGCCATCTGTCTTTCTAATCTTCCCAAGCACTAACGGATGGCTGTGCTTAAGAGTTTGACCATCCAAATAGAGTCCTCTAATGATGAAGCCAAGGATGCAATGATTGCTAGTACATGGTGAGCACCGTGCAGCCTTTCTACAGCTGCTTGCTTGCTTTCTTTCACCAGTCAAATCTACAGTGTAATTTTTGAAATGAACATCCCAGTTACCTCTAATCTTGTGATTATAATGCAAATATTGACCACTTTTCCTTTGAAAAATTTGTGGAGGAAGGAAGGAGGAATGCCTCAGTGGAAGTACATTGTCAGCTATAGAAAGCTAAATCCACATTCACTAGGACAAAGATGAATTTACATACTCAGAATGGGTAATTGCATAGCGAAGAACACAGTGTGCATGCTAGGTAGGTGAATTGTAATACTCTGAGGCTGTTGTAACGATAATGTTGAGGGAACAAACCAGATTTGCATATTTGCAAAAGTGGGCTTACATATGATTCTTGTTAGTTTAGATAAATCAGCTTAATACATGGTGGAGACAATAGTCTGACTCCTCAAATACATATATTCAGAGAAAAATAAAGATTTAGAAACAATTGTTTCAGTAAATAGGGAGATGATCCACAAATCCAATAAAAATCTGCAGTTTTTATTTCCCCTGTTACAGTATTTTCTGGCTTGAAAGCCTTTGAAATGATGCTATTTCCTGATTAGATGCCTTTTTAGAATTCCCTAACAGCCATTTTCCTATTTATTTCTTTTTGAGCCTTTTCTGACTTCTAGGTAATAAAAGCCATTGAATAGTTCTTTAGCGTGTGACTGTAGAGTCAGCAGAAAATAACTGTCCAGACTGCAAAGGAGAACTTATTTAACCTGGTTTTGAGATTACAGTGAAGAAATGAGAAGGAGAAACATGTCCCTGGATGTTTTCAGCCTTCAACAATTCAATAACTGTGCCCTTTTCAACCTCAACTGGCTGAAATACACACTCCTAAGGAAGTTCTGCCATTAAACTGTTTTCATGTTTGGTGTTTTTTTTAGAAGGTCTTCACTGCCCAGAACAATGGCATCTCAGTAACTTTGTCAGTCTGTCCCTTCTCTGCTTAGGACACGTCCCATCACCTTTGGTGTTGGAATACCTGCAGATTTCTTTGAGAAAGTAGTTGCAAGATAGAAAGTGTGATAGCTTTCTGTGGAAAGCAAGCTGGGAGGCCTCTGTCCAACTTGGTTGAATCATATTTACCTGGAGCAATATTTTAATGAAGCAGCTGGGCCAGGAGTGGAGGGTTTTCATCTGTTCTTTAAGGAAGATGGTGTATGCTGAGTGACTCTCACAGCTGTTTGGAAGGTGCCTGGAACGTTTCATGTGATGTGACAGAGCAGAGCAAATAGGAGACTAATCAGATGTAGGCACACAGTGGGGCAAAGCAGTTCTTAGAGTCAGTGAAAGTGTCACATATGTTTGTGTGCAGAAAAGAGAAAGAGAAGAAGGAGAAAGGTTCAAGCCTCAAGGTGCGTCCTTGGAAACAGCCCCACTGAGAGTTTCAGAGGAGGATGAGCCTCATTCTCTGAGTACCCCTGCCAACATTTGCCAGGAGAACAGTCACAAGTTTAAAGCAGAGGAAAAGAATATTCTTCACGTAATATGCGATGGCTGTTAAAAACAATAATACCAGAGATTGCTGGAGATTCAGGGCTGTAGGCCATGTTCCTACACTCTTCACTGGTACATCCAGTACCGATCCCTGCTAGCAACAAAAAACTCATCTAGGTGGACCTCTGGCGGAGGGGAACCTGTGTTCAAGAGGGTCTAGGAGCAAAAGGATAGAAAAGGATGCCCTGAATGAACCTTTACCTTTCTATAACTTCCAAGTACCCCTCAAAACCAGTGATGGGGTGTCAGCAAAACTGTCTCTGACAAAAGGCCTCATGACTAGTCCCATTTGAAAGCAGGACAGCAGGGTTAGTTCATGCAAGTCCACCAATGGCACACGGGATGGCTGTGGAAGACCTGAGCATTTACTTAGAATCATGATGAAAATTCATCAGTCTCCTGCTTTAACTATTGGAGTCTCCTTCCTCTCTAGCTCATCATGTTTCATACAGTCTTTTCGCTCAACGTCATGTATGCTGAGGGCATTAGCTTGCAGGCCTGGGAGAAAATGGAGTTAACTTTTTTGGTAGAGCTGGATTTTTCAGCTGGCTGTAGGGCTGGAGGTAATAGGCACAAACTGAAACACAGGAGGTTCTGTCTGAACATCAGGAAACACTTTTTTACTGTGAGGGTGACTGAGCACAGGAACAGGTTGCCCGGGGAGGTTGTGGAGTTTCCTTCCTTGGAGGGATTACCTCTGTCTTTGATTTCTGGCTTCCCTGGTAAGCTTTGGTGGTCTTTGCAGATGGCTCTGGAGATGGTTTTTAAGATTCAGTGGAAGTGGCTTCCTGGCTGTGGAAGCTAACCAAGGACCACAGAACAGAATAAAGCCATGGATTGTCTTTAGATGGCTTTGAAGTGCAAATGCAAATACGTTGCCAAGATTAGGCCCAGTGAAACGAATGCAGCAGCAGAGCAACCTGCTGCAATAAGCTAGTGCATAAATATCCCAGCAGAAAGGTTCAGAGCCATCTGCAAAGACCACTAAAACTTACCAGGGAAGCCAGAAATTAAAGAGAGGTAATAATCACTCTTCAGTGTCTCAGAAGCACATGGGCCTCTTTCCGCATTATGCTACATGAATGTTTTTTGTATTGCAGTATCAGCCTTTAGGTGATAAAAAGAAGAGAGAGGCACAGCAGTTTTAATAGAGAGCTCAGATGTAGACTGAAGCTATTAAGTTGCTGAAAGTCCTGTTTTTTTTGAAGGAGCAATCTGGTTACCATTAAAAAAGCAACAATAAAAAAATCTCCTTCCCCCTAAAATTTTGAATTTTTGTATTTGTGTTATTAGTTTCCTTTTTCTGCTCCGTAATGTGCCTTTTTTCTAAGAGGTAAGAAAAAAGTGACAGGAAGGACATTTTGACAGGAGTGGTAGAGAAGACTTGGGTAAAGGAAAGTGGGTGGTGGAGGAGATTTGTTATGTGATGCAAAACCTATCACCTCCGTGTCCAGATTCCTCTCTGTCCAACTCAATACCACCATAATAAATCTCCACCTCTTGGCTAGTGTCCACATCCAGGCCATATCATTAGTCACTGGTGACAATTACTATTAGTCATTACTGCCAGTATAGAAATTCAGTCTGAACAGACTGGCTGGGACGGGAGAGAAACCAGTCTCTCCCTCTGTGCTAAGAAATGTTTGCTGCCAGCCATGTGTGGTCTAGGAGTTGGTACAGCTGTCACCCAACGCTATCCATGCTGCGTTTCCATGTCTTGGACAATACTTCCTGTTCTTGCGTTACCAAGTTTTAATGAAGAGCGTGTTGGTATGTGTGTCACTTCCTTTAGTGTGCACCTGCCCTCCTCCCAGACACTCCAGAAGCTCTGAGATGATCCTGCAGTCATCGGTAACAAAAATGTTGCCTCTTAATTTGCACTTTCATTTCAAAACGAGGAGATAACGTTCCCAATGATCTGTCTTTAAAGGGAGCTCATTTGTTGCTGTTACTCAGTGAGAATCCAGGGAGATTATCCTGTTCGGTTTGGAAACTGCAGTGTTAATTAAAAGGTCTCCAGAAACCATCTGTGAGTTTTTATTACAATTTGAGATTTGTTCCCACTGATTCCTGTAGTGGGGGGAGAGCAGAGGTTACACACTGACGGCTTGTAATTGCTTCCACACTTGTGTATTGATCACTGTGGGCACATTCTCAACAGAAGTTATTAAGGTCAGTAGTGCTGTCTCACTGTTTTCCCTCTACAGCATTTTCCCCCAGTCACCCAAGTTCTCCCTGTAAGGATGTTTCCTGCTGTTATGTATCTGACATTTCTGCGACCGTGAGTTTATTCAGCAAAATTCCTCCAGACGTGCTATCGTGGATTGTTCCAAGCCCCAATCCAACAGGACAGAAGGTGCCTGAGTTGACTTCAGCAGTGAAATTCTAGAGCAGAAGGCATTATTAAAAGTGGATCTTTAGTCCAATAAATCCTCCTTTATGAGTCAGAGATTGGAATGGATTCAGAGAAGGGAAACAGAAACAGAGGGCTGAGGGCTGGGTTAGAGGGGATGTGTTAAGAGAGGGAAAGGTATCAGCATTTGATAAGGGAGAAAATTGAGTGTGTAATGTGCTGTACTGACTAAGAATGGGGATGTTTTCAGGAAACCAGCAGTGAACATAAACATTGCAAGAGTTACGTGGCAAGTTTCAACCTGCTGATGGGAGTGCACTAGTTCAGTGATTTTTAGCTCTGCAAAATGGAGGTTTCCAGGTGTGTAGTGAATGTAGATACAGGTATGTGATTTAAATCACTGTCTGTGCACTGCTAGGGATGTGTCCTTTGACTTGGTCCATCACCAAGGGGCAGGGGTTACTAGTACCCTCCCTTTTGATACCTGTATGCAAGGGACATTTTTGTTCTAACAGAAGAAAAATCCCTGTCATTTGCAAAGGATAACAAGAAATTTGGGAGCTGAAGAAAGCTTTTCTTTTCCAATGAGTGTGTGTTAATTAACTGTCTGTCTCACAAATGAACTATTAGTAGAAGGTGCTTAAGTAAAATGCCCTGAAGCTGCCACTTTGCTTCTTAACCATCTTCTCTGGAAAAAAGATGTTGGGATCTGCTGTGAAGCCCAGTCACAGAACTGAGGAGAGCCTGCAGCAATCCTCCTGCAAGAAGGATGCTGGCAGCATTTCCATCCTAGCTGTATTAGATCTCTTGGCAGCTTTTCATTTCAGTGATGACAGTATTCTTTTAACCCACCTTTTATACCTGTCGGGTTTTCCTGGAAGCACCTGCTCTGGTTTGCACTGCGTATATTCTAGGCTGCTGGATTTTGGATTCAGTGTGCATGTCTGATGTAGGTGCACCTGATCTTAAAAACTACTAGTTAAAGGAGTTTCTAGACTTCTGGCTCTGAGGTAATGCTGATGTTTTCCCAGCTTATTAGGGGAACAGCACCTGCCATCATCCTGACTTGTGACTATTGGGCTCCAGAGTGGCAGGGAGGGGAACGTGGCTGTTTTCCTTTTCCTCTGTATGTGGCTGAGAGTCACAAGCATTTCCTTGTGCCCACTCTGGGTGCTGGCTCTGTGGCCTCCATTTATGACTTTGTATTAGGATTTTTTACTCTTCTCAGTTACTGCCTTCTACTTACCTCCTGTGCCACTTCTTTTCTTGTGAAAGCATCGTGGTGACTGGAGCAGTGGGGGCTGCTCTGCAAACACCCTTTGCTTCCCTTTGGGGGCCGGAGCTTCTCTGTTTAGGGCGCATGGGAAACCTGAAAAAGGCAGCTGTGGTGCAGGCAAGGATTTGTCCCAGCTTGTCAGCTACCCATCAGAACAGTTGCGAGCAGTGTGTTTCAGTCTGATGCCTCGGCATCTCCTTTCTTCATCTCCCTGGGAAGGCAGAAAGGACAACCCCAGCTCTATTTTCACCAGGGAAAAGTGAGAATTACTCACCACAGCACTGCACGAGTCAGTCTGGATTTATATCGGCATGATTGAAGTGGGCTTACAATAACACTGAGGGAGAATGGGAGTCCAAATTGCTTTGATGCCAGTGTAGGTGGCCGTGCCGTGGAGCAGGCATCCTTGCCCTGTGCCTCAGGGAGGACTTCCATCAGCAGCAGGAGCAGACAGGGATTTCTGGCACGCAGCACGGGGTGGGTACCTCTCCCTCTGCTCCTAGCAGGACTGTTTGGTTCCCGGAGTTCGCAGCCAAAGGCACCAATACTACTACTGCATACAGAACTTTACTAGAGCACAATGGCTTGCACAATTTAATTATTTTAATTGGAATTAACAGGGAAAATAATTCCCTCTTTCAGCAGGAATAAGCAGGATATGAACTGTCAGAATTTTTTCGAACGTGCTCTCCTGAAGGCAGAGGTGCAGAGATATGTAGTCAGCTTGCTTTAATGAGATTTGGCTGTAATTTTGTGATTAAATTATTCTAGGTTAAACTCAAATCACAAAAAAATGTTTCATTGTATTAAGGCATATTTGAGACTCAAAAATTTCATTCATATTATTGGTGAGATAAAAACTATCAGAAATTATGTCATTTTGAGAGATTTTCATTCTCCAAATAGATGTTGGAGAACAAATACTGCTCTTAATGCTGGGCCCAGATATACCAGGATGTGATAATTCATGGTTTTCTTTTCCAAATAGTTATTAAACTAAGAAAAAGCAATGCAGATTTGCAATATATTGAGATTATTATAGAAGACTTAGACATAGAAAATGACCTTCAGCTGAGAGATCATTAGTTGTTTCAATTTAAATTAAATGGAAGGCTAAACATTCAACTGTAACTAAGATTTATTATTTTGTAAAAGTGAAGGAAACTAGTTACAGAGGCAAATGAGACTGTAGTGCTCAGGATTTGAATGCAAAAGTGGCTTGGATATTTTTTTCTTCTCTGCGAGAGAGGAAAAAAACTGTAGAACTAATATACCAGACAAAGGAAAAATCTGGTAGGGAAAGACACTTAGTCTAACAGATTTAAAATAAAAACAAAACACTGAGAAAGCTACAAAGGGGGATATTTGATGCAGGCAGGAAGTTCACAAAAATGCAAAATGTGATTCAGCAAAGAAAGTTATTCCTCTCTGGTCAGAAAGCATAGGGAAGAAATGAGAATTACAAGTATGAAGAGGAGTTAGAACACATTAAAAAAAAAAAAAAAGAGAACAAGAGGGAAAATAAAAGTAAACCGCTGTTTAGCCATTAAAACCAAAGCAAGAAAGTAGACCTGATTTGTGATGAAGGGCCAGCAGAGATTGAAGGTGATTTGAAGGGATCCCCAAATATGTGAACAGAAGGAATAGCGCTCTTCATTGCTTAGCAGGGACGATGTTGCCAGAAAGGATGGAGAAAGCGCGTATCTACAAAGAAGAACGAAGTAACTGCTTCTAAGGAGAGAACGGTGCCCCAGGCTGCTGAAGGATCTGACATACCAAATTGCAAGTCTGTTGACATAGAGTTTTATGAAGGCTGTGTGGAAATGTACTTCATATTGGGAAGTGTAGGAATTTTAGTTAAGAATCAGCAAAATAAGCATTATGGGCATATACAGGCTCATCCTTTTGACTTCAGTGCTATCCCAAAAGGGAAGAATCATTTAAAATGATGGAGATAATGAGGTAAAATGTAACCTGAATTTAATAAAGGTAGATTGTGCAGATTACTCTGTTACTGGTCTTTATAAAATAACTGACTTTCTAGATAGAGGGAATGCAGCAAATCTGATTCATCTAGATTTCAGTAAAGCATTTGCTATCATGTCACACGTCCAGTTGGGGAAGGGCGGGATTAGCAGAAGAGAGGATTGCAAAGGGAGTGAGGATCCCTGCAGTGGAGATGAACAACAAGTTGTGCTGCAAGGGTGCACCTGGCCTGGCTGCAAAGCTGCTGAAGTTCGGGTGAGGGAAGCGCGTGATGAAGCCGCATCTGGGAGATGCTGTCACTGCAATAGGCAGCTGGAATATTGCGTAGGACAAACTGGGTAATTCTGAGGGTCTGCAGTTATAGAAACACCAGTTACACAAAAAGTTGTGGTATTAAGTGGATATTAGAGGATTTGGCCTACTAATAAGAATTTGTGCTCTGAGTTATTCTGTTTGATGGAAACAACAGCTTAAACCTTGGCTGTATTGTTTACATCAGGCAACGATGAACCATTCATGAAATGCAACTGAGAAAATGCCGAATGACAGTGCAAGTTGTAACAGGCATGGATTACCCTTAGAGAGCTAAGGGCATACTGGAATGCTAAAGGCATCATCACAGAGATCCTGTCTAACTTGTGCATGCATTTCTGATTAATTGTATTAAAAAAGATTGAGCAGAGCAAGTTCAGAGAAGGTCTTTTCATATGATCTGCATTCAACTGATTTGTTTAGTCCCCAGCAAAATGGAAGATGAAAATGCATTATAATTACTGTATAAATTAACACCAGGGGGTAAACACCAGCAATGTTTATGCTGAAGGCCAAAGCTGGCACAAGAACAAATGGTCACTGCCTGGCAGTGAATCCAACCCAATAACTCATTTAAAAGTGAAACTTGATGGACTTACGAAAGGGATGATGAGATATTGCCAGGAACTGGGCACTGTGAACCAGGAGGGTACTTTCTCTCTAGTAATTTTCCTCTGTCTTGGAACAGCCATTTTTTATAGCTAAGAGTCCAATTATGGTGAGATTGTTTTTTTAAATGGAAGTAATTTATAAACGACATTGAGAAGCAAATTATAAATGGCCAAAGCCCTGTAAGTACTGCCTTGGAAAATTGCAAAAGTGCTTGTAGATGCACTGTTGCAGGAGGCTGCCTGTGAATTGGAACACACAAAAGGAAGGAAATTATAAAACATGGGTCACGGTGCTACCAAAGGATGTTGCAATGTAAGCCTGTGTAAATGGCCAAAGTTGTTTTTCTGTTGTTAAACATGTGTATCCCTGAGGGACTTTTCCCAGCCGTGCCCCGGCTGTCTCCGGTGTGCAGGACATGCCTGGGTGCCCAGCAAGTACCCCTCGTGCCCATGGCACAGGCTTTGCCAAAAGCGGTGGCTGGCAGTCTCGGTCCATCAGCCATGTCCACGACTATGGGAAAGGGCTTGTAAATCCTGCCTTGGTCTGCCATGTGGGAGAGCTTTCTTCTTGTTAGGTGAAGGCAAAGTGGAGTCCTGTGACCAGAGAGCTGGGCTGCTCTCTGGTACCTGAACCCAACCCATTTGTTAGAGCTCCTCAGCAAGAAACCTGCAGGACCTATTACATACACCAGACCTTTTATCCATTTAGCAACAGGGGCTTAGAAGGGGAGATGCTCGCTGCCGAGAGCTGTGCTGGCAATTCCACCTGAGCACTATTTTAGAAAACTGTTAATTTTTCCCCTAGCTAAACGAAGTTAATCACCTGCTCATCACTTTGCATCTTCTGTTGTTCCCTTGCTCTTTGCTGAGAGATACAGATGTTTATGATGTTTTCATCTCACTTGTGGCTCGGTGATTAATATTCTGCAAGTTGCTGAGCTTATGGATACCAGCGATTTCCTGCTCTACTTAAGGTACTTAAGTGAGCCTGGTTTGTTTTTCTTCCTCTTGCTAATATCCACCTGGTGAGTTAATTGTGTAGGAAAGCAACCAGTGAAGACAGAAGATGCAGAAAACATGACATCAAGCTCAGCTAGGAGTGTTCTGCAGTTCAGACCTACGTGCATTAGAAAAGGGAGTGTGTAAGAGGCTGGATGGCAAAGTCTGCTGTGTTGGAGGAAGCTGTTTCTAGTGATGTTCCCTTGGTACGGTCCTGAATTGTGAGCAGGAGTGGTGGGCTCTATACTGAGCTGTCCTGGTTTGACTTCAGGGAAGGGCAAGCCATGCGTGGATTGCGCTCTTCCTCCCCAGAAGCTTGTATAAGGGCTAGGTGTCATTTTTGAAGGTGAACAGGTATAAATACTAATTTAAAAATTTTGTCCCCCTCTTCCCCAATATCTCTTTGCTGTTCTGACAATAGATGGGAATTCAGGCTGTGTTCCCTGGTTTACCTGAGGTGGAAAAAGATTTGACAAAACTAGATTAAACCAAAAATTCTGGAGGAGAAGCGTATGGCTTGTTCATTTCTTGTTGGGTAGCTCATTATTGGGATAAGGGAGACCCTCGTCTATTGAGAGCATTGAGACTTGCATCTCCAAGCAGATCATGTGAAACAGCAGCAGTTGGGAGGGCTGGGTCTGGTACTTCGGTTGCACACTTCGACTTTGTGTAAGTAAATATCCAGTGGATCGGGGTTTTGAACAAAAGCCTCAGGACTTGCAGAGGGGTGGTATAACCATCAGGCAATGTGATGTATTGAGGCTGGGCTGTTTTGGTGTCTCCTCGGGGAAACGTTCCAGTTCATAGAAAACATCGGTGGTTGGACTACGAGAGTCAGTGGTCTTCCCTTCCAACCCAGCCCCGCTTTCTTCCTGGTCTGGTTTCTTTCTTCCTAGCAGGCTCCTTACTAATTCTTCCTTCATTTTACCCTCTGAAATTGCATAATCTCAGTAGCTGCCTTTATTGATCCCTGCCCGGTCAGTCCCACTTTACCTCTTGCCTTCCTCATTTTCCCACATTTCCCTTTGTCTCTCTTTCTGGTTGCTGGTCCAGCTTTCTCTCATTTGTATTCAAATTGGCCAACTCCTCCATTTTGTCAGGATCCAGCAGAGAAGATAGATGAAAAGAAATCTCTCTGCTGTCAATTCAGAGCAGTCCTGGCACAGCCTGTAACCATCCAGAGTTGAAATTGCCAGGAATTTGTTCACTGGAATGCATTCAGTTTGGACAGAATCAGTAGGAAATAACAGCTCTTGAACTATACCACATCTCCCCTGTACTCATGTGTGAACTGCTCATTTTCACAGATCATCAGCTTAGCTAAAGCTTGGGTGAATATTCTTTACTCTGAAGGATGAGGATGAGGGACGTTTCTGCAAGAAAACTTCACCAGAATTAACATATTTTTTCTTACTTTTTTTCCTGGAAATGTAGGAGCTGTCATGACTGAAAGTTTCCAGGTGAATTCATCTTGAAATAGTTGAAATTATCCATCAAACAGTTAAAACTTGGCAAAGTTATAAGCATCTGAAAACAGGGGGTTATCATGGGATTTGTCAGACAACCTTAATAATAGTTTCACCTACAACAGCAAAATTTGGTAATGCAATGTAATTCTGAGGCATCAGCACTGCACGGATGAACACCATTAGATAAATGGGACCTAAGAGAGTGCAAAACCCTGGCACTTAAGGCTGTGGTTCTACCTCTATATGAGCATAATAACAAAGTGGAAAACAGCTTGGTACTCCTAAGATGTGAGAGTAGCAAAACCCATGCTGCGGGTAGTCCCCAGCACTGTGTCACACCTTAGCCTCATCACCTGTCCCACGTTTCCACCTCGCAGCTCAGATTTGAGTGAGATTTGTGGCAGTGCCAAACTGATGGATCGCCATCCCATTTTCTAAAGTGCCCTCCCTGACAGCATGGGCTGTGCCAGCAAATCTAACCGAGAAAATCCAGGATAGCAACTCTGGGTCATTTATCAATTCCGTTTGAGTCTTGCAAGGTAGAATTTCTGACTTCTCCCAGTGTCAGTACCAGGAGTACAAGATATCCATCCCCGGCAGGTTTCCTCCTGGTGTACCTCTTTCCTCTGCTCAAGTGTAATGAACAGATTAATCCTGGAGCCCATGTGTCAGTTTAGCCTATCTTTGCTGAATAGATGGAAGAAAAAAAGCACGGGACAAATGGAGTATACGCCTCCTAGTCGTGCTCACCCTCTCTTGCTTAGTTTCTTGACAGTTTTTTTTGTTGCCCTTGGTCTGTCCTGTTACAGATAGCGGTGACTTAATATGAGCTCAGTTTCTACATTCCAACAGGGTGCATCTAAAAACGTGAAAGTAGAAAAGTGAGAGTGACTCCAGCAAAGAAAAAGGACTTTATGAGTTTTCACCAGCTGGAGAGCTGCCCAGGGCTGTAGGGAGGATGTTTGAGACTCTTCCACAGATTTGCCAAGTCCAGTTTCTGCTTATCGACTGAACTGACAGACATGCTCTGTGGACTACTCAGTGCCACATAGCAAGATACTATGAAAGTGTTTTCAGCTTTAACACGTTCTCTAACTGCTAGAGATCAGAATGAGACCAAATATAGGGTACTTTTCTTTCCAGTTGCTGTCAGAGACCTTGGACGTGGCCAAATCCCATATTTTCCAAAATGTTCTGCAAGGAGGAGATTCCATGAGTCATCCTGGTCATGGTGATGAGCTGAGGCGAGCCTGCATGAAAATGTTGGAAGCGCTTTGCTGTGACATTAGCTTATGACTTCTTGCCGCAGGGAACCAGTGTTGCAGTAGGATAACGTTAGTGGGAACGCAGAGTTGTTTCCACTCACTCTCTTCATTAAATGGGCTGAATTGTGCAGCATGGTTTGGAGAGATCAGCCCAGGCTCTTCTTCAGCTGGTCTCCTCTTTAGAAACATTGCTGCCTAGACAACCAAAGAGCTTCTGCATATGTCTGATAGTTTGGGCAGGCAGGCAGTTGTCATGGTTATGGATGCTGCATAAGAACCAAAATAGATGTATAGAAAGACGGTGATAGAAGTTGGCGCAGATCCTGTCTTTTCCGTACATGAGCTGACAGGACGTAGCACGGAGGAACCACCTGTGTCCTGGCTCCCTCCTGCTCCCTCAAAGACAGGACTAGCCACATGGTTGGCCCTGACAGCTGCAGATGGCAAAAGAAGCTATCTGAAAAAGGAGAAATCATCTGAGTGAAAATTTTGGGGTAGAAAATAGACAAGTGAAGATGTTAATTTGTTAGAAAAAAACACATTTCTCTTTAAATTGCAGGGAATGAAAAATACCAGTGTCTGAGAGTGTCAAACTTTCTCTTTCCTTCAGTTATTTCTCTTCCCCCTCTTGGAGGGAAATATCAAGACATAATGCTGCCTTTCCTCCTCTCAAACTGGTTGATAAACACTATTTGCTTTTAGCAAAATCTTTTTTACTGTTTCTCATAATCACAAAACACTTCCTTGGGCTTTTCTATACAACTGCATCAAAACTCAAAGGCGTGGGGTGTTCCACTGAAGACACAGTGGGCTGCTTTTCAGTGGATGGCTGCTTCAGGTGGCCAGCTGAGTGCAGAGGGGAAGCAGAGCACCTCCTTGGCTCCTGCTGCCAAGGTCTGTCAAGCCCCCGGAGAAACCAGCCCAGCCCTTGCAGCTGCACCACTTTGTAAATCATGCGTAAAGTGCTACAGGCCATGAATCCCAGTCACAAGCCCGTAAGAGTTACTGGACAGCGTGGTTTGTCTTTGCAGCAGGCAGCTGTAAGCGTCCGAGAGGTTGCATGAGTCCATCTTCTTCTCCAGGTTTGCAGTTGCACATGGAGGGCAAGGGAAGTCAGAAGACGGAAAGCAAAGGCACTGGGAGGAGGTGGTGGAGAGCTGTAGTCAAAGGTGATGCAGGGTTTTGGACAGAGCCTTGGTTGAACTCTGCACCCAGGTCCTCACAGGATCCCAAACGGCAAGAATTTTGGTTGAATTCAGGCTGCTGCCATCAGGTTCTGCACTATCGTGCCTTACTCTAGTGCTTTTCCTCTGTCCTCTTTCTGCTACAAAGCCTAAAACTACCTGTACGTTTGCTTGTAACACCACGGGATAAAGGGTAAAAGCAGAGGGGTTATTCTGAATGCTTTTTAACCTGGTTCTCCCTTTTGAAAGCTTCTTATAGTAGGGTTTTAAATTGGTTTAGGGACAGGGCCTGAATGTGATGATGTTAGTTAACACGAAGGGATAATCAAGTCACTTTGATTTTTCCCCAGGCAGACCTCTCTGCAGTCTATTAAAATGAAATATGATGCCACTGCCATTTCCCTCAGCTGTAGTCAAGGAGATATTTGTTTTAATTCAGCACAAGATTGCCCCACAGGCTCCGATTTCTACTATCCATATTGACGTTTGTAATTTATTGCCCTTTTACAATGCACGCTAAAAGGATGTTGTATTTGCCAGGCTGGCTTTTGAGAACTTCATCTCTGAATCAGTCTGTATAGGATACACTGAAATTGGTCTCTGTCTGTTGTTAATGTACTGTGTCATACAGTATTAACACAGGCTCCGTTCGTTTTTCAAGCAGCCTTGGATTTAGTAAGGAACACAAATAGAATATAGCATAGTCACAGAACATAGCGATATTATCATGGGTATGATTAAAACAGAGAGGCCCTCTTGTCCCAGCTTGTATAAATGTTCAACATGTTTCTGATTAGCTGGCGCTTTGCCTTCAAATATAAATGACCTGAGAAGGTACGAGGAACCAGACCATAGATGATAGTATGTGTTACTGTCATGTTTCCTCCAGTGGGGATGCATTTCATTAAAAGGTGTATAATTTATAAGGCATGTTGGGACAAAAGATGCTGCAGAAGTGCAAAACCCTGTTTTAAACTCCCAGTTTAAGCAAGCCCACGAGAAGTGGAACTATCTGAAGATTACAGGCACCGATGCCACGTGAAGCCATACTCAGTGTAATCCACAGGTCAGAGTAGGTGATGCAGGCAGCTACTTCCACTCTTTCATCTAATACATTTTCTAGTTGGCAAATCTGAATTTCATAGAACTAGACTTTTTCAAAGGGAGAATGACAAATTGACGAGACGTTATAATTTTTCAATTAGATGAATTGAAACAAAAAATTCATTTTGGCATTGATATGTCATAACATTATGATTTGATAGAAAATGTCCTTTCTGCTGTGACTGACTCCACTTTCATTTCTCCCTTTCCTGATCTTTTTTTTTTTTGACTGGTTAATACATCAATATCTTGTCCTGCTTTGAACCAAGAACATTCCAGACATTCCCAGAAAAAGAAACCTTTCTTAGCAAGGCTGGTGGTTCACTCCCACTGTCATGTATGGGATTGTTCAGCCTGTGATGTGAGGCCCTGCAGCCCGGTGCTGTGTTATATTCTGGTTGTTACATACCTCACCATTTTGTTTCTTCTGGAGAGCGAAACAGTGGCAAAATTTGGCCCCACCACATCCTTGGAACCCATAGTATTATTGCAATTAAATCTTGTGCGGCATTTTGTATTTCTTGAGGCTAAAGGGTAAAGTGAAAGAAAGGTAAAGGCAAGATTGCTGGATGGAAAAAGAGCTGTTAAACTAATTCAAATCAGATTCCTTTGGGACATGGCTGAGGATTTATAGATGGATCTCATTGTATCTCAGTTTGTTTGAGATACTTTAGTGAAGCATCGAGGAGATGCATAAAACCCCTTCATCTTTCCTATCCATCTCTTTTTACTCTTGCCCATCTCAAAGGCTTGGCTTGTTAGAAAAATACAATAAAAGACTAATTGCAAAGAATAGGGGATTTTAATGACTTCATTTACATACAGAGAATTAGTCTAAAATCAATATTAAACTGTCAGAAAGGAGAGTTAGCGGAATGTTTTTTCTGGGTTTTCATGTCAAGGAAATGTAAGTTTAAGCAATGCAGTTTGGAATACTCTTTGGGATTACTTTCCTCTTCCTTCCCTAGCAGCTCGTCCTCATTCATTTCAAGACTCTTTTTTTTTCCCCCATGAAAATTCAAGTATAAAGGGAACTTTTAATGTTTTCTTTGTACTTGTGGCAAAAAGTTGGCCATTTTTATCTGCAGATCTGGTTGTCAGATGGTGTCAGGAAGGGATAGTGCTTGTGTACCGAGAGCCTGAGGTCAAGGTTGAGGAGGAAACACTGAAAAATATGTTGCCTGTTCTGGAAGAACAAGGTTGTCTTCCCTAGATGTGGCCATTGCTGGTGCCTAGATAGACACATCCTGAAGACTGGCCTCAATAAAACTGTTGGAGTTCATCTTAAGTTTCCAAACAAAGCACCAGTGGAGTGACCCACTGGTTTGCAAAATTATGTGTTATTTTAAATTGTCTTTCTGTCTTTATTGCAAGAGCTGTTGTAATAGATTTTTCTCTCATCAGCATGGGACTCTGCCCCCATCCAGGGTAAAACCAAGTGGCAGAGTGAAGTGCTGTTCCAGCTGCAAGACACTAGCCATGTCCTGACTTTGCCATGCCTTTTGCGTGCAGTGAGTGTCAGTGAGGGCCTACACCACCACATTGGTCCATCTTGCTGAACCTGGAGGGCAGCCAGCTCCCCTCTCTGCCTCGGTGCAGGACAAACCACAGTTTGGGTCTAGTGTTTCTTTGTACCACGTGTACATACCATACATGCTAATGCCACTGCCTTAATAACAATAAATTCCTGTC
Source organism: Burhinus oedicnemus (assembly GCA_008921705.1). NCBI lineage: Eukaryota > Metazoa > Chordata > Aves > Charadriiformes > Burhinidae > Burhinus > Burhinus oedicnemus. Next base: position 182,613 of record VFFE01006081.1, on the reverse strand, counting down.
ATTTCCATAGAGGTCTCAGGAGGCTTTTTACTGCTCCTGGAAGGGGCCTCTGCAGTCCCTGTACTTAGTTCCAGTGATTGAGCCTCTGGGATGGGACAAAGTGCGTTTTCTCCGCACTTTGCCATCTTGGCAGCCCCTCTGGTTGCTCCATTCCTTCTCATCCACTGCTAATTCTCCATTAAACCTACTTTCTTATTTAAAATACAAGATTAAAAAGAAGTCATAAAGAGCCTAGAACTCCCGCTTGGTCAGATGGAGTGGAAATGGGAGTTGTTTTATGTAAAACATTAAAGTGAATGGACAAAATGGAAGGGAAAAAAGCCTCGGTGACCTCAAATGGGTAACAGAAGTCACTTTGGATGATCAGTGATTTGATTTTCTTCCTGAGGCTTGATACAGCCACTGGATTTAGAGTCTCATTTGGGGAGACGTTCAGAGCAGAGGGAGTGGGTCAGACTGTTATGGACTTTCGGATGAAGCAAGGAGCTTGTTTCAGTTTAGGTCATAAGTGGAAAAAAATCTTGCCAAGTACCCCCAATGGACTTCCTAAGGACCCACAGTATTTGTCCTACTGTGTCTCCTCTCATACTCCACCTGCCCTTCACACTGCCTCTGTCCCCCAGCGTGGTGGTGTGGTGGCCTCCCATGGGAATACTGTATTTTTGTCACAGTGCTGCAAGTGGGAAGAGCCCTCCAGCTTCTGCCTGCAGTGTGAGCTTCACATGCACTTCTGAGAGTTGGGAATTCGCGTTTCACTTGGCCACACTTCCACACCTTCCTGAACTCAAGCAGCCATCTTACATGCATCCATTTGTACTCAGTTCATTCTCCTGGATTGGAAATATCCAGGGGGGAATGAAAGCTGAGATTTTGGTGAATGCAAAGGCATTTTAAAAAGTTGCCATTCCATTATAGTGATATTGATCCAGTCTAAACCGAGAGAGATGATGTGGTTCTCCAAAGCTGTCGATCTACAGAGCTTATATAGACCTCATTTGTGAAATGTGAACATAGACTCGGATGCTGAACCCCCCGATTGCTGCAGCACTTTGGCCCAGCTGTGCAGCACCTGTTTTTGCAGGTCCCTCTTGCAGCCACCAATGATTTGCTGTTGATTTGAGATGGACGATGTTGATTTAGATTCATCATGCATTTCAAGAATATTTTCCAATCATGATACACTCTGGGTTAGTTTTAAATTATCCAAGCTTAAAGACATAAAGAAAAGAAAAAGTGTCTTAAACCCAAAGATACTTATTTAGTTGTACATCAAGAAGAATAGTTTTTCATCCTGCGTTAAGATTTCTCACGATACATACATAATAAAGCTCAGCAAAACAAAACAGTATCTCTTTTCATGTGCGCTAAGGCTGATTCATCACTGACATGAGCATTGTTCCCCTTCCTGCCAAGGGAGGAGATAGCTCAGTCTTTGATCTTCAGAGTGACTGGGGATGGAAAAGCCCTCAGAAGTCCATAATCTCTTTTTTTTTCAGCCTTATCTGCATTGAGAGAAGGGTACTGCGGGTTTTTCTATATCAAACTGCCTGTTAAGCTTGATCAAAGGTTTTGATTTCTGTCCCCCTGCTTCTAGAAGTCTTCCTGCTTTGTGGTGGATCTACACGTATCTGCACACAGGTGTTGGTGTTCCATGTGAGGATGAAAATTGGCATATGTAAAGTCTTCAAGAATGATAACCACAAATCTAAGATGAGTCAGCTGGTTTCCCTTGTGACCTCCTGACCTGGCCTACAACTCCTATGGTTGATGGAGGCTATGGATTACCCACTAGCCACCATAGTGGTTTAGCCAGGCAGAAATGAGTAAGACATCTAGAAACAGGAGTGTGGCTTATCTCTAAGTTGGGAATACGGACATAAGGCACTTTTATCACCTCTGATGAGGAATCAGTGTCCCAGGAACAAATGGTGGGGAGGGGTATACACCATGTTCCTCATTTTTGCTCTTCTACAATTACAAATAACTATGTCACTGACTTTTATTAGATACAGATTCACAGAATATCCACCCTGAGTCCCACAAAATGCTTCTCTAAAAAGATCAGTCTTAAAGGACATAATCGGAAATGCCAAAGGCCACAATAACAGTGTTAATTTTACCACTAGAGAAGATAGAAATGCAACATCACGTTTAAACTTTGCATAAAGAAACAGTATTTTTTTATAAATGCATACCAAAACTCAGAACATTTTGACTGAATATTATTTAGTGGCTCTTGTTCTCTCCCGAACAGGATGTTCTAAACACAGACAGATCCTTTATCTAGAAGAATATATCCATCAGAGAATCCACTTGCCCACCTCTTCTGTTCATAAAATATGTAATTCCTCAGATATCATTCACACACGTACTATTACATTGATTTCCTTGTCTGTACTTGATGAAAATGGCCCCATTCAGGCTAAATTTGAGAGGAGAAACAAGGACAGGCATGTGTGGGGGAACAGAACTGAGCTCATATACTGAGCCGTAAACCACACTAATGCCCAGAATTTTCTAGCAATACAGCTAAACTACACGTATGTGGACCAAAATGATGCTAATAGTTTAGTTAATTAAACCCTTGCCAACCTCCTGTTGTTATAATATGTATTAATCCCTAATACTAAAATAGCTGAATGTACCCAGACACTGCAAACAACTTTATGAATTGTGAATTAATTAACTCTCAACCCACCTTATATAGCTAGAGGGAAATTATCTCTTCATCGATTCTATATTACCCATGTTCTGAGTCCTGGTCCTCTGCACTGTCAGTGGACAGGACACCATTCATTACTTGTTGCCAACAGGTTTATGAATAGAACATAAAAGCGTAAGTAAAACTGGTATGTTATGTACTGGGAAAGCTTCTTAATAGGTATTTCCAGCAGCTGTTTGCTAAGTGGAAAAAAGAATAAGGAAAAGTAACCAAAAATATCTTCTTAACTAACAGTCTGTGTTGAAGACGAGCAGTGTGGTACATGGGGACTAACTGATGTCCAGTTGTTACTCTCATGGTCAGGACTGTTCTCATCTCCATTATTCTTGCCTCATCTTCCAGGCAGTAGGTCAGGTTAAGTCTTTGCCTAGAGCATCTCTGCTCTCCAAAAATCTTCTCCCTGTGAGGGCTCTTCCTGCCTGTTATTGAGCCACTTTCCAGACTTCAATGAGCAAAGCGATAAGGGGCAGCTGGAAAATCATTCTGTTCTGCTGAGCTCTCGGTGCCACACAAGCGTGAGAGCTTGGGAACAGTTTGGGGAGAGCAGATGAGATCTGGGTGCCTGCTCTTCACTGGAGCACCCAAACCCAGGGAGGGCACGGAGTCACAGACCCACACCTCAGACCTCCCACTAGAACTCTGTGCAAGGCAGAGATACTTTGATTTTGATGAAGCACATTTTAATGGAAGAAGTTTCTTTCAAGCTTTGGGATTTTTTTAGGCAATGCTATGCTTTGCTTATTTGTCATTCATTAGCTCCACTGAACAAGAGCCTGAGAAAATGAGGCATGTATGTACTCTGGAGATCCCAAAGTCAGTCATACAACCCCCTTTCTGAGCAGGCAGGGCTGGCTGTGGCCGTGGTGGGGATGGGGATGGGAGGTTGGATGCAGGGGTGTGGAGTGTGCACTGCGGGGGCTTGCCAGGTGTGACCTTCCTCCTTGCTAAGTCAATCCAGCCCTGCTGCCTCCACGCTAGCAAGCATATCTGAGGAGCTGCCCCTTGGGCTGTCCTCACCAGCAGATGGAAAGACTGAAAAGGGAGGGAGGATCCTCCTTTCAAAGCCCCAGCGCAACTCCAGAGCAGGGGCAGAGGAGAGGGTTTAAGGCACTGGGAAGGAACACGGTGCCCTGCCAGCATGTCTGGGTGTCCTCCTGGGAGGATTTGGGAAGATTCTCCATAGGTGACAACCAGCAACCTGTGCAGGCTGCGGTTCTGAAACCCTTCCTATCAGCCGTCAGACGGGAGAGATCACAGCCAGTTCATTTGATGTTTGAATCAAATGAGGCTACATTTAATAAAGCGAATCCAGGGAGCGTCGCGGGCCCCCTTCTGCTGCTGCTGCCTCTGGGTTTGTTGTCAAGGTTGTTTAACAACCTTGACAAATGTTCTTAATAAGTGACAGGCTGCCTTGGCAGGGTTTCCATGCACATCAAACGTGCTGCTCGAGGTTAATCCAGCCGTCCTGCTCCTGCTCGGGAGGGACGGGAGAAGCTCCTCAGGCAGAGCCTTGCATTTTGCGGGAATGGGACCACCCTGCGGTGGGGATGTCCACATGGAACTGCGGAACTCACGGTCCTGTGGATACAAATGGCAGGTCTGATGGGGTGGTAACATTCCTTTTTTTTTTTTTTTTTTTTTTTTTTAATCCTTGCGGTTGCGACGTGTCTGGGCAGACCTGCCAGTGTCATTTTCTGTCCTTGGTCAGTGTGTGACATTTTTTATGATGGCCCTTTATAGGCCACATTATCTACCCTTCTATTACTTAAAAATCTATTACCTTTTTATGCATCAGTTCAATCTCCTTTTCTGCAATGAACTGCTTTGTGGTAGGACATGGAAGTTCAAAAATGCTGTGGCTGTGGATTTGGCTTCCCCAGGAGCTGAATTGGTGCAATGACTTTTTATTTAAGCCAACCTTTAAATTTTGAGGCTACAGGGGAAATTCTCCTTGAGGCAAGTTATGCCATTACTGCCATGGTGGGAGCACTTGCACGCTCTCTGAAGCAGCTTGTGCCGCTCAGACAGGGGATGTTTTATTGGACACCCCCCAGGTTGTATCTGATGTGGCAACTCCTACGTATAGTAAGAGAACTTGTACAGTCTGTGGCTGGAGCTGTCTGTGTCCAATAGAGATATGAACTGGGACTCGCTGATGGCATATGAAAATGGGGAAATACAGTCTGAAGAAGTCCTGGATGGTTTTGACAGTTCGTGCCCTTTTAGACATGAGAAAGATTTTTCTAGTCTGTCAGGATCAATATTGAGCTGAGCTCTGCACAACTGGTTGCACCGTCGTTCATTAGCACAGCGCCCAGAGGCAGTGATTTGAAATTACCGTGTCACTAGATTTTTGCAAATATTTTTTCGTTCCTCCCCTGCCCTTGGTTCAGTAACCAGTATCCTCTCGGTCTCAGCAGAGCCCAAATATTGGTTGCAGATAAGGGTAAAAATCATCAAAAGCTCAAAGGGCATGTTTTTCCCTCTGTTATGCCCTGACAGTCAGTGTCTGGCATTAGACACTGTTGTCCCAGCTGAGGACTGAGACTGCTGGAGGATGAGAAGCAGGATCCCTGCTCTCCTGTCTGATTGCAGGGCCCTTAAGATTGCAGCTCTGCAGTCTTACATTTAATAATATAATTTAGCTACTATTTAAGTCTCCAAGACTTATGCTGAACAGAGGCATTGTGGTATGTATTTGCCTGTGCAAATACACATTTTCATGCACTTACAAGTGAATTTTTTTGTCACTGAAGTTAAGTTTAATCATTTAATTGGATTTACAGCCCTCAGGACTAGTAGGTAACTGTCTGTGTGAGTGCACGTGTGTGTATCCATGTATGTTTCCCTGGCTCGCATGGCGCCTGTCCACTCGTACGCCACTGATAGTTTCTATTTTGATCCTGAGCAAGGATTTAGCAGCCGTGGCAGAGCAGCAGTGAGGATTCCTGTTACTGAGAATTAAATTACTTTTCAGAATAAGCTGCTGTGGAACCGTCCCCAGCACCCTGTGAAGCAGTGGCATGCATAATTAAAAACCAAACTACTCGTGTCAAGTAAATGAACAGAGCATGTCTTGTCAGCTTCCTCCTTTGCCTTTTTATTTTTTGTTATTGTATGTCAACGCTTGCTTTGGAGTTTGCAAAACTCAGTCATTTGTGGTGCCTCTTGCATCATTGGTATGGCAAACACAGCGAGAATCGGCTTTCTTGTGATAATAAAAAAACAAAGCACAGCAACTGCCAGGCTAGGTCAACCCTGTATTCCCATTTCATCCTGTAGCTTGCCCATTCAGAGTAGACAAAAAAAAAAAATCTGCAGCGGATAGGACTGAGATAATCTGCCAACCCTACCCCATTTGTGTGCCGTCAGGTAATTTAGCTGTCCATCGTGCTCCCTGGCTCAGTTCCCCCCAGTTACTTGCGCTGAATGGATGGCAGCTTGCTCCCAAGCTCTTTTTTTGGAGTGAAGCACCTAGTTGCCCTGGGGCTGTGGGACTAGCGACTGTTCCCCAGGAGGCAGTACAGAGGAGAGAGCAGGCCAGGTTTGGTTTCTTCCAATCCTTGTGCAGTCTTCCAAAATTATCCTGGCAGGTCTAGTATCCTCTTACAACACCACAAGCTATAACCCAGAGCAGGCAACGCTTGGTCCCATGCTCTAAAACCATCACCACTGGGCTTCACCGTGACCCTCTCGTTATTTCAAGAACTTGAACCTGAAGAAACACACAGCAAATAATGATGGAGTGACAGAGCCACGGAGCACCTTGTACAGCCCAGACCTGTGGGCCAGGGGCTGTGCAGACACAGCAGCGTGCCTTTGCAGGGGGTTGCCATGGCAATTTGGACATGAACCCATCTCTACATATCTGGGTGGACTGGGTACATGTAGCATGCTGCCTGTTGCCTGGGCTTGAACGCTCACCCAGATTTCTCTCACACAGCTCTCAAGAACATGACATTTCTCTCCTGTGTCCAGTCCTTCTCACCACATGTGTGTCTTCAACCCTGCAAAAAGGTGAAACTTGAAGCCAGGAGAGAGAAAAATGCAAATAGAGGAATCTTAGGTCCTGTGTGAGGGAGAATCCAAACTGATCAGCAGTCCAGCACGTTCCCTAAAATTGCTCAGAATCTCACAGAAATTTCTCTTATCCTGAAAATCAATAAAAGCCAATTAACTAGAGGTTAGAAAGGGTCCTTGCTGATAAGCCAAATAGACACTTGGCTTCTTCCATTCACCTGCGAGGCTCATTAACAAAATCTGAACCGGTTCCAGGGACCTGCTTACTGCTTCCCCTCGGGGCTTGCCCTTCCTCCCAGCTCTCCTAGCCCACCTCTGTCAAACAGAGCACTTTGGGCAAATCACTTAGCTCGGCAGCTTTCAAACTCTCTCTCAAAGGAGAGCTGGGTTTGGAAGATTTAACTGAAGATGGGTTAGAAAAAAGAAGAGAAAGCAAAGACACAGAGGGGCCGTTCCAAGTGAAATAGTTATTAAGCAGCTGGAGAATAAAGCAAAGCAAGCTCTGTATAAAAAATTAGCTGCATGAAAGTCCATCCACTTTTTATAGACTTACCTTGATTTTTTCATACTCCAGTACCATTATTAACTGCCTGAACCCATATTTCTGAACAGGAAAAAGCATGTAAGTTGGAAAACCTCAGGCCTTACTCTGCTCTCAGTCCCATCGCATCTACCCAGTGATATTAGTAAGCATTCTGAGAACTCTCCACAAGGAACTCCTATTTGGGCAAAAGGGGGCTGGATTAAGTTAATGTAAGGTAGGAGGACACATACTTGCAAAAATCACCCTCAGTGCATAGCAGTGTGTTGCAGTTAAATGGGGAACAGACTCTGAGGAGTCTTGAGCAGTTTGTCTTGAGTCTGGTTCAAGCCAATGTTTTCATTAATGATGCATGTGATAGGAGGCTGTACTCCTATAAAAATGTGTGGATTTTGCCAAATTGGGATTAACTTTGGAGGATATAGTCAGAAGTCAAATATCACCTTGATACATTGGAGAAGTAGTCCAAAATCAATAGAGTAGAATTCAGTAAAGATGAGTTTCTTCTGAGTTGCACTCTAGAAAGAAAACTTAAGTGCACAGGTAGAGAAGGAAAAATATTAAAGGCAGCAACGCTGCGGGAAAGAAACAGGAACTTGCAGTGGACCACAAATTGAGCATGAGTCAAGGCTGCATGAGAAGCTTATAAAAAAGGCACCTTTCATTCTGGCTCTGAATGGATGCCATTGGGAAGGGGTTGTTATTCTGCTCTTCAGGTGGAGGACTGGAGCCATTTCTGGGCACTGTTCTTAAGAAAACCACAGGAAAACTCAAAAAAAAAGAAGGCTAGGAGGAAAAAAGAGGTCCAGAGGAAAACAGTAAGGTTTAGAGGGAAAAATATGAAATATTGGGAGGACGAAGTGCATTTTTTTTTTTTTTTACTTAGAAGAGAGAAGGTCAAGTATGGCAGAGGCATGAAGGATGACAGACAGGCATGAGAGCAGCATTCACAGACACAGAAATTGTTCTTAGGATGATTGTGAACATTTGTTCTGTGTGATCATTGTGGGAATGGCAAAAAACAACAGATTTAACTCAACAACAAAGGAAGTAAGAACATCACTAGCTGGGGAGGACTGGACCAAGTAGTTAGAGACATTGTGCATGTTTAAGACCGTGTTAGGCAAATATCTATAAGGATTGATTTTGGTGTATTTGCTCCTGCTTCACAGTAGATAGACAGATTTGAGGTCTCTAGAGATACTTCCTGGCCCTGAAGTCAGTGATTTATATGACAGCAGTATTTTCACATTAAAATGATGCTTGACTGCTCGAGTGTCTTCTAAGCAAAGACATTTGGAATCATATTCTGTCCTCATCTGTACATCTGCAGTCACTGAATTAATTTCTGTATATGCATAGCAGGCTGTAGGCACAGGCACGTCGCTGACCTGGGATGACGGGCTGTAGACAGTCTGTGTATTTTAACTCTATTCAATTCCTCTTCTTCCACTTTTTGAGACCTATTTGATTACCAGTGGCATTACACGTCATTGAGCACTGTTAATAACCCCAGTTAATCACAGAAGCACACTTCCTCTTGAAAGAGTTGAAACGGTGAGAGTGAGCACAGCCAAGTTTAATGCCTCCACTGCAGAGATGCTGTGCTCCCAGCCCTGGCTGCCGGGCTTTGCTGCAGGGCCATCAGGACCAGGCGAAGAAGAGCTGCAAATGCTTTAGTGCCTCTGAGAGATGGCTCTCCTGTAGTCTGTTTGGTTGCTCAGGTGAGGCTGAAGATTTTCATATGGTTTTAGACCATGATAATAATTATGATCCAGTTTTGCACACAGAAATTTGTTTACTGTATGTTTTTTGTTGCATTAGAAGTCAAGCCTCTTCCCACATCCTGTTGTTATTAATGAGCCCTGTGTATATAACATATCATAGCCACTTGTAAGTCTTTAATAGGACTAACAGTTTGATTGCTTATAGATCTTTGTGCGTCTTCTACTTCATCTACATTACAACACAGATTTCCAATAGTATTTGCATGTGGAAAGATGCTTACAGAAGCTTTGTGGGATTTATGGACGTGCTTAAATGACTTAGGTGCCTAATTCCCTTCGATGCTCAGTGGAAGCTAGGTGCCTAAGCTATTTCATAGCCTTAGTAAGTAAATGAACTACATGTCAAAACTGCTAAATATCTGCCTTGGGAGATGGGCATCCAAGCATGTACTGTACTCTGGTATAGTCTGGCTATGACAGTAATTAAAGTAGGAAAGACTGATGCTTTTAGGTCTAAAAATCCATGGCCAGATTTCCACTTGTGACCATCCACTGTAATAGTATATATACAGATCTGGAGCCATTAAACCTGGGGCTTATTACTGAGCTGATGACAAAATTCAAGGAACCACTCAAAATCAATTAATTTTAATACCAAGGGCTTCTGACCCTCAAACCTGCAACCACATCTGGCACAGAAAATGGCATGGATTGGTTCCAGGCCCAACTTAGAAAGGTATGAGCTGCTCTGCAAAGCAGCTGTGGAGAAAAGAAAGGGAAGATATTATGTAAAAAAGGAGATTATTAATATTCATGCAGGTGCTAAGGAGTGACATTTTGATTCCCTAACACCAGTATTAGCATTTTGCTTTTTGTCAGCAAACCTGAATTGATTTTTGGCTCAGTTTTGCCCTTTGAGATAAATCTATGGTAATAAAGTTGTACTTTCACAGCTTACTGAGTGTGCACGCATGTGTTAGAAAAAGGTGGCCGTTTGGATGTAAAATGAGAGTCTGTATAAAAAGTCATGTAGCAAGAACCCATTTAGTAATAGCTATTTCTTTTAGCCACTGGTTTGTATTTTCATGGTAGCTGGATAGCCTGGGGCCAGGAACATGCAGGATAAAGAAAAGTCCATCTTCCCAAATTCAGATGGGAACTCAACAGATAGAGTAACCATGGAAAGCAGCTGGAAGGACCAGTGGGATGCGCTGGGCTCCATTACAGCTCTGTCCTGCAGGAAAAGCCAGCTGCAGGGGCTGTGCCTGGAGTGGGACTGTCACAGCACAGAGATCCCCAGAGTAATTACTTGGGAGCCACAGTTGTGAGAGGTTATTTGCCCTGCTGTTGAGGTTATTTGTCTCGGTTTAAAGAGCTGCACAGTGAAAATATCATTATTGGCAAAAGATCTCAGAAGTATCTTGCAGTGCAGTTGAGCGTTCACTGCCTGCTGATCAGTTGCGGGACCTTTACGCTCTGATTAGAAGCTGAGTGTGACACTTCTTGTTTTCAGAAACTCCCAATTTAAATTAATCAAGCGCAGAAGCACACTCTGGCTGGCAGGACACTCAGGAAATCAGCTGGGAGCCAGGGTGATATCTCCAGCTCTCATCTTGTTTCACTCTTATTGCCACTGCTTGGTGACTCTTGATTTGAAAAATATTGGCTTAGCAGAAATGGGCTTGTCACCTGTCCAAATAGCCAATCTCCGTTATTCTGAATGTCTAAAAGATTTTCAGTAGGCATGACTGAAGGGTTCATCAATAATATAGAAACAGCATTTAAAATACAGAGGAAAGTTTTGTCAAGGGATCTTCAAGGTCAGCGGAGATCAGAAAAGTTTTACCCATCCGTGGGTAGTGTATTTGTCTTATTTGAAGGCATAGAAAATTGCAAGTAATATTATACCTGTATTGACAGAACAGCAGGGAAATCCTGTCAGCCACAGCCAGCCACAACCAGCCACAACCTGTCCCCTCCCTGGCAGAAGTAGAAACCTTCCAAGAACAACCTGTGGTGTCTTCACCTAACACCAAAATGGTTGCAGCTTTGCATACGCACCATCAGACCAAGGTGAATGTTGAGAATCTAATGAGGTCCTCGATGGAGACAATGCATGTCAGTGTTTTTTCCAGTCTCCACAACATCAATAAAATATTCCGACTTTGGGAATCATTGCCCTAAATACTCCCTTATTTACAAGAGGGATGACACTGACATTGTAAATTCCCTGGAGAGTCAGGTCCCTGTTTTCTGTGCCCCCAAGCGATGCGGAGACACACACACTGCAATGAAATTCTCGCAGACAGATCAAACTGCAATGCCGCTTCTGTTCTCTCAATGAGTATATGAATTTGGACAAAATCAAACCTAAAAAGCACAAACCATGTAACCCGCTGGCACCAAACTTGCTGTCTGTGCAGAGAGCCTCTATTGAAAATGTGGCTTTCTCCTGGAGCTGTCAGATCCCCTGCTTTGTCACAGAGCCACCTGGTGTGATGGGACATGGAGGCTGTGGCTCTGCTAGCCACACTCCTTCCTCTGTTGCCTTTTCCATCCATACCAGGCCCTGCCCAGATTATTTTTTAAGATTTCTTTTTGTTTGTTTGTTTTTGTGGCAAATAGCTGTATCAGTTTTAATAAAGAGAGGACAGATGAGAATCAAGGACCTGAATACGTCTGCTGGACCCTGAGCTGGGTATGAATTTTACTTTCTCTTGCTTTCTCTCACCAGTGGCGATGTTGCCTTTGCTGAGGCCAAGTTGTAGTCTCAGCATGGTTGTCCTGGGAAGACTGTTGTTTGGATAAGGTAGACATTGATGAGCAAGGGTTACTGAAATTCTCTCTAGTGACATGCTCTTAAATACAGGTATAAACAGAAGAGAGGAGGTGCCTCTGTCTGTCTGCAGTGGTCCAGCCGCAGTTGGCTTATCTGTTGTTGTATTTTTAGGTTGAATATGTGATGGACCCGGTAGCTGGGGGGGATGGTTATATGAAAGCGGTTTCCTACTAAGGGAAAAAAAATGCTTTTGCTATTCCATGTGTGCCAGTGCTGTGGGGTAGTGGATGTAAGTCCACACTGCCAAATCAATGGGATTATCTTTTGGGGCGTGAAGGCGGTGTTTTTGAGGTTGATTTGTGTTTTGATTTCTGATTATCTTTTCCGTGTGATCATGGGGCTGCCCACAGTGCACTCCCAGCTCTGGGATTGTCATCAGTGCGTGCTGCAGAGGAGAGCAGCCAGGCCGTAGCAAGTGAGCTCTGTTCTCCTGCTCTTTCCTTTTCTCCTAAGGGTGCAGACAACCTCCTTGCACTGGGGCCATCGTGTGCAAACCCCAGTCAGACCCAGCAATGCACTCAGGGTCTGAATTTCTGAGTATGGTTAGTCCTGATGGTTGATCACTGCACGCTGCCTCTAATTCTTTCCTTCCCTGGAAACAGCTTTTTCATGGAAATTAACCTGTTTGGCCAAAGATTCTTGCTGTTGCCATTCGTATTATTTTCGACAGAGTGAATTGACAGCAACAGCAATAAACTGTCATGTGTTTGGGCAGGAGCCATGTCTCTGCACCACTTACCAGCTGTTACAAGGGTTGCGTGTGGCGTGGAGGAGTTGGGGGGTAGACCCGAGGGTCCCTGGCTGCAGAAGTGTGGCAGCAGGGCAGGACGCTCCTTTTCCACACCAAAATTTCCCCCAGGCAGAAGCAGAGAGGTTTGGCCGTTGCTGAGGTTTCATCCAGGGTAGCAAATCTCCAGAAATCCCACGCAATCAGCTGCTGCACGTGTGTAGGTGGCACAATATATACGAGTCAGCCTGATGCATCTAAAATGCAGCATGTGTTGAACTCATTCAGCCTTTTTGTGCAGCACCTGTACAGTACTGATGCACTAGGACACGCTGAATATATATGTTTGCTGCGTATGTCTGTGTTTCCCGCAGGGGAGCGATGGGAATGGACAAGCCTTAGCACAGCACGGCAAGCACTCCCACATCCCGTGAGGCAGTAGGGATGGCCTGGCTGCGGGGCTGCCCTGCTCGCTCGCGGGTGGGTCGGGGCTGAGGAACGTCCCCCCGGAGGATCCCTCCTGGTTCTCAGGGTGGTTTGAGAAGTGCAGAGCCTGAATATCTGCTTCTTCAGAGGCTCTTTCCCAAATTCCTGTCGATAGAACTAAGGGGATGGTGATGAGGGCTGCTTATGTACCACGGGCTGCACATGTGAGAGCAAGGCGGGGGGGCTGGGAAAACACTGTTCCATCCCATAGTGGGGCACAAGGTGCCCCCTTAGCCCAGGCTGGACCAATTAATAACTCCTAGCTCCAGTATTGTCCCGTGTGATTAGGCTGCCAGCCAAAGCCTCTGTCTGTCACTGCTCTGTGCCGTGATGCAGGATTGCAGCAGAGAGAGGGAAATGGATGCACTGAAATCAGTTGCATGAAACTTATTTCACATGTGCAGCACTTGGAGATTTCCTGCCGACTGCCAGCTGAGACTCTCTGCATTGGGGCGAGATGTTGATAGTGACCTTGGTCCTGTAACTTTCTTGCTCCGTCATGCCAATGAAGTTTCCCATGGGAGAACACTATGTCCCTTTCTCGTTATGCTTAAAAAGCCCTTTTCCTGTCTTACATTTCTGTATAATGGAGGTGGCAAAAGACAAGTTGCTTCTTACAGTCAATTGAAGTTGAAGCAGAAGGGTTTTTCCATCTAAATGTTTTTAGAGTATGGCATAGCGTGACCTGTGCCTGAAGGACCTGGCAGAGTAGATCAATTTCTGCGTGATTTCATTTGTGTAAAACTGTGGCTCGGGAACAGAAGCTTGCTGTGGTGAAATAAAGTGCCAGGGAATAGAGAAGGAGAAATCAGACGTGGAAAAAAGATAATGTAAGTTATGAGTGCAGGGAAGGGGAAGAAGCTGGTATGATGTGGCATTGCCCATATTGTGAGACTGAAAAGAGCCTAGTTGTTTGGGGATTTTAGAGACAACTGGCATCCTGAAAAGCATGGGAGAGCACATCCCTTTCCCAGTCCAAACAGCCCAAAGAAGAAACACCCTGCAGGGTCATCCCTGAAAAGGGCTGTTGTCAGAGATGATGAAGATGAAACCACTGTGCTTCCCCGCTGTCCCCAGCACATTTCTCCCAAAAGTGCAGTCAGTGCAGTTGTTCTGCATGACCTGTGAATGCCGACACGTGTCCCCGGTGCCCCGTCCCTGAGTGCACACCTTTAGCTTTCAAATGGCTTCTGGAGCTGCAGGGTTGCCTGCCACACCTCAGGTATCCCCGGCTGCTCTGTGGTCATCAGATTTTCGTAAATTGTCAGTTTTCAGCAATTCCCCTTATAAACGCTCCTGAGTATCTGGCCACAAATTTTCCTAACCCCACAATATTCTATTCACTGTCTGCACAGATTCATCCTTTGTCCCAGCGTTGCATGGGGGTGTGGAGCAGCTAATACTGGGGGAATTTGCTTTATGAATGATTCATGCTGGTATGATCCCCATCCTATTCAGTTCATAATGAACAGCAAGAAATTACACAATTAGAACTGGGACAAGAAGAGGCCCTTGAAGCACTGTGGCCATCCTGCATTGCCTGTCATCGCTTTCTCTGGTTTGTGTCTTCACATGGAGCCAAGGGATGTCGCAGCATCTCATCTCGGGGCCTTTTGAGGAGCCACAGCTTAGAGGGATTGTGCTGGTGAAGCTGTGAGCTGCATCCAGCTCTGTTTTGGCTTTTGATCACCGGGAGATGCATGTGTCGAAGTACAGTGGCAAGAATGACAGTGTGCCTCGTTCTTTTGCCTGCAGGGACAACAGCCCACTGCTTGAAGCACATGGTGTTCAGGAGCTTGCCACATTGATTAAGGGAAGGCGTATCAGGCTTTGACAAGTTACACTGGAGGCTGAACGTTGTCAGCTGTAGAGAACATGCTAGCACATATACTGCATACATAAAAAGCTATTTATCTTTGCAAAGGGAGAAGCTGCTGCTGACGATAGGGAATTCATTTCCATGGACCTTTCGGGGGTTTTTGATGTGCGTGTGCTCAGCATCGCTGCTGAATGACTTTATGTTTCCCAAACATTGATGCTACTACTGCTAGAGTCAGAAAAAAGAGATGGGTCACAGCAAAGTTGTCCCTCAGTGCCAGGACTCTTGGGCTCAGAAGGTAATGTAGAGTGGAGCTTTCCTGCAGGCTGGACGTAAAGGGCAGCGTTTTGTGGCTGCGGTGGATCCTGCTCTGTCTGGTGTGCCGGTGCCTTCCCATACTGGCCTGAATGGGGCAGAGAAAAGCTTTTACACTTAAAGCATTGGGCTGGGATTCAGAAAATCCAGATTCTGACTCTGACACAGCCTTTCCAAGTATCTTATGCAACTGACCTCATTTCTTTGTGTCCCTTACTTCCCCACCAGGGTGGGACTTTCTCCATCCCTCGCAGGACCCTTGTGTGAGTGAGGTAAATGAAATATTCAGTTGCTCTTCTGGTAGGCACCATTTGTTTCCCTAAAGGGACAAACCTCCACCCTTACTTGCAGCATTATGGGGTTGATCCTGCAGCTGTCCCACCGAGCTGCCTGTGCAAGTGTGAGTCTAGCACACCACAGACAAGTATCATGATAGTCAAAACTGCATTTGGCAATTTCTTCTCTCCCTAAAATATTACATTTCTTCCTACCTGCCCCAAAATCTAATGCGACACAGATGAATCCTCCGTGGGCCAAGACCTGACGGGTGCAGCCTACCCCAAGCTGGGCAGCAACGTGCAATCCTGGTGCTGCTCTTCCAAGCTGAGCCCCATCAGGAAACCTCCCTCCCGTAAATGTTTCCCTGATGCCTCTCCTGGCTCAGACCCTTCTTGCCTCTCCTCGGGGAGCTACGTCAGCTCCTGCACCCTGCTCTGAACACACAACACCTGCCACACTTACGCACTCCCACGGGAAGCTGGATGCTTTCCCTGAGCACCAGGGCACCGTCACGGGATCCAGCAGGCATAAGCTCCCCACCACTGGGAGCAAGGAGGAGCTTTCACTACAAGTTTGCCCTGGTTTTACTCCTTTCCCTAGGCGCCGCTGCTGGCCACTGCCAGACTGCTGGTCTGGCTCAGTACAGCTCTTCTTAAGTCGGTTTTAATAAGCGTGTTTGAAACAGAGACGAGCCACTGGAGAAGTTAGTATCAGGAACGCCGCCCCATCGCACAGCATGCCTGTCGTGAGCGTATGTCTGGCGTCGGCATGAAACCCACAGCGCGGGCTGTGAGGCTGCAGCATGGAGAAGGCTGCCAGCTGCCCGCGAAAAGCAGCTGATGGATCAGTGTTGCCAGCGGACATTGTCCTCTGCATCATGGCCAGTAATTGGTACATGGGGCTGCGCTGTCCTTTTATAATAGTCGCTTCTTTTATCGCCCTCTTCAAAGGTGGCTTTGCATACAAGACCAAGAGCAAAACCATAGCTCATTACTTGATTGCATAATTACATTCTACTACAGTGTAATTTGGTTATGGAGGTAATTAAATGGATCAAGGTCAGCAGTAGGGCTCAGGACACAAGTGGGGGGAAAAAAGGCTGAGAACTTTGTGGTGCAGAATACCACTTTGTTGGCATCTTTTGCAGCTCACGTTAGTTTTTTGTGGCCCTACTGCTTGTCCCTCTGGCCTCACAGGCAGGATGTGATGCTTTTCACATGGTCAAGAGGTGGCAGCAGCAGCACTATGGTGGGCTGGCTGGTGGGGTGCAGACAGTTGATTCGTTTGAAGAGCCCACTTGCCCTTGCAGAGCCTTTCCAAAGGAGTCCCTTGAGACCCCTGAACCTGACACCTGTGTCACGTGGGGCTTTAGGCTAGATTTTGGCTGGAAAGCAGAAGATTTGTAGCTCTTGGAGCAGTTGGCTTCCAAAAGAGCTTTGTAGTATGAATTGTGGGGGAAGGTAATCAGAGGGTTATAAATGGAGCTTTGTCGAGAACTGTTGTTGTGCCATAGCAAGGACTGGATCAAATAATTCAGGGAGCCTCATCCACACTGCACACTCTCTGTCCTGCTGCCTTGGAGCATGGGCTGTGCTGCACCATGGCAGCTGCATCCTGGATATGGACATTACTGGGTGCACAGGTTATTTTTTCCCCATTCACAAAATTGGGGAAAAAAGGAACAAAAGGCTTTAGTGTATGTCAAGATTTGTAAAAATGAATGTACATCCCTCAGAATGGTAACTGAATGTAAGTCATGCAACAAAGTTTAGGAGAGTTGAGGCCTTCAGAACAACCTAGTCTTTCTACAGGCTTCCAGAGCCTGATATGAATAAATAATTTAATGGCTATTAATGTGAATGCTGCTGATTTTGAATCTCAGTTCCTACAGTATTAAACCCTAGAGCCAGCTCTGCCCTTAAGGAACATTCTTTCTGCAAGGGCTTTGTATCCATGCAAATGTTATCTGCACCCTCTGAAGAGGCTAAAGCTAAAAAATGGCTTTTGAAAATGTCTAGCGCCAGGATTATCACGCCTCATTTTTTATCAAGTTTACGCTAACGAAAAGAAACAAAAGAACAAAACCCAAGACTTTTCAATATCAAAGTTAAATTTAGAAAGCGGACTTTTTAAAGCATCCTTGTCAGTTGAAAGCTTATTTTTTTATGACCAGCTTAAAAAGCAAAATCTCACAGCTCTCATTATTTTTCTTTTGTGCCTCACATGCCTCATATTTTTTTACTGCCCTCTTCTAAGTAAAATGATCCTCATGGTGCTCTTACTTTCTGTGTGTTCCTCTAAGTGCACAAGCTTGTTGCATGTATTTCTGTGTGTATTAGCGGTTTGCTAATGTGCTTTGCTTAGGTCAGTAGAGATGCAGTAGTGTAAAACTAGTAAATAAAGTCCAATGATTTTATAAGCATTCTGCCACTTGCCTGATTGAATTTCTGCTTCACAGGTTTTTACCTTCGAAATGCTTTCTTGTTGTGAAATACACTGACAGTCGTTCATGGCTACACTGTTTGTTGCCCTCTGTGACAGATCTGGACAGGGTGGACACTGTGTGCCCGTTGCTGACCTGAACACCATAGACTATAGGGGCAGAAGTGACTATTCAGGTCCGTTAGTATGAATACATCATCAGATAACAGAGTTTTGCTAAATCATTCTGCTTGCATGAAGTCCCTGCCTTTGGCTGAGTTAAATCAGATGCTTTGGGACAGGTTATCTTTGTGTCTTTTTTTCCAAGCACCAGAAGTTATGTTCCCACAGGACTTCTAATCTTCTCCTTCATTTCCCTTGTTATGAAAATGATCATATCCATTTTAATTGAAACATTCATGAATCAGTGTTTATTCCTTGAACAGAATGTGTAGTCCAGCTTTAGAGATTCTTAGAGGATCCAATTCTGCTCTTGTTGCTGCACTAATGATTCAGGACTTAGCATTGATTAAAACATATGAAAACTGTGAAATATTGTGGATAGTAAGACAGGGCTGTTATGCCCATAAGTGAATCATTCCTCTTCTGTGTTTTTTGTTTGTTTGTTTGTGGGTTGTTTTTTTTTTTTCTCCCTCTGCTCTGGAGTAGCATGAAAGAAAGGAGTAATGACATGTTCCTTCTTCAGTGATATAGTCAGGACAGTCCTGAGGTTTCCTTACCCCTCTCAACCTGTTTGCTAGAACAGATGAACAAGATTTCTTTAAAATTTATCATGCTAAGAAAAATATTTTCAGAACTCCAAAGGATCCAGCTGTGACATGTAGTAAACTCCAGGCTTTCTGCAAGCAAGGTACTGAGATTCAAATAGGCAAGCTTAACAACTGACCTTTTTTCTTATTATTGCTAATGTGGCTGTTTCTCTTTGTGGATGTTGGTGGTAAGTGCTTTTTGGAAGGCTTCTTGTTCCTATATCCAGTGTGGCTGTGAGACATTTCAGATCATAAAGGAACAATTTGAAGTGCAAACTCCACATGACAGGAGAAGAGGACCTTGCGTACAGCCACCACCCAAATTACAGCATGCTGCTCACATCCCTGTTTTCCAGTGTGTGTTTAGATCAGAGTGCACACAGGGCCCTCAGCTCCTTTTAAGGATCACCAATGTGCAGTAGGTCGCTGACATTTCACATCCACCACGTGCCTACTTTATTATACCCTGTTGCAGTAAGCCAAATATGCCAGCCATCTTTGGGATTAGTGTTTTAGTTCAGACCAGGAGTGCACTTTTGGAGCAATCCCTCCAGTCACCCTCACATACAGCTGTTTGGTTTGTACCACAGAGGGGTCTTAGGCTGTGCAAAATAGATTCCTTTTGGATGAAGCTAAACTGAAGGGTGCCCTCCGGGAGTGCCCCTGAAGTGCCAGATATTCAGACCATGGGACCAGGTGGCAGCTAGACCAGACTGAACCCATCCTGAAATGTGTACAGTGCGACCATGTGTTCCTTGCCACCAACAGTTTCACTCTACGCATTCGGTCCGGCATTGCAGATACAGCCTCTGTAAAACAAAACCAAATGTCTACAGATCTGATTTTAAACCCTGGATCTCACTAAGACTGCATGCTGCAATAAGTAGCTACAAATAGGAAATAGCAATTTTTAACTCTGAATTGCTTTGTTGATGTATTTTGGGTCATATAATTTAAAGACAGTTGCAACATCTTCTGTATACTAGTAACACAATAAAATGGTCTCCTGCTTTACTGTGCATTGTGCCAAATAGAGTTAGCGTATTATATTACTCTCTCTAGAGTGACTATATTATCTTAGATTGGAAGGTGCAGTCATTAGTTGGCTTCTGAACAGGATCAGATGCCAAAGCTAATCTGAGTTCTCTAGCAAAGTGTTCAACAGAGTGAAAAATTTCACTATAACCACTACTGCAAAATCCCTGATGATATACTTCCATCTGTCTGATTCCTGGGAAGCAAAGCATCAGCTACGATGGGTCACTTGGCTGCGTACGCTGGAACAGTCATATCTAAGCTGTGGCATAGTTTGGGTCCATTCAAAATATTTGTGCATTGTCCATGGGTTATTTCACATCAAAAGGAAACTAACAGAAAAAAGAGCACGTCAGGTTGTCAGCACATGGAAATCCGTTCAAGGTTTAAATAAGCACAGTCTTCTTTGTCAAGTTGTTTTGGGCTGTGAGATTTGCCAGCTATTTCAGGCTCTGCAGAAATACTATGGTCAATATATGGATGGGACTTCTATCACAGCAAAGTTGGCTGATTTTCTGAATTTCCAGAAAATAAATGAACAAAGGGCTGTCTGCACTTCATGCCAAATACTTTCTCCTCTCTTTCTCTCCAAAAAATGTTCTGAGGAGCTGGAGGCTCATTCATTCCTCAGGCTGAATAACCCTGTATTGTATACAACCAAAGACAGGCTCTTCATACACAATGAGCAATTTAAAGAATACTAGATGGGATGCTAGCCCAAAGTGTCTGGCTGAAGGACACGGAGCCTGGAGGAGTCAGGACCAGCAGAGGAGCCTGCTCTGAGGAATTAAAATGCAATGGCTCAGTTATGTGACAGGTGTTCACCAACAAACTCTCTTCACTGGCTGTAAATGATGCTTAGGACCAACAGAAATGTGCTTGCAATGCCTCTTCACAGTCTTCCTTTATAGCGTGTACCCACCTTCACTGATGCTTGGGATGATGAGCAGAGGGGTTTGAAGTTTTGGGCATGTGCTTTGCTTAGCTGTGGTACAGCAGCCCCCAGCAGAGATGGAGTAGACAGCTCAGGGTCACCCTGGCAGATTTTAAGGAAGCACCATTGACCTTTTTTGCCAGCTTTGTCAGCAGAAGCGTTGCTGGGACCCAGGCTTTGAGGCACAGATCTTGGGGGGTTCCCTTTGGCTCTCCTGGTGGGCAGCAGAGCTGGCCTCCACCCAAGAATATGCCATGAACCTTTCCTTTTCTCTGTGTAGGCACTGCAGCAGCTGGTACAAGGGGGAGGGAAAAGCCACATAAATTATCACACCTCATAACATTTTCGTCTTGGTTGTAAAGATCGGGCCTGTCCAAGACCAGCTCACTGCAGCTTCAGTGGATGTTTTAGACCACAGCGCTTGGTGTTAATTGGCCAGTTGTAGCCAACTTGTCAGTAAGCTGTCAAAATATTAATAATCTAGCACCAGTCATTTTCAGGATGGAAGTTTTAGCACCAAAGAAATTGAATTTCCAGCCCTGGTCATGACAGCTCTGAAATTGGTTTAATGCAGGAGAGATCTTTCCAGCATTAGGAAAGATAGGGAGAGTGTCGGAGATGGTGCATTTCTTCCTAGTCTTGTGGTCTGAATTTACGAGTCAAAGGAAAGAGGCTATCTCAGTACATCAGCAGCTTATGGCTGTAACAGGCCTGATGAGCTCCTTGGCAGGTCCTCTGATCTTCTGCCCATGTGACATGTTACTTCAAAAAATGAACTACACACAACATTGGGCTAAGGCCATTTTCTTTCTTCAGACCTGCACTCCGTGCCCAGCTCCGTACCATTGGGTAGGAACAAGCACAGTTTTGTCTGTGTGCAGAAACACCGTCCACCGGAGGCTCTGCTTTACAAGGATTGGGACTTGCTCACAGTCCCCTTCTCCCTGACATTGTTATAACTGCATTATTTCATTTATATCAGAAAGAGAGGGCTTTTGCCTAAGAAACTGAACTGGAACCCAAGGGAAATAAGTTTCTCTACTAGCTCTGACACTTCTTGTTCTACAGAACACTTGGCAAGCTGGTTGGTCTTTCAGTATTCAGGATCTTAGCCACAAAAATGTAGAAAATAAGAGGTCTTCCCTCTATTCCTGTCATGGTGAGGGCATTTTGATTAAATGCCCAAAGCATTCATACTCTGCTTTGAGCCTTTGAGGATAATTTTAATGTAAATAATAGCACGATAAATCTAGTATTGACTGCTAGTTTTCCACTAAGAGGTTTCTTTTGACTGTGTTCTGATAGTCAAAAGAAAATAGTGTCATGTTTATAAATGCATAATCATTATTTTAGTTTATACATTGTTGTTATTATTATCAACCGTAATAAAAATAGCCATATCGCAAAAGTAACCAAAGGCCACCAATCAATTTATTGTGCCCTGTGCTCAGGCTCAAACTGATGCCAAGTAACTCTCTCTGGCCCCACAGAGAGATCACAGGTTCAAAGCATCCCATCTGGCTGTGTTTCTAGGATTCTTACATTATTATTTTTCTTTGCAGTTATTTCAGGCTTTAGCAGATGAGGCAGTACGATGCTAATTTAGGAAATCTGGTTTTTTTGTATGCAACTAACATATCTTCATCTTGTCCCATCTTGTCTCGTGATCATTATCTCCGAATGCAAAGATGTGTTTCTGGATACTGTTTTGGAGTAAGCAGAGTTGATAACATGGTTACCCATTTCAGACACTTTGTCAGAAAAACAGAATGTAGAGATGATAATGGGTGAGTTGGGATTCCCAGGTGAGAAATTATCCTGGGGTTTCACCAGATCCCCAGGCTGCCAGGAATGCAGTATCAGAGACAATGCTGTCAGAAACCCCACTTCGTAGGAGGCAGTTGCTTTCCTGGAAGGGTGATGCTGAACTGGATGGGCCAAGTGCCATGAGAATGAGCTACACTGCCATCACTGCTCCAGTTCATAACAGCTCCAAATTTTAAAAGGCTTCAAAATTTCAACTTGAAATAAGATCCAAAATTAAAACACAAATCAATCAATTAAAATACAAATATACTTTATATTTTAAAAAGAAGGGATGAAAATTTATTCTATCCAACCATGAATTTGAATTTGGGGTCCATCATTAAGAAAAAGTGAAGCAAAGGACAAAATATGTCACTTGCTGTGTGTGCCCCATCGGCGAGTTGCTCGATGCGCAGGCTTCCCCGGATAACACTGTACGCAGACCTGTGCAGTCATCGGTACCCAAATTTTACTCCCGGAGCCTGTTCTCTCACCCAGCCTACCTAGGCTGGAGGTGAGCAGCCCAGCTTGAAGAGTCGTCCTGAGTTATGTTCTTGTCAGCACTCATTAAGTTGAAAGCTGTGCTCCTATCAGGATTGCACGAGCAGCTCACCATGCAGTGAATTTGGGCATTTTTATCTTTACGAAGTGCATGGTAACAATGTTCCTGCACAGTGGACAGGCCAAGAGCTGAAAGCAGAACACCATTCTGAGATATGGTGGGATGGACAGGTCTGAATTTGGAACCCCACAACTCCTCGGGTTCATCTGCTTTGTAGCCAAATGTGAGACTGTGGCTTGTGTGGATCTATACGAGCTCGTTTTGACCTAGGTAACCAGTTAGCTGGGGCAGAATGGAGCTCAGCGTGTCTTGCAGAACCTGCCATGGGTTTTGGTCAATACTCTGTTGTGTGCCCAGGCAGATGCTGTTGCAAGGCTACCTTGGGCACGTCCACACTGCAATCACACCTTTGTCTCCAGCATTCACAAACTTCCTCTGTGGTGATATGGATAATTTAACCAGTCTTGAACATGAAAAGGTGCTTTAGGACAGCTTGTGTCCACATACAGAGATTTGCAGCTTAACTACAGAGGCTTGTCCAGCACTTGATTTTTTTGCCTCTCCAGGAATATTGGGTCAGCTGGCAAGACTTAGCCGACCTGCACTCCACCTCTTGCTTGGGTGTTTTAAAATGAAGCCAACTGAACAAATATGTACCTTGAGCACAGAGAGTTCCCACAAAAGTGAGGGCAGATAGCCCTCTAGTTATATTTTATATTTGATATTTATATATTTAAATATTTATATTTATCTTGCTAATGCTGCTTCTCGGCTTCCAGAGCTGGGGACCAGACCTGCATGGATGGTGATTTATTTGAAAATGTGCTCCCTCCAACCCACAGATGGTCCAGGCAGAGTCAGAATACTTGCAGATACCATATTGTCTCATCAAGCGAATCTCTGCTCTGCGGCAGGGCTGTACATTCCCATGTAGCAGCTTGTTATTTTAAAACATATCTGCTCTCTCTACTTCTAAAAGGCCACCAAGAAGACTTGTCACCAATCTCTTATGGAGCTAGAAGGGGGAGGAAAAGTGGAGTGTGAACAGTAGAATATCACCTGCCATCTGGACAAAGATGTGATGAGATGTAAAGTTTGGATGCACATTTGCGGTTCTTGGTCACATGCCAAGAGAGAGCTCAGCGACAATTATTTTAAAGCATTTGCAGACAGATGCAACCCTAGGTCATGGGAGAAGCTACGCTGAGGCAGGAGGATCCTGAACTCAATCGGGTTGTATGCAAGGCATCGTTGCCTGTGGGAGTGCTGCTGTGGTCTGCATAGGGCTGGTCCTGTGAACAGGACTTAACATGGTTCAAGATCTGTCCTGGGAATAAGAGTAGGCCAGGATCAAGTGCTATGGTATGAGGTTTGTGGTCACAAATTCTCAGATATTCAAAGACGTGTTTAGTCTCTGAACTTCCACAGGTTTAAATAGGGGTTGGGCATTTGCATTTCATTTGGAAGCCCAAAGGTCTTCCAGAATCCGGTGTCTGTTTATCCACACGGGTCTATGCACACTGATACCAATGCTGAACTTGTCGGTGCTGTTGGCATCAGAGGGGTGTTGATTAAACCCTGCTCTGGCTGAGGTCAGTGGGAAATGTAGAATGGGCTTTACTGGGTAAAAAGCACCATAAAGCCAGATGCTCTTCTGCATTGCCATCCTTTCCCCTGGGATGGAGCAGCACTTAAACAGACACAGCAAACACAATCCAGTCGTTCCATGGTCTGTCTCCGCAACCACAACGAAATGCCACTGCTGATAGCTCTGATGATATTTATGATTCCTACTTAATATGTTTTAAATGACTTGATGAGCTATAAGTATTAACACTAACATCAGTAAGTATCCTGAGCCAAATTCTCTGGGAGGGAAGCCTTGCTTTGCTATAGACTTTGGTGCAGTTTAGTGCTTTTATCCCATCTGAAGATCTGGCTCAGTAATTGTGCAGAACATAAAAGAGAAACCCGTAAGTGCTGTAAACAAAGGAAAACTGTTACTCTGGGAGTGTGTTAGTTAGATATTTCAACACTTATAATTAACATCCCTTTCCTAAACTGTGGCACAAACTACTTGCAGAATGGGCTTTTTCTTTTATTGCTGCTAGTTTCAGTGACTAAATTTATTAAGTCATTAGGTTTGCGTATGGATGTGTATATTTGCTGTTCTCCTTTGGGCCATAATAAAATGAGATCTTGAGGGGAAAAAAAATACGAGATCTTTATTTATCTGGCAATTTTGAGAATGTTTGTAGGGAAATGGCAAGCAATACAAACAAGTGGCCCAGTCCAGGGGGGATGCTGAGTGAGCAGCCGGGTTTGGGTACAACAGCTAGTGACAGCCTTCCCTCTGGCTTCCTTCCTGTCCCTGAGCATTGCACATGGAAGCCTGTCACCGTTCCTGCTGTGGTCTGGGGATGTCAGGGGCTTTTGTGCCGGTCAGAGCTTGGTCTAAACAGACAAGGGAGCAAACTGCTCGCTCTCATGACCAGTACCCAGGAGGACTATGGTGTTGCTTACGGGGACCCTTTCTTTGCACCTCCCGGCTGGGGATGCTCAGGGTACCAGTGGCGGTGATGTTCCCAGCCTAGTACGGGCAGAGGCTGGCACTGCTGTCTGTTGCTTGGAGTAGCACCAGGGTTGTCCGCTGCCCTGGCAGCGCTATATGCCTGCACCAGGGCTGTGACACCATTGGACTGGCATTTTTTTGAAGGAGCCAAGCTATTCGAGGGTGGCAGTATATTCCCTGAATACCCTGCAGCCTCATGTCCACAGATTTGACAGCGATGCTTCTCCACCGATGTCTGTGGAGCTTCTCCGGCTTGACAGAAGTGCAAAGGAGTGTTCAGTCAAACTTATTATGGTCAAGGCCAAGAGGCTGGGTTAGATTTACCTGACCAGAGCAGGTGAAAGCTGAGGTAGATTAGGAAAAAAAAAAAAAAAATCTGTCTTCTCACACATCACCCCCAGACTGTGCTGTGGGGGGAGGGGGAGGAGGGGGCAGATGGGGCCAGACATTCCCAACACCTCCCTGAAGGACCAGACTGGCCTAAGTGATACAGAGACTGGCTTGTGCCTGGAAGTCCCATCCACATTTCCATCTACAAATGGCAGGCAACACTACTGGGATCAAGGATAAATGAAATACCTTGTTTTTCTAGAACAGAAATAGCTTTTGGGGCAATCCATGGTACCTTATACCCTCCCTGAGCAGGTCTGACACACTGAATCCCCCCCAAATGGCAGTTGCATCCGTTTAGCTCCTTTTGATTCCTAGTATCATTAATTGTGTTCTCCCTAATTTTCTGTGTGATAGCTACCATTTTATTTTTTTCTAGACTGTGCAATTTCCAATAAAACTAGAGTTAGCACAAACCAGGCCTATGTTTGTTTTCCAAAGCAAATCTAATTACTCTTCTTACTAGAATTGCCTTTTGTTCAAAGGATTGGATTGAGATAGAGAAAACAAGTTGCAGGCAGATGCTAATCATTTTGCATGTAAATTACTAACATTTCCTTTACAAATATTTCATGCAGGTTTTTAGTTTAACAATTAAAAAAAAAAATCTGCTTTTTCAAACTGCTTTCAGTAACATCTATAGACATTTAACAAAATACCTCAGGCTCTGAATCTCCAAATAGGAAACAAATAAATGTATTTATTTACTTTGTATGCAAAAATAATTTAGTCAAAGACATATATTTCACATGAAGATAAAACCAGGCAAATTTCCTTTTTTTTTTCTCCAAATCACAAGCATACTCTTCAATGAGAACTGGTGGGTTTTCTGGGTGAGCTGAGCTCATGATGGTGCTGACAGGGAACCAAGAGCTCTATGGAGTTTGTACAGAAAATACAGTCACCGTTTATTTTTTTGTTTAAAGACTGAAAAAAGACCCGTGATTAAAAGATGAAGCCATCTGTCCTCTCACTGTCTTGTACCTGGTCATGCTATTTCTGTCAAGGAGAGAGTTGGGAAAATAATTGAGTGGGGCTCGTTATAAGCCTGTTTCAAAACATCCCTGCACCAAATGAGAGTGAAGTGGGTGCTCTTGGCCCCAAGGCTTACCATACCATTACCTCTGGAGGAGGATGTCCTTACGCCCCGTCAGAAGCACGTGGGGGACACAGCCTGAGGATCCCTTTGCTGGTTTTACCCACTCTGTATCTGTGGGATGAAGAGAAAATGTTGGACTCCAGGTCTGCCCAAGAAGCACAATTCATCAACACTGAATTAATCTTAAAAGACAAAACAAACAAACAAAAAAGTTGTCATGCCCCGGAGGTCTGGCCAATAGGTCAGTGGTTTTCCAAAAATACCTTCAGTTATCTCAGATTTCAGTCTGTGCAGCAGTAAGAACTAAGAACTAAGAACTGCTTTATTAGTGTGAAGCCTGTTAAGATCACCTGCACTTTCCTCTTTCTTCTCAGCTCTTCTCTGCCCAAGACAACTGAAACAGCAGTTCCCACCTGATTCGACTTAATTGCCACAATTAATTTTGACAGTAAAGCTTGTAGAGAGGTTCTGCCATTAATATCCCAATAGCCTTTTGTTATTGGTAGACCCAAAGCCATCAGCAAGAGGCACGTGCAGAAACTAAGTGACACGATGTAGCTGAAGGCTTGACGTTGGCCACCAGGAAGATATGAATGAAAAAAAAAGGTAAAAATTTGCATGTTAAATAAATTTAGAGGACACTCCAAATATCCCCAGGTGGTGGCCTGTGTCCTGCTTGTCTGTCTGATCTCCCTTCTGGTCAACTGGGTTTTTTTCCCTCCATCTGCTTACTCTTTGTGTCACATCTGCACGTGGTAGTGACTGCACCAAAGGTCAGTTTGGTGCTCAAACCTGTGAAGACCCTGAGGTTTATCCATTTGGTGGTAGGATGAATTGCGTCCTGGTGTGTGTTTGTCCCTACATGGCACAGTGGGACACTAGCTGTTGCTGATGAGGCGATATACATAAGAAAAAGGATAATAATAATAATGAATAAAAATGGCATTATTTAACTAGAACTTAGCTGTCAAATCTGTGGGTTTTCTAAACTGCCGAATGGCCAGAGCTGCGATGTTTCTTGGTGGTGTTGCCATGGTTAGCGTCCTGAAGTGCTATTGCAGCTGAATTGTGTGGGATGAGGAATCAACCAGCCAACTCACAAAAACAATGGGACAGTTTTATTTGCTTGTGGGGGAGCTTAAACATTGAAAGGAAATCACCATTTTGTCTTTATTTTTCTTAAATCTTCATTAGGTTGATGTCTTTAAATACATTTGCTTTAAAATAATACAATAATTTTGCTGCTTTATTGGTACAAGTGGATATACAATATGACATCTGCTTTTATGAACTACTGCTCCATGTCATAAAATATTATACTGCAGTAATTTTAAAAGATATTTATCTGAAAACTTGATTTTCAGTAACTTTTAAATAACATCTAGATTTTTTTTCTTTCTGAAACAACAATTTCAAAATACATTAGCTTTTGTATTTCTTCATTGAAAATAAAAACCAGTCTTTGTTCCATGCTGAAATTAAAACAGACGTTGAAAATCCAGATATCTCATGCACAATTAATTCCATGTTTTGGTCAAGTCGGTAGCTATCATTCACAGCTTACCAACTTTTCAGTCCTCCTAAAGGGAATTTTCTTGGTAAGTTTTTATTGGTGGGGTAACGAAGGTGTGGGAAAGAGGACTGAGTTGCCCAGTTTGGTTTCGGAGATGCTGTCCATCGCAGGGCTTGCTGCCTGGCTGGGCCTGATGCCAAGGAGAAGCCCCGAGCCAGCCGGTTGCAGGCAGCCGCTGCAAACTGCCCGGCTCCCCGGTGAGCTGCATCTTCCGAGGCAAGACAAAGCCTGGAGATAAAGAGCAGATTTAAGGAGTGCTTAAACACTGATCTTTTGGGAAGCTACTTCAAATACTGTTTTACAGTGCTCTAAGTCATCTAGATCTCTCCTAACTTGTTTCACTCTCTTCTTAAAATATTTATTTCTGCCGCAAGGAAGACTCCCCCAGATAGGGCAAAATGACCTGTTGGGCTGATAGCGTTTTTATCTGCATGGCGCTAATGATTGATGCAAACTTCACGTGTGCAGCACAGCTCTGTGCTTTCTGCTGTGCTTTATCTTCTGTGGCTTCAAGCCTGCCTGGCTCCGTAGGTCTGTTGCACGCTGGATTTATTGTCAGACCAGCAACACTTTATATAACCCCCAAAGTGCTTGGGAACGCAAACCTGAGTGTTGCTGAATGTTCAAAGTGTTCACTCTTAAATGAGGTCTGCAGTAAATATGTGGCCTTACTCCAGATGCTTTGCTCAGATGTTGGTCATGGGTTTTCCATTAGCAAGGTTGGAGAAGCTCCCAAAGAATTCTGAGTGGCAAGGGCTTGGGAGAGAGCATCGCTCGCCTGTAGCAGCACCTGCCCTCTCTCATGGGGCTCTGAGATACCTTGTTTGGGTCCTACAAGAAGGGACTTTGTTGTTAAAACATCTTTTCTTCAGAAAATGCATATTCATTGTGGCTTGGTTGTTTGTTTGGTTTTGGGTTTTTTTGCAAGAATGTCATAGTTTAAAGAATGCAGTGGAAGAATCTGTTTGGCCAGGATGAATTTATTGCTCAAAGTCTGTAAAAAACACATCTGACTCAGTGAAGGTTTGGGAGCGCAGTGCCCCAGAGTCCCTGGAGAGACAGCTCTTTTTAAAAAGAGGTTTAATATTTCCCTGTTGTTAAAATCTTGAAAAGTTACTGGGACATGACGAGTTTTGGTCCATAGCTGAGTGTAGTTTCCTCCTTGAGACTTTCTGCAAAGCCATACAAGTGGCAAAGGCACAGCCACCGCCACAACCAGCACAGGCTCAGGGCATGTCTCAGACAGGCCCATGGGTCCTCTGTTCCTGGGCAGATGTGGGACCAGTTCTTGCTATCTGAAGAAATACTTGTGTCAGAAATGTTTAAAATTACTTCTTTCTCTTTACCGAAAGATTTCCAGGATTTGTGCCAGCATTTCCTCCCATCGCTCTTGAAAATAAATAGTTTACTTGCTTTTTTACTCCCATTTCTCTGAATCCACTTAAATGCCCCTGATAAAGTGCCTTTTGCCCATAAAAATTTGAAGAAGCCTTAATGTTTTAGACAACGACCATTGCACATTTCTTGCCCGTCACAGGGAAGGGAAGAGCAAAGCCAGGGGAAGGCACTGGGAGCATCAGATGAGCAGCAAGGCTGTCTCTGCTTCTCAGCTCTCTTTTTTTTTAGTTTGCTAAGTATTTCAGTCTAAATTCTGGCAAATTCCTGACTTTTGCTGCACATTTTTCATGCCCGTTCACTGTAGGCTGTTTTGCAGACCGCAGCTCTGCCAGGGAAGGAGAGCCTTCCCTTTCAGTGGGGAGTTTTCTAGTTGTGTGTTATTGCTGGGAGCTGGTATTGCTGATGCCTGTTGTTTTCTACTGTTAAACTAACTGCAATGCGTGACCGTCGTGTATCACTCAGTGATGCCTGATTTAGGAGATCGGTGATGCCTAATTTAGGAGATCAGTGATTAATTCCTTCCACTGCTTTTTCTTCTCTCTCTCTCTCTCACTGCAGGATGTTTTCACACCAGAGTGCAAATTTAAGGAATCTGTCTTTGAAAACTACTACGTTATTTATTCTTCCACGCTGTACCGGCAGCAAGAATCCGGACGAGCGTGGTTCCTGGGACTCAATAAAGAAGGTCAAATTATGAAGGGAAACCGGGTGAAGAAGACCAAACCCTCATCACATTTTGTACCCAAACCCATTGAAGGTATGGAATCTGCCTGCTCCCTCCATCAGTGGGGTATGGGGAGGAGGAGTTTGCAACTGGGGCTTCCTCAATGGGGTGGTTGGGCTGCAAGACCAGAAAGCAAGGACAGTATTTGTAACATTTCAGAAAGGTGCTGGGCTGCACTGTTAGCATTTCATCTGCTTTCCTTCCCATATAACAAACCTTACACATTATCCCAAAGCGGGTTCTCAGCTTTGGGCTGCTAAAGGATGAATTTGAAAGCCCAGCAACATGAGGTTACTGGGAAAGGAAAACAGCCCTCAAGTGGCCAGCAGTTCAAAAGGAATCTGATCCAGCAGTGACCAGAACATTGGGTTCTCTGTAAGGATTTTCCCAACATCATTCAGTGGGTTTCCAGTCCCATGTAGAATCAGTAAAGATAGGATTTATCTCACCTGGTTTTAGACTTTGACACTCTCTTTATAGTAACAGAAGAGAAATGGGTCGTACCAGCACAGCTGTGGATGTACTTTATACGTCTACCCTAAGATGACTTAAATCTGTTTTTTCTCATATGTGAAGACATCCTAGTTAGTCAGTGGGGGGGTAGAGAAACCGTATCGTAGATGTCTGAAGTTAGATGAGATGCTGTTATGCTGTATGACTTCATCACGGCGTGAGGCTTCAGTGAAAGTCATGGAGTTGAGGTTTTGCCCTCCTGCTGCTGACTGTGCACTACTGAAGTGTGCCACAGGCCCGTGTCAGGGCATTTTGGTTTTTATGGTCTGGCCCCTGATAAATGGAGAGATGTAGTGTGATGAGCCTAGTACTTAGCAGGTACTAACTTGACTCTAGAAAGGAGGCCTCTTTTTTTCTGTTGCTTGGAAAAAGCACTACTTTTTGATCCCCAAATTAGGTATGCCTTTCTGACCCCGTCTTGGACCTGCCAGTGACCACCTCAGGGACACAGCAGCCTGGGGCTGGTCTCTGCTGCATGGCTCCGTATCCCCTCTCGCTAACCCATGTTGGCTGTAGGGTCAGGGCTGGACACATGGAGAGAAGGAATGAACTGATGCTTTGCGGACGGGAACCACTCACAAGTGGTGGAGGCCACAGCTAAGTCCTGTTTTAACAGCTTCCAAGCTCAGGCACAGGGGCAGACGACTTTTTTTTTTTGTGTGTGTGTGTATCTGTGTGTGTGTCTGTCTGTCTGTGTGTGTCTGTGTGTGTGAGTGAGTGAGTGAGTGAAAGGCCAGTTCAGGAAGGCAGGCTGAAATCATCTGTCAGACCACTGAAGCAAAGCACGGTGAGAGAAATTCAACTCGGCATTCCCAGAGTATCTGTGGCTTTTGCACAGGAGATGGAGATGTTGGAAGAGCAGAGAACAGCCTGGAGCCTCTTGTCCTGTGCTTGTTCTCAATAGCTTTTCTGCAGCCGGGAGCTTTTTCTTGTTTATCTGAGCTATTAGTGGGATTCGTGCCCTAAGCCCTCATTGAGTTTTGCTAAGGAACAGGGCCTGCTTCAGGCATGGGGTCGGTCACCAGCTTCTCTTCTGTCTCCTCTCCTGCCTTGGCTGGGCAGAGAGTCTTTTGCAAGTGCTAGCTTTCACAGCTGGGTTTCCAGCTCCTTCTGGTATTTCTTTGCTGCCTGGCTGGGCGTTGGCACTGATCGGTGGGTTCCTTTGAATCCCGGCTTCTTTTTTGATGTAGCGTGCGTGGCATCTGCTGAATGGCTCAATAGTTGTCTTCTGCATACATTAAACTAGGCCATTCCTGCGGTTCTGCTCGTGGAAAGCCTTGCCTTAATAGAGGTGCCTGACCCACGGCAGAGTTCTCATTGCAGCAAATGCCGCTCTGGCTTTCATTTTGAAAAATCCAGCCCAGCCCGAGAGCTTCCCTTTCCTGCAGTTGCATCCTCCCACGCTTGCTTCAATCACAGCTGTCACATAACCTCCCGAGCGAGTGAGCGCTTTGGAAGTTGGCAGCCAAATTAAGGGCTCCTCCACCCCTTCCCTCCTCCACATGCTTTGCAGTCAGCCTCTGTGAGCGCTGCTGCATCAAAGAGCTGGCAGTCTCCCAAGCCGAGGCACGTGTCAGCTTCCCAAAGCATTCAGCTGTCTGGGACTGTGACTCCAGACGGAGGACTCTGTTCCCCAGCCTAAGATTCATTGTAGGTAGCAGAGGCTTGCGGGGAGGGTTGGAGTAAAACCCGCTCAGCTCCACGTGACTTCTCTGTGCTGCATCCATCAAAGACTCCGCGAGCCGAGCTTGCAAGTAGAGATGTTACAGAAAAGGGGCAATTCTTCCCCTGTTTTAACAGCTTCTTTCTCTTTCTCATGACTCTTAAGGAAGTATTCAAAGCACTCCCCTGCTATATTTGCATGTCCCTTCTGCTAAATGCTGTGGCATGCTCCAGCGTGTGGGCTCTGCTGCTTATTCAGGCCAGTACTTCACAGCTTCCCTCTGCAGTAACGCACCCAGGTTTCCTTTTGCTCCAGTGCCACCACCAGCATTAGCCCAGCCACATGATGGCTGACACAGTGATGTATGCAAGGAGGGATCTGGTCCCCTGGGAAAGAGAGGTGTTACATACATTGCTAGGAATCACTTCACCCACCACTTCAATGGCAGTTATCTCTGAGATGAAACTTCCCAGTTGTTTGCCATGTGCGGAAAAATTATGCAGCAGCTTAGTGAAGAGAGTGTTTGCAGGGAAAAGAAACACAAAAAAGCCCAGATTGCTCCCAGAGCTTGTTTGACTCCTGTTGCTTCGTACTGCTTTCTGAATTCAGGAGTCCTCTCCTCAGAGTTGCAAATGGGCAGTAAGCTAATAAATAGATATGAAATATTCTCCCAGATAATTTCTAAGGACAACATATATGTACACGTGCATATATATACAGTGGTATTTGTGTATGTATGTGTGTTATCTATGGCTTTTAGCAGCTACAGCTTTATGCTGTGCTAATCCCAGAGGGTGTTTTGGCTCCTGTAGATAGTCAGGATGCTGGAAAAGTTTTGGGGTTTGGTTGGTAGGAGGGGTTTTTTGGTTTACTGTAGGTAGGGTTTGTTTGTTTTTGGGGAATAGCATTAAGCTTAATCAGTATAAAAGCACAAAAAACTTACTAAGTAATAACAGGGGAAACGTTAAGTTCCTGTCCCATCTGTGCACAGGCAAAGCCAAGGCAAACAGCCTGGCAGGCAGCAGCTAATGTACTGTGTGGTGCCAGTTTTGGTTAAAAACACACATACGCGACACATTTCTTTTGATATTTTTATTTCTGATCCCTGATCATTAGAGCTAAATGAGCCCTTAAAGTGCAGACATATAGATTGAACCAGACCGCACAAGAAATTAGCTTGAGTATAATTGTCACTTGGACACCAAGCAATCTTTTAAAGCAATTTCAGTCTCTTTAAGTGTCTGTAGTGATTAGTGCTGGACAAACACGACCGTCCACAGTGCCTCTTGTTCTTTTAAATATCCAAACCCATCTAAAACAATGGGAGACTCTTCCAGTCACTTAAGTGAGAATTTTATCAGATGCTTATTGTGGATGTGCTCTGTTATTTGTATTTCCTTCTCCATGAAGATGTCATTTCTGGATTGCTGTCACCTGGCCCCAGCCAGAATGCATTTAGGGTGGCAAATCCAGCCACAGAAAGCAGAAGACAATTCTTCCTCCATCTGAGTCAGCAGAGCTGCCCCTAGCTACAAACTCATGGTGCTTGAGCCCTCATGATGTGAACACATCTCAGATATGAAGGTGACCTGTTAATGATTAGTCTGATCTGTTTATTACCACTGATGAATATCTGTGTGCACGGAACAGCAGCCAGATCTTTCCCAGTGTGTTTTCCCAGGGATGCAGCATCCCAGATTTTTTAAAGCAGAGTCCTCAGATGTTGCAAAGTACACTGTTGAGTAGGAAGATGCAGTAGGCCTAGTGAAAATGCTTCAAAGGTATCACCTTAATACACAAAACATCCTAAAAAGTGTTCTTTAAAAAAAAAAAAAAAAAGACAAACCCCACACTCTTTATCAGTCTTTGTTAACACAACTTTTCTTTTGGGTCTGTCAAGTGGGCAGGCTTTGGTATGTTTTCAGTCCCACAGTAACTCACTTGTTCCTCTATCATCAAACTCCTTATCATCTTATTAGATGGCAAATGCAATGTATTTTAACCATGCTTTTGCTTGGCTTTTTCTCATCCTGTGCTGCGCTTCTTACCTGAACAAACTGTGATTCCGTCTGGCAGCATCCTGCATGTTTAACCGCTGGATAGATGCAAGCTCAAATGCCTCTGAAATGCATCAGCTGGGACCGGGTTTAGAACACAGTAATTAGAGGCAGAAAACAAGGGTGCATAATCACTTGCTCCCTCCTGCCCCTAGCTGCTGCTCAGACAATTAATTCTCTCCACCGAAGCATTAGCTAATGCAGCCGCTACTGCGGATATTGACACCCGGAGCTGTGGCATCCGTCAAGGGAAAGAGCCCGTCTCCTGGGCTGCCTGCCAGGGGATGTGTGCCCAGCCCTGCCCAGACACTGGTCCTGGCTGCCATCCTGGCGCGTGGCGATCCTGCAGGGCTAACGACCTGCCTACCTGCTGAACGGCAACTTGGGAAATATTTGGTTCCTCCTAACTCGATAGGGTCTGGGGTGGGGAATGCCAGGAGTGAAGCTGGGTGGATGAGATATCTCTAAGGTCCTTTAATAAGCTTTTCCCTGTATTCTAGAGAAAGGAAATGGAGTTTGTTGCATCCCCTCAACCTCCTCAAATGACAGCGATGCCAAGTGAGAAATGCTAGGATCAGGACATAAAATGGTGCGTGCTTCCCAAACTCAGGCAGTCCCTGACGCCCAGGGAAGCCGCACAGGGTGATTTCTGTTTCCCCCCGTGGGTGGTGTGCCCGTGCCATGCCTGGGAAGCACAAATGAGGCTGGGATGCTGTGCCAGCGCATAGGCGAGAGATTGAGCTGTTCCTGGGTGACAAGCAGCCCCCCCCCACACGCCTTCACCTTCGGGAAGGACGCTCCCCGCCACCCCCTTCCCCCTTGCTTCTCCAGCCCCCTTCCTGCCTAATTTGCGAGTTGTTTCTTTGTGCAAAACAGTTTCCTTGTGCGTGTGAATGGCAGGCACTGCTGGTTAGCGGGGAAGCAGAGAATCGAAAGCCGCAAGAACCAGCCATGGGCAGAGCTCTGCTCCTGCTCACCCCCTTCCATTTACGCCTGTGGCTCTTCAGCAGATCAAGCTAACGGCACTTTTCAATTAAAACATGAATATGGATGTGTTGATTAGAATCTGGGACATAGGAGCTGATTATCTGATTGAAGCTCCAAAGCATTAGCTTGGTTTCCAGACATTAAGGGCTGTATTTGGCTTGGTGTGTGGGTGTGGGTGGGTGGGAGAAGCAAGGCGAAGCAGGGAGGGGACTCTCGTTCTAGCCAAATTGCTCATCCTTCCAAAGCTGCCTTGTGCTGTGTGCACCAGACCTCCCAAGCGTCTGGGCACACCAACTGTCACACTGCTGCTAGTTTACCTTGATGCAGGCGACAGGGGCAGTGTGTCCTCATACACACACACGCATAAGGGACCCCAAACAGACCTGTCAGTGAGTACCGCTAGTCCTGAACCACCAAGATGTACTTTAAAGCTGGGAAGATCTGGGCACTCACAACAGTCCATTTGCAAACACACACACACGGTCCATGACTAATATCTCCGTGCGTGAGTCACGCTCCGGCTTCCTCAGTACAAGGAGTAACAAACTGCAGTCCAAGAGCTGGTGTTGCACAACATGTCCTGCTGTCCTTAAACCCCACGCGTGTGCGGCTGTGTGCATACACACCCATGTGTCTGTGTGCACACACACCTGCGTGTCGCAGTGCACGCAGGTTTGCAGCCACCGCCAAGCGATGGCCATAGCTCAGCACACATGCACCAGCCTCTTGTGTAGGAGAATATCCAGGCACTATCTTGTGCATGATGCCATATAAATACTGCTTACTGATCCTGTAGGTGTATCTAAATACTGAAAATACACTTGTCCTGTGCTGCTACAGTTTTTCTGGCATGGTCTGTTGGCACAGCCTGTCTGGTACAGAGGCTTTGACAGCTCTGTCTGAAAAGCACAATATGAGCAGCCTCCAGCCATGCCCCATGCCAGTACATGCACTAGAGTGGAAGATAAACTTAGAGTTCTTTCTGCCCTGTTTGCTTGCTAGGTACAGGGTTTCCTTAGTTTTTAGCTGCAAATGTTTTTCTGTAGCCTGATTTATATGCATTACTCTGTGGGCCTTGGTAGCTGCTTAGCATTTTTGCCCAAAGGCCACGGTGAGAGGCAGGGAGCTGAGGAAAGGCAACGTGCTATGGTGCTGCTGCTGCAGACTTTGCTTGGGTTCAGCCCTTGTGCTTAAGCATCTGGCCCAGCCCGATGCGGAGTTGGGGATGGGTGTGGGTGAGATGACATTAGTACGTGCACCTGCCCAAGGGAGAAGCTTGCTGAGATCCCTCCAGCTCCAGCCTGGGGCCAGAGAGGTCAGGGTGAAGACAACACTGCACTTCAGGCAGAATTTTGTGTATGGGACCTTAGGGGCACTGGGGCGATGCCGGCACAAATACCCAACTCTGCTGGGCAAACATCATGTCAGAGAATAAGGTGGGTCACAGAAGTCATGTGCATCCTCAGTGTCATCAAAAGGCTCTGCATCTCAGGCTAAGAAATCATAAGGGCACAGGTTTTTTGCAGTTGTTAACCTTTTCATAGTTCTTCAAGATTTTTACTAGGTGCTTCTCTGCAACAGGCAAATTCACCATCAGCAGGTTGTTGAGTGACACTCAGCAAACATAAGGGGCAGCTCGGCAGCTGAAAGGGGACGCGAGATCCCTTTTCCTTCTGTTACCACCTTGCTACACACTTTCTTTGCACCATTCAGAGAGCACCGATAGTCTGGGCAGCTGATGGGCAGTCCTGGCATTGCTCATCCTGACCCAGACCCATGCGACCAGTCATTCATTTTCTTTTTTTTCTCATTTTCATCAAAAAATGGCTCCAGTAGCAATAACAGTTTGCAGATTGGTACCCGCCCTGCAGCCACGCTGGGAGGCCCAGCTAGCGTGTGTTTAAACTGCTTTGAAAGCCTTGCATGAAAAATGCTCTATGGGAAAAGTAATATTTTTTCACTGCTCATATATTCAATGCAATATCCCTCCTATTAATACACAGTTGACTGCACTTTATCTCTGTCCTGTATTGTTGCATGCTGCTGTAACTGTTTATCTAGCTAGGAGTAAAATGCAGAGCAATAATGTCATTTGTAGCCTGCCTCTAATTGCCAGGATTTATTTGCAAATCAGGGGAGGTTATAAATATAAGCGCTTACATCGCCTTTTTATACATGAGGTATTTTTTTCATTTCTTCAGATAATTTTTGAAATTTTATTCTTGTTGATTACCCGGAACCAAAATCTGCTGGGCTGTATCCTCTGTGTTAGAGCTCTGTGCCATTGTTTGTGATGTGACAGCTTTACAAAATGAAGCAGTACACAATCATTTCTTTCTATCCTAAGTTTTGCAAAGATCGAGTCATGACATTTGCAGTCTGGACCTACCGCAAGTTCTCAACTCCAATGTGCCTGCCCTTGAGAAGCCTCACTATTTCAATCACATCTACATTTGCGATGAGCTCATCAGAGATGCTGCCTTTGGTGGTAGCCGCTAAGCCGCTCAGCGTGTGCCCCTGCTCTGGCACACCTCACACGGCATGAGGACAGCCATGAGGACTTAGTCCACATGGTGAGTTGGATAAATGCATTATGCTGCACAGGACATGGGGACGTGCCATGCCTTGGACAGACGTTGCCTTCTCAGGCTGTCTAGGCTCCAGCAAGTACATTTTTATAGGACACACATTGCTTAGCCGGGGTGTGGAGCGAAGGTGCCCTGTTGTCAGGTGCTGCCAGGTGACCACACAGAGCTGAGATGGCTCCTGACTTGTTGTCACTGCACTCATCCCCATGTCTCTGCTCACGGCCTTGGCCTTGGCTGGCTGTCTTGATTTACAGGTGAAAAAATTAGAAGTGCTGAGAGCAGACCTCAGCCAAAGGAGGCAAATGGGCTTGAGTCACCACTTCCAGATCCAGAGCTTAACACCCAGAAGGCTTGGATGGTTCAGATGAAAGTGTATTTTTGATTCAAGACTCTGAAGGGCTTCTTGGATGTTACGGACTGGGGACCGGGTAATTCTTGGACCTGTTATTAGATGAGAATCAGCATCGTGAGACAATACGTGGTGCTGTGAACTGGAATGTTTATTTTATATATGCGAATATAACATGAAAAAAAAGGAAAGCACAGAAAACCTAGAAAGACTTATCTGTGAGAAGCCCCCTGTTGCTACCTGTGCCTTTGGAAGAATCCAGAGACAAAAGGAGGATCTGACGGGCAGCGAGGGCAGGTAACAGATCCTGCATGGTAACAGGATCTGCTGCTGGGTCACTGAGGTTTCTGTAAGTGTGTGTGTGTTTGTTTGTATTGGGGCTGGAATTTCAGCCTCATATACAAAGAAATAATTAATTACGGTCCCTAATATCTGTGACTTCATGGGTGTCTTTTTTGTTTTTCAGTGTGCATGTACAGAGAGCCATCGCTGCATGAAATTGGAGAAAAACAAGGACGCTCAAGAAAAAGTTCAGGGACACCAACCATGAATGGAGGCAAAGTTGTTAACCAAGACTCGACATAGCTGACAAATACCCTCCCTTCTTCCAACTCCTCCCCTCCCACCCACCTACCCACCCCACCCGGCGAAACCACACTGAGACGACGACAGCTGAGCAAGGCAGGACCTACCGGTAGTGGCTAGGAGTCCGAACTCCAGAATCTTTCTTTGTGTAGGACGAGGAAATTGAACCCCAGATCCTGCCTGTTGCAACGTTTTAAAAAACAAAAACAACAGAAAAAAGTGAAGAAAACATGTTTTAAATCAGGACTCCATTAACATTTTCAAAAGCAAACTGTTTGCTCTGTGATCAAAGGGGGAAAAAAAAAATCTCATCTCTGCATAATAATAACAATAATAATAACAACTAATAAATATAATAATAATAATAAAGAAAGATGTTACCTTTAAAAATAAAACAAAGCTTTTGGAAAATTGAACTTAGCATATGATGTGCGAGAAACACAGCCCGGGACTGTGCTTTCTGTCTTATACTTTCACCTCACGTTCACAGCACTGCTTTTTCCATCCCTGCTTCCCTGGGGATGGATGGGATTTTTCACAAAGCAGGAAAGGTAGGGACGGATTATGACTGTGTTTGCTCTGCTATCAATAAAATATGGCCTGTCCAAATTAGGAGTCTGACAGTTATGGGCAACGAACTAGCTACTCTGTATTCAGCTTTTTCCACCTCCATTCAAACACTGTGTAGTTATTTGTTGCTAGTGTCACTATGCGAGTATGTTTGACCCAAGTCTGGCATTTTATGCCTTTTATCATAATTATTTATATTTATAGGCTTGTTTTACTGTATTAGTTGCCTAGGGAATTTTGCAAATGGG
The DNA here is from genome assembly GCA_008921705.1 of Burhinus oedicnemus. NCBI lineage: Eukaryota > Metazoa > Chordata > Aves > Charadriiformes > Burhinidae > Burhinus > Burhinus oedicnemus. Next base: position 142,294 of record VFFE01006081.1, on the reverse strand, counting down.
TTTTCAAGTCTCGTAGGATGAAGTGATCGTATTTATTAGGGAAGAGTTAGAAGATAAAGGGAAGGAGGGAGGGCTACTTGCTTTAAAATACAAACCGGAGCAAGAAACGCTACTGAAATCCTTGCTGTCAGATGGAAACGATGAGGCATGTGCTACGTGAGGGGGTGGCAGGGATTTCAGCAATGGGAAGAGGGGTGTGGGGAGGGAGTAGGTGGGGTGTGCAGAGGAGGGGGCAGCTACAGGGGAATGTGGGTGGTTGTGCACGTCCAGCTGTGCCAGGGCGAGGAGATGCTGCTGTTTCCTTCTAGCAGCCGGGCTCTCCCTAGGTGTTAAGGCTCCACACACATCTCGTTTTACACATGTTCAAAGCCAAGACTACAAAGCCCTCTAATCCAAAACCTTATCACAGCCAAGCCCGTTATGGGATGAGAACCCCTGAGATGCTGCAGCAACCCGAGTATGGATGTGGGTATGAGTGAGTCTCACGAGCACCAGGGCTGCAGATGCTGGAGAAGCACTTCAGAGGTAATGAAGTCACAGGCAGGGAAAAGCAAGGAAGAGGGCGATGGGCTGAGGGCTGCTCAGCGCTGAGCCCACTCCCACCAACTAGGCATTAGTGGGGATTTGCAAGTCTCTCCCTGTCTGGTGCTTTCTCTCCTTGCAGTTTGGGGGGTCAGCGCTGAACCACATACCCTTGCTCCCATGGGTGGTACAGGGCGATACAAGCAGATGCCCTTAGCCAACACACTTAACTTCAGTCTCTGACCTCTTTCAGCACCCAGGGCTTGCAGGCAGGAGCCGCGCATCGTAAGGGCAATAACAGCTGCTGTTACAAAAACAGGCACTGCCTTGGCTGAGGTGCCCAGGAAGTTTTTGCTGTGGTATAACCTCATGGCTCCCGTGAGAGGTAAAAAGCAAAATGAATAAACAAATGCCCAAGGGCCTGGAGAGGTGTAACTGGTCAGAATCACCCATTATACAAGGGGAAACAGCCCAAAGCCTTGCTGTTACAAGCCGGGGGGTGTGTGGTTTTTTTTCATTCATAAATTATGAGCACACATGAAATGCCAAATACCACCTTAATTCTTGAGGATTCTTTGCTGTCCCAGCCAATGCCTCGGCTGTGGCTACACGCTGTGAAGCTGCTGTGGCTGTGGGAGATGGGGAGTGCCTGGGCTGGCCATGATGCTCCCTGTAAAGTGGCCACTGACCCAGGCACCTTCAGCCCCACAGCACATGCCATCCCCGGTGTGCGGCAGGGCTCGGTGAGCGGCTCCGTACAGGCACAGAGCAAGCGGGAAAAGCTAAGGAGAGCGCCAAATTTCAAGGTTATGGAAGACTCCCAGGATCAGCATGAAGGAATGAATTTCAAGCATGTCCTTTTATGTTTTGAAAAGCTGAAACCTTGCTATAAAGAGCCTCTTACCATGGGTCTGCTGCCTAATGCTGCATCTGTGGGCAGCCCCTCCATGCTATAGGGACACAGAGGGCACTGGTGCCTGCATGACAACAGCAAGCACTAACAAGATCTATTTGGGGCTCCCAGTTATGACTCCTGCCCTCCTCAGAGCCCCCAGTCCCACAACAATGGGGCAAGGTCACTAATATATGTTCAGGGTGGAACATACCCCACACTCCATCGGATACAATCCATTGCCTACATTTCAGCTCCCTCACAAACTAGACAGCACCCCAAATTAAGGGGGTGGGGGGGGGGGTGTGTGCTTACTCCCTGGAGAGAGGTATGTTCAAAGAACTAGAGCTTGGGCTAGCAGGTCTCTGAACTAACCAAGTCACCAACCACCCAGGTTTAGGCACTAAGCCATGGCCTTTCTCAGCTGCCCTCCTGGAGAGAAAGCCCCAGCACCTACTGCAGAAGAGAGCAGCCATGGCACACCTTGGTAGCAGAAGCCTCTTCTAGCCCCAGCCTTGGGCAACTTGCCAAGGACACTGATACCATGGGCTACAGCCCATCCAGTTCTGCCACTGGCTTATTTTTCCGTTGTGTGTCTCACTTACCACTTCCCATACTGGGTTTTTGCCTTGATAATTTTCTTTGGCCAAATCATTGCAAGAGTGCCTGGAAATGCCACATTCAGGCCTAAATGTCAAAATAATCTGCTCCTTTGGGCCACTGTGTTTGAGTTCATCACCTTCATGCAACACTCACTGACCTGACCCATGATGAGTGCTAATTAATCCTGCTCATACCCAGGGTCTATGCTACCTCTGAGCAGGTCTTCTGCCATGTATTATAAGTAAGTGCTGGCTTTTCTTGCTGTCTACTTAGCCCTGGCAAATGGTGAGCCACATACGGTGGCACAAACCATGATAAAATCCTCCCACACACCTTAGGAAATCCTGTGCACTTCTTGACCTCTAAGGAAGCTGCAAAAATCAGCTCGTGGTGTAATGCAGGGACTCCTGACATCAGGATAGCCCCAAAAAAACTAGTGAGGCTGCACAGCCCAGCTCCACAGTGTCCACCTGCATCAGCTCCTGACTGGGAGCTGCTCAGCTCCAGCTGCCCCAACACCCTCCAGATTCCTGGGATAGCCCAGGGAGATCCATGGCTTGCAGGTACCATGTAGAGCTTCATGCTTTTTTTTTTTTACTCAAGCCCCTTGCAAGCTTTCTCCCAAGCCATATCGTAAGGAGGTGCTGTGGGTTTTGTTGATTATCCATCTGCCACTTCCCAATCTGCAGGGAAAAGGGGAGTCCACAGAGATTTTTCTCGCTTTGAGGTTCTTTCTTACAGTCTCTTCATTGCTTCTCGCTGTTATTGCTCAGTGTCAAAGCCCTGACGAATGGCGTTCCTTTTCTTTCGCCACACATGCCACAACCATTTAGGGAGCTTTGTGACTCGGTTTAACATTATAGTAACTACAACTATAGCCTACATCTATAGTCTACATCTAGCCTACGTATGATACTAGCAGGACAAATTCCCTTCCTAGCTATGTTGGCATTGGGCAAATACCTAGCACAAAAAATGGCCAAGAAAAGTAAATGATAAAAAAGAGGGGTGTTTTCATCTCAACTAGCCCACAGTAACTGTTAACTCTGCTAAGTCTGCAGCAAACCTTTACCCTCTAAATAACAGATGCTGCTATGGAAGAACTTCGATGTTAGAAGTCCAGCAGCAGAAAACACTTCACAGCACAGCAATATGGGTACATTTAAAGCATTCTTTTTGTTTCACCCTAGTTTGGTTTTTAATTGTGATGTCGGCACTGTTCCGGCAGTACATGCTATGCAACACAGCTCCCCTCAATTCTTATGCATCAAGGGCAAAACCTGACAACATGGCTCCAGTTTGGACCATCAGGAATTTACTAGGAAAAAAAAAAATGCAGAAAAAGATACCAGCATGACAACCATGCCATACTGTGCCAGCAAGTTATGCCACAAGTGTCAGCACTGGCATGTGACAATGTGCTACAAAGTGAAGTTGACACTCAACAAAGCAATTTATGAAAGTTGTCTGTCAACAACACCTTTTTGTTTGCGCTCAGATAGGGTCTGGCTGATGGAGCCCCACGCAAACCTTCAAGCTGCCATGGGCCTCGCTTTACACCTTTTTACATCTTAAACTACACAGATTGTGCACCAGGAGTGTCACCGCCTCAGAAAGACATCGGTGCCGCACTCTGAGCAAAGCTGAAGCAAGTGGTGGTGTAAGCTCCCCAGGCTGATTAGAGCTAGCAGGAAGCGAAGTGTGCCATCCTTCCTGGTTCCATGCCAGCAAAGCTGCAGCATATATGTATGGTAGACATGAAAAAGCTGTCTTTTTGAGGACTACAGTTTCTTAAAAAAAGATGGTTCAGAATTCTCATTAGTTACAGCAGACAGAACCAGCCTTTGCTAATGGCATACACTAAAATACACTACTTTTTTAACATGGGGGCCCCAAAACATGTCCAACACTAGACCTCTATTAATTGTGGCATAGCTTAGCCCTGGTCCTAGATGGCAGGGCTCCGTTTGTATGTCACTTTGCCTCGAGGGAAAAAAAAAGACAACAAGAAAAGACATGAGTGTCTTCAGGGCCAGAGTCCTCTCCCAAGACTGGAACAAAATCTTTAGTTGCTGCTATGGTATGACTCACTGCAAGCACCTATGAGTAAAATCAAAAGAAACACTGCTGCACTTCCTCAGTGAAGCACAGAGGTTTCCATGGCATTCATGTCTTACCTCTCCCACCACCAAAGCTTCAGCCTTCAGGGTGATTGAAGGCTGTTTCCATGAAGTAAAAGGCAGCAAGGCTTACATCCTTCTCACTGGCATGGAGTAAAACTTGATGGTTCAGCTTCAACTGCTGAGCAACAGTCATGGCATCAACCAATTTTCCCATGTTCTTCTTAGACACCTTGAGTAAGGACAAAAAAAATCCCATAACCAGGCTGATACATTTTTAGCATCACAGCTAAGCATATCAACATCTCAAACCTGCTCAAATCTTTGTGGCCACAAAGTTAAAGCTAAGTAACTACCATTTCAGGACAGAGCATTTCTTTTCATGATACTTGCATAACAAACTGCTGCATGCACAGAAAGTTGGCCATCTTCCCAGCCTGCCTCCCTCTTGGACTTCAGGCACCTTCTCTTTGGCAAAGGAGGTCTAGGGCAGCATGGCTCCAGGGCTCATTTCACCAGCGCAAACACTATGGATTGTTGCAATGGTGCAAGGAACTCATACAGGATCCAAAGCATTCCCACCTGAGGCAACTGGAGGATCAGTGCAGAGAAATTTGACCTTTTATGGAATTCTGGAAAGGACAAGAACTCTGGTCAAACAGCTGCTTGGAAAGAGAAAAGGGTGGGGCGGGGGGTGGGGTGGGGGGAAGCTGTTTTATTCAAACCACACTCCAGTGCAGGCATGGGGATAATTCATCTTTGGGAAATGACATTAATATTTACTGAGCAATACAAATGGATCTGGGCTCTCAAAAAAAAAAAAAAAAGGCATTTCCAATTATTAAAAAAGAAGTGTCTGGGTATGGGATCTGAGGAGAAGCAGAGGATAACCCTCCCAAGAGTCTATTAAGAATGGGTTATATATTGTTCCATTTTCCATGCTCATTACCATCACTGCCCCAATAATAGCTGCATGCTGTGCCTTTTTCTATTCTAGTACAATTTTCCCCATGGGAACTAAATATCTCAGTTTAAATACTGAGCAGAAGAAGGCAGTCTGCTTCTGCTGTGCTAACCTTGTGTGTAATCTGCATCTTCGGTAGCTGGTTACTACCCTTCTTTCTCATTGCTTGATACAAAAATGAAGGGGCAGCACAGGGGAGGAGGAAAATACTGGTTAAACAGTCAAACTAAATGACATTGTGAAGGTTAAAGTATGTCAGACTTAATGCTTTCAGAAATTAAGGTTTCCGTGAATTTTAATTCCTTGAGCTCTGAGAAAAATTGCAGGGGTGCAATCACTGCCTCCATCTTAGCACCAGTCCCTAAACTAGGGCTTTGGTGATATTTAAGTCTCTATATCCAGCTCCTGGCTTGGCTCTTGCATGCAGTGGTGCTTTCCTTTCTCAGGGGTCAGAGTTTCCCTGGGAGCTTGTCCTTGCCGAGTCCTCGGGGCATCCTCGTCCGAACAAGGCAGAGCAGTTTCTGCTCGGGCAGCAGTGGGATCCCAAGCCAAGTACCTTGTGCAGGCTTTCAGCTGATGGCCCAACCCAGAGGTGCTCCTCAGAGAGTCCTCCCCATGGCACCACACATCTCCTTCAGACGTGCCAGGAAAGACAAGAAAACAAGACTCAATGTCCTGGAAAATTCTGCTTCCAAGGATCCTGGTTTGTGCAGACCCCATAGTAAGAACTCAAAAATCTGAGACGCAGAGATGTCAGCCCTCCTGTTACGCTGTTCCTAGTCTGTGCCCATGGTGCCTGAAGTCTCCACCTCCAGCAGCCAGCCCTGCCGCAGGCGCGTCATGAGGAGGCGTATGAAGTGGTCTGATCAGATGGTAACGGGACCCTGCAAAGGCAAAGAGCTTCCGATTTGACTGTGCCTTGAAGGGGTCACTCACACGCTGTGACTCCGACACTGCCTCTTATTAATTTTATTTTCCAACTTACTGCACAAGCTGGCAAGTGAAATAGTTCCACTCAATCCACCATTAAAGAGGTAAGCCAGTGCATAGAGCACAAGATTTGCTTGACATAACTCAATTTGAAGATCAAAAAGAGGTGTGTTTAACTTTGCTTATCTTCATTTTTAATTTCCACTATTTTCTATACTTCCTGCTATCAGACAGAACAGAAAGCAGAACTAATAGGGAGCAACACACTGGGAAGACGTTGACTTCTGGTGTGGAAGCACAAAACATTATCTCAAAAATAGATGGATACTCTGGGGATTCCCAGCTCAGTCACACATCTACAAAAGTTCCTCTGGGCTTCAGATGGGTAGTTTTCACGTGAATATGCAATGAACTTTCACAAGGTCACATTTAGGGCACTGCAAGGCTTGCCCTTCACCAGCAAGTTCAAGTGATTCTCCTGGCAGGGTCAATGGGCTGCAAGGTAGGACCTACTTCTGAATTCAAACTATGTAGTCAGTGTATGTAACCTGAGCTTCCCAGGGAAAGCTCCCCATGGGGACGCAGAGACCCAAATTTGCTGTGGAAGAGGTTCTGGTTCAAATTCGGCATTTTTTGATTCCCCTTCCATATTTTTCCCTATAAAACCAAAGCCAACTTCTAAATCCTATGCTCGCCTCTATTTTCTTGAATCTCCAAATCCAAAAACTGGACTATTTCAGAATTTTATTCCATCTGTAGGATTGACTGGGCCTTTTATAAAGTGGTAGCATTTAAAACAAGAAAAAAATTAAGTATTGGATATATCTGGTTGCCAAAAAGCACAATAACCTAGCTCTAGACATGCCCAAACCTTGGAGTCCGCATCCATGTAGAAATTTAACTTTAACTGTTGCAGCTTGAGCCCATCTATTATTAATTCAATAAAACCATTTTTCTGTTCAGAAATACATTCCTTGGGAGAAGCTTCTGCAAACACATCAGCAGGCTTCAGAGAGAGACCAAATGGATGCACTCCTGAGAGTCAAAGCTGGGGGTACTTTAAATAGAAAGACAAGTTCATCAATGAAATGAAATCTTTCCAAAGGCAGCATGAGCTTGCTGCAGGTGAAGGCTTTACCTTCTCTTTGTAAAACAGTCGCCTGCTCCTGCAAAGCTGCAGGAATAAGTTTGAAGTCGTGGTGGCTTGTACTGAAGCAATTGGCAAAAAAAACCCAAACAAAAAAAGCCCCACTGGTTCCATATTGCTGCCTACCTGGATTTTGCTTTGTTTTGGAAACTTTAAGGAGTTGAGAATCAAACTCACCCTCAGGGCAACTCCAATGAAATCAATGTGCAACCCTGGGAATTAATCTGGCCCAAGCCTCATTTTCTCTTTAACTGCAGGAGCCAAGGTCATTTTCCCATCTGGATTTTGCAGATGCTTCTGCACATACTGATGAGTTATACCTTTTATAAACTTTGACCATCATTTTCAGGGCTAGAAAATGATTGCACAGTGTCAGAGGATCACAGGACATAGCGTGAAGACTCTTGGTGTTAAAATCCAGACCTCATATTTGCTAGGCGCCACTGTTCCTGTGTTCTCCAAAGCCATATACAATATCTTTCCACAGGGCAGTGCAGGACTTCATCCTCCTTTGTCTCCAAAATTTCTCCCTTAATGCTGGATGATACCACTCATCTTCTATCTTAAGGGAAGCTCCTTTTTGCCACATCCGTAGGGTTTATCAAACAGTGTGGCCAGCATTTTTCTGCCGGTTGAAGGGTTGACAAGGACAAACCACAAGCATAACATTTTCTTTTTGGAGGAAGAGTGTTTTTCTGTCTGTCTGTCTATCTGTCTATGCCTATAGCCTTGTTCCCCTCTTATCTCCTCAGTAATACACCTTGTACCGGTACATGCGATGTTTGGATGGACCTGTCCTTACAGGAACCTCTGATGACAACAGAGCATCTTGCAGTCAGGCTGCCTTAGACCTTGACTTGCTCAGCACCTTAAAAACTGCTTTTGAGTAGTTGAGGGCAAAGACCTAGTGCAAGCATGCAAATAGGGCAATTATTCCAAGGTCAAAAAAAGTATCTGGGTCAAAAAACATGGCCAGAATTGGCTGCAGACACCCTCTCCCTGTCACAAGGTGGTGTGTGTCAGACATGCTGGCCAAGGCTCAACTTGATACATCCAGCAGTACCTAGCCCCCTTATGGTGAAGAAGACATGTCGTTCAAACATGGCAGTTACTGTAAATCAATATAATGGAGAGAAAGGGTCTGCAAAAGCAATTCCTGCCTGGAAGCAGACTGCACAAGGCTATCTTGGGCAGGGCCTTTTGCCCTAGGCTTAGTATGAGGCATGTCACCTCCTCAGTCTATAGACTGGGGTGCTAAACCAAACAGATGCCAGCTACAAAGTCATAACACTGGGAAATTTGTGGTTTGTGATATTTTAATATCCTGAGCAGAGGATTATTTGCTGTTTAGTGTGCTTTAAAATGTTCTCCTTCTGCGCAATTGATAGCTTTACTGCTCCTGGACAGAATAACAAACAGCTGTGCTGTTAAAATAAGAGAGATCCTTCGGATCATCTCAGGGCAGCATCTCGGCAATCTTGGAGCCATGGTGACTTGTGGAAAGGGTGGATCGTTGTGGGGCAGTTTTGCCAGCTGATGTGGGCACCTGCAGCTGCTTAGAGTTCATGTAAAAAAGATCTCATCAGAGATTATTAAGGGCAGAAAGGACAGTTGTAAATCATGGAGTCTTACTTCTTGTATAACAGAGACTAGCGACTTAGGACCAGAAGTCATAGATGAGCTTGACTAGAGGTACCCAGCTGGGCGATGGAAATGCTGCTGTAGGTTGCTGGAATTTCACCTGCCAATGTTGTATTTACATGAAGCAGCACAGAGTTCATCCAGAGGCTGGAGGCCAGGTAATCAGATTCCACACTTTTACTTCTTGATTGTTTATTCGATAAGGATCACATCAAAAACCCACTGGAAGCAGTGAGAGAATCCTGTTGACTTTGCAGCAGCCTGAATCAGACCTGAAGAGTTCAGAGTTTTAATTTGCACAACTGGAATTTGCTACTGACGCTTCCAAAGGTCTGTATCAAATTGTGAGCTCCCTTTGGAGTAATGTGTTATCACGTATCTATACTTGCCTGAGGGTAACCTCTCCAAATAGCTGTCCTGCCTGGACTGACACTTCCTCAGAAAAGCCAGGATCACCTACTAACCTCCTTCCATGCAAAAAATGGTTTCTTGGCCCAGGTGAAGGAAAGCATGGCTGACGCAGCTGGCAGAAAAGATGGAGCTGCAGCTCAAGAGAGTTGGGAGCATCTGGGGCAGAGCTGTAGAACGGGCTCCAAGTGGCTTTGTGTGAAGTTGCAGTTAATGTTGCCTGGTCCCTCTCTTCTGTTTCCCCTTCAAGACAGGACACCGCAGGCACTCCTTCCTCCCCTTCTCCTGCACCCCCACTCCCCTCTGGCAATACCTGAACGCCGCTGCTGGGGTCCCTGCAGTGAACAGCAGAGCAGAGAAACAGCCCATATTGGTGAATTCTGGAGTAAAAACTTTCTGGGTCCAGCTCCACACAAGCCAAATAAAGATGTGAGCCCTGTAGCTGGCAACCCTTCCTATGTGTAAAGACACCAAAGGGAATGATCTGTCAAAGTTTGGACACATCAGATGTGGAGCCAGAACTGGTTATATTGTCTGTTGACCGCTTCATAATGAAGATCTTTTCCCCGGTCTATATAAGATTGAAAATCTAAGTAATATTTTTTGGTATAAGAGTATACTTCCAATGAGAAGAAATACAGTCTCTGATTTGTATTCCTCTGACTTGAAATCATTCATTTTAAATGACTGTTTGTTCTGCTAATTTAGAATCTGGGCAGGCATGGAAACAATTTATTTTGGTTTGTGAAAGGGGCTGAGTTTGAGTTTGTTAAGCACATATATTCTTTGTTGCTTTGGGATGCAATGCAACTCCCTGCTAGAATAAGATTTCTTCAGTAGCAGGAGCTCCACAGTGGGCTTTGCGATGACACCCTCAGCGAGGGACCTGTCCTTTCCCTTCCCTGGACTTTGGAGCAGACCCAGTGATAGCTGGGTTAGTACGGCTTGACTTCAAGGAACAACTCCACACACCCTTTGTGGAAGGTGTGAGGGTGGGATTTGGCCCTACAGCTCACCCACAGCACCTCAGGGCACCTGATGAGGTGACAGGCTGTGACTAAAAGCATATGGCCGTGGTCCCCTGACTGCCACAGCACATGGAGGAGAGCAGTATCGCGTGCACTAAATGCACTGGCCAGATGCAATGGCCCAGGAGTGGAGATTGCTTTGTCTTCTCCCTCTCTCACATTCACACAGCATATGGGCCCCACCAGCTGCTGAGATGTCACATTTTGCACTCGCCTCTCCTCAAACCGAAGCATCAGTTGGTGTCCAGCCAGAGGCTTCTTGCTGCAGACTGTTCCCCATAGGCTCAAGGTCTGTGATGAAGCCAGAGGCTCTTTGCAGCATTTCTCCCACCCTCCATCTTCCTGATTAGCCTGTCGGAGGAAGGTAGAGTGAGCATCAGATCGCTTTGTCTCCTCTACAAGAGTTATTGTCTAACAGTCACTTAATGTACTAAACCTTCTTCAGATGGCCAAAGTGACTTTCACACCCATCCCTACATGATACAACCCAGACTGATGTTCCCACAGGAGCCCAGTCTAACTTGGACCTTCTGGCTGAACTCCTCTTCTTAAATGGGGACCACTTGACTCCAATTCCCAATGTGAGCTCTCCTCTCCACTGCAATGGAGAAGTCCTTGCGGTTCTCACAGCCTCATGAGAAACTTAGAGTCTCACTGCCGGAAACATGGAAACTCTTTCAAAAAGCCTGCTTATGCAGATGCAGATAAAACAGGATTTTGACATCTTTAACAATGCTACTATCCCAGTAAATAAATTATCAGCATTCACTTATAATTACTTTTGTTACACTTGCGCCTGCCTCATAGTGAATTTCCCAAGGCAGAGAGTTCTGATGTCTGTTAACTCTGTTTTCCCTAATGTCTAAGCAAACCCCATTTTTTTGAAAAATGCTCCTTATTATTTGAAGCAGAAAAGTAATTGGTATTGAACAAAAGCTGGATAATATTGTCTTCCGTGATATGCTGAGCAATGACTTGGACTACAGCAACGTTACATGAAGCGAGGATTTGTTTAAATAGCTTTCATTCTGGTTTGCCACTAAACCTCAAATAGTACATTAAATACATGCATTTCAGTACCCCAGCACAGACATTTTGTTCTGTAACTCGGAATATTTCATCTTACTGCTCTGAGGATTCTTGCCAGTTGGCAGCTTTGCACGCGTGCTAAATTGCTAAATTTTTAGCATTTACCCACTTATCTAGTTTGACACAGCATGCTTGCACGAGGCAGAGGGATTTGGGCCTGGGAATATGGGCACTGCACTTTCAGGGTTGTAGACACTTAAATTGGCACTCTGTAGTCAGATAGCACGGCAACGGGCCCCTTGCAATTAAACTGATAAACAGCAAAATATGTTAGAAGCTGGATGAATTGAAACCATAGCCACCTAACAGCAGAATAATTTGCAAGAGAGACTGCACTGTCAGGAAGAGTCGTAAGCAAAACCTGCCTGATTTACTGCAGACAGCTCATCCCCTTTGAAACCAAAGAGCGAATCGATGCCATATCTTTGCTCCAGCCACCCATGAGTTTGAAGTCGGGTTTGGTCCAAAACCAGCACAGAGTTTGTCTCCATGTCTTGGATTCAGCTAAACTGGTGTAGCAATTCACTGCTGCCAGACTAGGGCTGGGGTTGTCACTCATGCTCACACCACCTCTCATCTGGCCCCTGGTCAGAGCTAGACTGAACCAAAAGAAAATTATTTGCTGGTTTAGCCCTTGAACAGATTCACCCCAGGGGCAGCCAAGAGCCAGTGCTGGCACAAGGGACAGGGTGGGAGCATGTGGCCAACAGTGAGGTTGACAGCTGGCAGCAGGTCTGCTGCTGTGGGGAGCAGATAGCCCTTCCACCATCTTATCCGTAGTGTCAAGCCATGTCCTCAGTGCCTGCTGTCCTCACCGCAGACAGAACAGTCAGACCAGGAGACTGTGGAAGATTTCTAGCCACCATCAGATTAATGAGAGACTCACAGTCCTAGGTTGGCTTTTGCTCTGAACCAGAGACTTTTCTTTCTCTGTTGACTGGTATCAGAAATAAAAATTAACAACAACCCATGAACACAAGCCATTAAAGCTATATAGCTACTATGAATACACAGAGCCAGGGTCATCTCAGCACAGATGGCTGCTTTGAGCATTTCTAGCACTGTTGCTAACTAACTGTACCAGTTGGGACCATGACAAACCCCTAGATCCCACAGCCACGTGTCCGCAGGTAGTCTGCAGAGAGGAAAGCATGACAGCAGCCTGCCAACAGCCTACCTGGTCTTCATGACAGCAAATAAACTACCTAAACTTCATAGCAGTGTTGTGCCAAGCTACCAGCTGTGCTCAGCTCTGCTCTGGGTGTGCCAGGGACCTTGTTCCAACTGTGCCCATCCTGCCAGGTTGGCATCAGAGCAGGGAGCAAGTCTGTTTCGGAGAGTGGCCCTGAGTATCCAGTGCAGGCAGCACAAGACTCAGCTGTCTTCCCAGGGAGGAAAATTGGCTTCTAGAACTCCTTGCAAAAATTCATAAATAAATAAATAAATCTCTTTATACAAAAGTGAGAGAGGCTTATGGCCAAAATTTCACATTTTGCAGTATTTCAGAGAGGTCTAGTCTTTGTTCTGGACTGAAACTTCAGCCCAGTTGGCACAAGTCCCATGGGTTTCAGGGCAGCTACGATTTCATTCTCTAACTTACACTGCCGAAAGCACTGGCTTATGAAAGGTGAACAACTTCTAAGAAATGGGCTGGAGCCAGACCTGGCCTGCCTTATCACTGTTTCCCAGGGCTTTTAGTGCTACTGGCAGGTGGCTAGCTAGCAGTGAAAAGCATCCACAGTAACAGCAGAGTCCCAAGGACTGCCTGAGGCTCCAACCCATCTCCTAGCACAGCCCTGTCTGGGGCGTGCAATAACATCACAGGAAGACTGCCCATAAGACGCTTTATAGCAAAGGAGTTGAACTACACCTCTTCTACTGAGCTCTTCACCTTTGTGACAATCCAAGATAGTGAGTTTCAAAGAACTAGTTAACCTCCATGCAAAATAGCATTGCCGTTTCTCCCCATAGTAAATAACAGCATATTAATGATGTCAAATGAAATAGCAGTTCTTCCGTTGTTTCAAGCACCTGAGCTGTACAAGGGAAAAAAAACCATCACTAACAAATTTGTTGTTCTGAATCTCTCCAACCTGCAAGGGTTTGAATACTACAATAAATGCCACCTGGCTCCGGGACTCTGCTTCCACCCGCAGCGCTGGGTCTGCCCACCCTCATCCTCCGCTCCCCACCCACCCTTAGGCGAGTGATTTGGTCTAGTGCCTGCTGTGTTGGCTCCAGACCAAGGCAAGCTGGGCTCTATTCCCAGACCTCCCTCTGCTTCCCGATGCTGTGCAGCCCAGATCCCTTCTCTGAGCCTCAGTCTCCCCATCTGTAACAAAAGAGCGAGCCATTGGGTTATTTTTGAAAGCTCCAGGTAAGCCATGCAACAGTTGAGAGAGGGAAGGATTGGGACTATCCAAACTGCTGCTCTATATGCAGCGGTTTAAGAGACGATGACAACTGGGCTCTAGCTACCTCCAGCTCTGGCTTTGGAAGCAAATGCCTCATTACTGGAGATGCGCAAATCTAAATCTCCTTCCTCCTGCACTCCTGCCTGTTTTTCTATGGTGCCTGCGAAAATTACAATATTGTCATTTGAAAACAAAAGTGCTTATCTAGCAAGAAAGAATCCATAAAGAAGGCAATGGAAGCTGTCACATCTGTACTGTCTGAACACCATCTGTCTCCCAAGTTTACTCTGAAAGAAATAAAATCCCATCCAGTTCTCTTGCTATATATCAGCAAAATGCTTAGCAGTGGCACTTGGAGAAGGAATGAACACATTTCAATTAGACAATGGCATCATAAAACACCAGCTCAGTAAATAAAAACCTGGAGGTTAACATTTGTAGAGATTAAGCAGTCTGTTAAGTAAAGTTTACCATGGCATGTTAGGGTTTTTTGTAATACATAGTTATATACATGTAGCATCTAAAACAGGCTCTTTGGCTTACTTTTCAGACTGTTATTTTTGCTTTAAGCATATGTGACTGCCTCTCAAGAGTTACCTGAGATCCAGAGACTGGTTTGGAGCTGTAGACACCTGCAGAAACAGGTGTATCACTTCTGGTAGAGAAAGGAAGGACAGCAGAGTGATGGAGAGGGAATGCAGAATCACAGAATGCTTTGAGTTGGAAGGGACCTTTAAAGATCAAACAGGTGTATCTTATCTTTGCTTAAGGGGCTGGTGACAAATGCTGGAAATAGAAGGTAACTGCTGCAAGTGGGCTAATTACCATTCAGAAAAACCTAATTGCCAGCTTAGATGGGACTGAATGCTGGGATAACACCTTGCTGAGAGCCTTGAAGTATATGCATCACCACTGATTTCCAAGACTCTGCAACCACTACGGTCGTGAGGTTATAAATTACTGGTTTCCCCTCTGTAAATTTCAAAATACCCTCACAAATGTTTGGTTCTGGAAGGATGGAGCAACAACTGTATCCACTGCAAGCCTAAACTAAGAGGAGGATCCACTGTTTCTTGGCTGGTTTCACAGACAGCCTTTGCATCCAAAGCAGAGTAAACCTGGGCAGCCTTCAACTTCTTCCAAATTCAGATAAATGTTTTTGATTAAGATAAAGCGGTACAAATACTTAAGACAGGCTGCTCCTCCAGAGTGCTCCTGGGACAGCAGGTCCCTGTGTGCACAGGCAGGTCTCACACTGCTTTTCAGAGCAGTAGCGTCCTCTGCCTGCTTCACGAAGCGGCTGCTCAGAGCTGCCGTCACTGTGACCTTCTGTTGACTTTATGAACAAGAATTGGGAGAGAATTTGTTCAAAGTACCTCAGGAATCTTCAGTGCGAAAGTCACCAGCACATTTGCACTGCAGCAAACTGGGCCTCACAAACAGCCAAAAACAGCGCTCCCATCTTATATGTGGGGAAATGAGTCTTGGACAAACACAGTCTGTGACGGTGTACCTTCCACCGCACTTCAGTAACAATTGGACCAGATCCACCTGGTGCATATACTCCAAAGAGCTGCTGAAACCTGCTGGCTGCCGAAACGCCCCTGCACTACAGCCTCTCACTCCTGGGCTGCCAATTCTCCTTCCTTGTCGCTTTTTTCCCCTGCTTCAGCATCATTTTTACCCCCCATATGAGCTGAGAGATTATCTCAATTATTCCAGCTGTTGTGCTACACCACACTGAACATAATCAAAGCTAACAAAGCACGCTTCGCTGGCTCCATTGTCATCTGGTACTGAAAGCTGAAGATCCTCAGTGAACAGTGCTTAAGCTGATGTCATACTTGAGGGAGTTCAGCAGGGAGGAGGAGGGGGGAAGAAATAAAGCTGTGCGTTTTACACAGCTGGGTTTTTTATTATTGTTAGAAAACTTCAGAGAAGTATCGATAGGATGGGATGGGACGAAGTTGTGATTCTGGGGGTGTATCAGTCTTGATATCCTTTTGAAATGCAGCCTTCTTAGACAAATATCCCTAGGAATACCTCAGATTATGAATGCAGATTTACCTGGGACTGTGCTTATACGAGGCCCTGGATAGCCCTGCAAATTCATTCACTTATGCTGATACAGGCAAGATGCAGTCTTCCACTTTAAACACCATGATTAATACAGTGGCATCTTCAAGGCATCCATCTGAAACAAATGAAAAGAAAAAAGAAAGAAAAGACTGTAAAGTAGAGCCCACATTATACATACTTCCAGCTCATTTCCCTAGGCAGAGAACTGCAGACTCACCAGCACCAGGGTGGATGATAAACGGGGGCTATAGCCGTAGGCAAAAAGAAGTCCGTCTGCTCACCCTGCTCCACCCAAGCTTGCAGCAATCAGTGCACAAAGGTGCTCCAAGCGGAAAAGAGGAATGGAAATCATTTGCCCAATTTGTTGATAGAGAGGGGAGTGACACTGGATCCTCATCCAGTGCCCAAATGGTGAGAAGCAGCACTGGTTAAACAGGAGCAGCAGCTGAAGTCGTTCTCTGTGCTGGAACTTGCCCTGGCCCTGCTCACCTAACTGGACATACCCCTGACATCCTCTGCCAGTGGGTTACAGGTGTGCGGTCACAGTTCACTTCTACGCTTTTGGCTGCTAAGTGTCATTGCAAAAAACTAAGAATACACCACATGCCCATGAAATGGCACTCCCTTTCCATGGCTGTTTTTTCAGGTGCTAATGGGGTCCACTTCACACCAGCTGAGAGCAGCTCTCTGAGTGAGACACTCTAAAAGGCTGGGACCTTGGGGACCCTAAGGCCATCACCAAGGAGTAAGAGAGCAACAATTTCCAAAACACAAACAAGGGAAAGTCTTCACATCGTGGCCTCACTCCTACACACTTCTAAGATGCTTAGTCCTTTTTAAAAATTAATAGTGACATTCCGAGATCCACTCACAGATGCTGGAAAGGCCAGAGATTTTGTAAGTTTTCATGTGACACCATTTCAGCAGGCTGAGAAGCATTTCTTGGCTTCTCAGTTTATGTGAACCACAGCAAACTCTTCTCCATTATCATCCTCTAGTATTGCATCCAGGGATGTACATTTCAGGGGCATTCAGAGCTTCATGGCAAGCATGGAATAATCTCCCAAAATCTAGGCTCGTGTTGCCCAGCTCAAAAGAAGAGACCCTTTGTGTGTTGTAGCGCTATTGCACACAACTGAAGAGGCCAATCTCCGTTTCATATGGAGCAGCATAAAACATACGCAGAGCAAGTTTTGTGGCAAATTCGTACGCCCCCTCTGCAAGACATCATGCAAAGGTGACACCCACACGCGACTGCAGAGCTCTCTAACACCCAGTACCCGAAGCGTTAATATAGCACAGCAAAAACAAGGTAATCTCTGAAATGAGGACAGTGCTCCAAGAACTGATCGATCCAGGGTTGCCCCTCAGTTCCCAGTTGCTGACAGCAAATTGATCACAGCGTGGTTTGAATTTCTCTCCTGACATTTCAGGCAGGCGAGGGCCAGGAGCTCTGTAAATGCGTAATCTGCGCCTGGCACTCGCTCGCTACGTACTAAACAACGACAAAACCTTTGGAGCAAGCTGTTTCTCCTCCACTCAGTTAACATGTGTACCCAACTGAACTCCTGGGGTGGTATGTACAGCAGACCTCCTCCTCTGAGGCAGACAAGTAAAACATACTGTAAAGAAAAGTACAGGGTATTGGCACGTCTCTCCTAAAGGGGCTGTCAGCAGCCCAGTGCTGCAGTCCCCGTGAATGCGAGGAAGGAGAAGGGTACTTTTTCCAGGGTGCCTCTGCTCTCTCTCCGCTTTCCTCAGAGAAGGAAGCAGCATCTTTGCTAATTCTCAAAGTGCCACCTACAGTTTGTGCGAGTGCATGTGTACGAGCGCACGCGTTCACAGTCAGAGATGGAGACACATTATAAATCTATCTATCTATCTATCTATCTATCTATCTATCTATCTATCTATCTATCTGAGTACTGAGACATGATCTAACCAGCCCCTAGCTCACAGGACAAGATAGAAATAAGCCTGGAAATGCTTCTGTTCTGCAGAGCAGGTCCTCTGCCTACAGGGGAAATCAGGCATTGAGCACACAAACTCTGCAGGAGGACAAGCCTTGCAAGGAATGAAATAAGGGTCGTTCTGACAGCGCCTCATACACTTTGTGAGTGGTCCTCAGTTCCCAGCTCAGAAGTGCCACAAGCACAGAAAAGGGATCTGGTATCTGTTTTCCTCCCTGATTAAATACGCCCAGTGGATCTGGCAGTACCAGCTCCCCAGAGGTGCCACGAAAATGATGGTAAGTGGGAGCAAGTGCTAGAGTGGAGCAGTGCAGCGCCTTCAATAGTTGCAGTGATTTAGCAATCACCACCACCACCTCCATCCCACCACCCCAGCAGAAGGGCCCTGCACAGTAGAGAAGCTTTTTTAAACAGTAGGGAAGGCAAACAGGGCAAAGGAAATGAATGCAACAGCTGACAGGCTTGGGATTTAATCAGAGCTGGCTTTCTACTGCTTGCTTGCTGTCTTTCTTCGCTTGTTTTCAAGGGAAAACATCCATGTCCATAGAAAATATAGAAGGTTTAAAAGAAAAAAAAAAGCTATTCCCTGCTCTCCCTGTATGATTGAAATAGAAAAAAAAAGGTGTTGGTTCTTTTGTTGGTTTTTTTTGGATTTTGGTTTTTTGGGGGTTTTTGTTTGTTTGTTTGTTTTTTAAAAAATCATTTTCCTGCAAAGATTTTTAAGAGAAATAAAAGAGGACTTCACTAGTCATATGTTGTCCTATAGACGTCAGGCTAGCTGGGGACCTCACGAAAGCAATCCCTAGATCCACAGGAAAAACAACGGCCAAACACTCTCGGGTAGAGGCTTTCCTTGGAGATCTGCCTCCCTCACCTGTGTATTTCCACAGCTCTGTGCAATGGCTTTTGTCTTTTCTTTGGGGTTTCATCCCACCCATAGAAGGCTGTGGTGAACTGACACCATCAGGGGATAGCACTGACCAGATTTCAATCAGTGCATGTGCAGACCTCAAACAAGCCCCCCATGTTTGCTGAAGAGCCAGATCCTGGCAGGAAAAAACACCATCAGGCTTGAGCAGGTGTTTGCAGGAGAAGACCCTGGAAAGGCTTGAGTCCTCTGCTCTGGAGCTACACACCCTTTCTGCTCCCTGCTCCAACCAACTCCAGAGAACACAAAACCACACTCTGTTTGGACATGGCCATACCTGAAAATGGTTATTTACAATAATTTCACCCAGACTGACAAGAAAACAGGAGCACAGAATGGTTTTTAAATGCACCCTGTGGCTAAAAGCTTGAAAGCAGCTGGCCTCTGGCCAGGCTATGAGAATGAACAACGATATTTTGGGGCAGAGGCGGCGGTGAGCCCAGCTTCTTCCTGCCATTGTTTGACTTTTTAAAATGTACTTAAATGGAGAGGTTGTTAACTAATTAGATGTCTTTCAGTTTGACTCTTAGCTTTGGCTCATGATGTAGTAGATATACAAACACCACGTTCCCAATACCCCCTTCAGTCATCAGTCATTCCACTCACCTGTCAGTTTGTTTCTTTTTTTCTCTTTTTTAAAATGTTTCTTTGCCATAAGTTTGAGCTTTTTGTGGGAAAGAGAAGATAGAAGAAACATTTCTTCCTTTCTGTTCATGAGAAACACTTCTATTCTGCATGTTAACTGCTTTCTTGGCTTTTGAAGAAGAAAAACAAAATGTTAAAAAGTCAAAATCAAAGATGAAATATTGAGGTTGTCCTGACTCCTTGTTTCTTTTCCAAATCTGCCATGAACAATTTGGGAGTTTAATTTCTGTTCTAAAACACTAAGCAAGAAAATAATTTACAAATCTTCAAAACTCCCACAGAAACAGGAAAAACTCTCCCACTTAACCATCTGGACAACTACCGTGTCTGCTGCAGCTCATGATTGTTGGGGGTCAGACCCCAGTCTCCTCACTGGTGAGGGCAGGAGCCAGCTCCATCCTGCAGGTGATGGGACCGCACTGACTCCTCCAGCAGGAAGTCCAGTTCCCACAGGGCAGGTGGCTGCGGCGCCATATGACTTGTCCTGCACCATCCCGTGCCAACAAAGGTCATAATGTCACTGAAGGCTGACCCAACATCACCAGAAACGGCATGGAAAGCTCCATCAGGGCGGGCCTGGCAGGATTTGGGGTTGGGCGAGCATTTAAATATCTGCTTCTGGGATAGGCTCTCAGCACTTTTGAACAATACAAGAATAACTAAACAGGCCTTTGATTTTTGTAATTTTTTTTTTAATCTGCAGGGAGTCACTTATCTAGCAGATCTTTGACAGGCACACTACTCTCCTGGTCTTTTTCTGCTAGGGAGTAACACTTGGTGGGGGTGGAGAGAAGGAAATTGAAAATGCAAAAGGAGAATTTGACCAGACTAATCCCACTTTTCAAAAACCCAAAATACATGTGTGCATGAGTGAGCTGGCTAGATGGGAGCTTAAATCCCAATTGTAGGTAGAGTCACACAGCAATATCCTTATTTGTACCCTTCTTTCTTTCTTCTATCTACTTCTGTTAGTTCGCAGCCACCCACTGGGTCCATAAGAGCCCCAGAGAAAAGGGGGAGCCCTTGGTCAGGGAATTGGCTGGGGATGGTCCCGCAGACTCACAGCCACACACTTGTCTCAAGGAACCTGCTGTTGTCCGGTTTCAGAAACTACTTCTTGAGAGGTGCCGCAGATGAAAACAACCACGTGTAACTGAAGGTCCCCGTATTTAACCACAAACGGCTGGGGAGAATTTTCTCAGGCCACTTGTTGCTGCAGGGCTGAAAGGCAGAAAGACAGAAAAACACTCTTGTGGCAAGCCTAGCTGCCCTCTTTCTGAGGAAAACATGGCTTTGGCAATCACGCTGCAATCCTGAACCCTTCTGCTGAAGCCTGTGCCTTGTTTCAACCAAGTCTGTTGGAGTGGTAGAGGACAGGAGGGTGAGGGAGTTCCTATCGATTTTCTGAAAACAGGTATCTGCGTACAAGAGACCACAAAAGCCCTTTGAACAGGGGACAGACTGCAGAGGTGTCAGAAGTGGGACACTGAGAGAGTCACATGGAGCTCCACCAAGACAAAAAGCCAGCACCGGATCTTTTTTTCTTAGAGATCACAGTCAGCCAGCTATGGGAAACAAACCCATAGGAAATAAGACTTCATTAATTCCAACTCTCACGCAGGGACACCTGATGTTTTACTCTTTATGATAGGACTGAGATGCCCCAGCAAAAGAGCAAATTCAGTGAACGAGAAGGTAGGCTGAAGCTCAGGAATAAGGTACGGGACCATTGCAACGGTCTTTCTTTAGCAGAGATTAGTCTCTTGATCTGCCCTGCTCGTGGAAGCGGCTCTCTGTGTGCCCACGTCCGAGCAGCTAGCAGGATCGGGACCTTCTCCCCTGCCCTGTAAGACATTCACCAAACTCGCCCTGGGGAGCTGTGCAGATAAACAATACATAAAAATGTATGTGAGGAGAAGTGTGCAAGACTGAATACGCAGGGGGAGAAGAAAGAAGAACATGAGAAACCAGACATCTAACAAAGAAGGAGGAAAAACGATCAGGCAAAGCAGTGAGATGAGAGAGAGTTGTTATTAGAGGCAAGAAGTGAAAAGAGGCAAATTAAACACCAGTTCAAACCAGAGTAAAAATAGCACAGGAGGAAAAGGAAAAACACCTGCAAAGGAATAAAACTCATGTTTTTCAGGAGGTGCTATCACACTCGCACATCTGCTCAGCCAGATGCAGGGGAGCGCACCCTGAAATTAACTGCAGGGCAGCAGGGTGTCCCAGGAACTGCCCTGGCTGTCGCCCACCCTGCCCAGCACCCACGCTCTCCTGGTAGACCAAGTGAGATAACACACTCGGGGACCGCTGCTGGGTCACTGCACTTGGTTATTTGCATCAGTAGCAAACGGTCACCCATAAAAAGACTGAGCTCTTTGGTTGCTTTTTGGGACGCCTGCATCTGGCCTCATCCACAGAAGAAGATGGGGTCTGGGCCACTGGAGCTAAATCCAGCTAAAAGCAGTTTAATCCAGATACATAATTGGTGCAGAATTCTTCACATAGCAGTGTCAAGCAGAAGCATCTCTATTAAGATATCTCAGAAAGTTAAGACAGACTCAAGGTCCATGTATTTACATTTGATTTGCATCCTGGTCACAAAATTAAGGCTAGGAATGAGAGCAAGATCAAAACTTCATCTTGGGACATGACTTCCCAGCTCTGCCCCATGTCTAGCTGCATTCACAACAAGAGGCTGCATTAATCCCTGGGGACCGCAAAGAAAACTGGAAGCAAAGCAAAGCAGGAATTTATGTGTAAATAAGAACCATATGACACAGGGTGCAAAGCAATGATAATGCATCACTGCAAAAATTGCAGCTGATTAGATGCATCTTGGGGTTGTCTCCCTAGTCCCTTCCCAAAGAGGCATGCTGAAATCAGCCAAGCTGCTAATGAAAGACAGGGGTGATGGCTGTCTGTCAGTGCTGCCCAAAATGTCTTGGCATTCTCCGATGTGTCCAGAGAGAAGAGGTGTCATTGCTCCAGACCAGTCAATGTCTGCCACTTGGGTCGAAATGGGTGGGAGAAGAGCAGCCTCCGGGCAGGCAAGGCAAGGCAGCAGCCAGGGAGTGGGCTGGGAAGAGGACCCAAGGTGACTCTTCCCTTTGAGTCTAGAGAGAGATGAAGAACAGAAGAAGGTCTCATTTCTGGGCCCCAGCACATACCAGCATAAATGCAAAGCAAGTTCAGCGCCAAAGAGGCAGAGCATTTTCACCCCTGAGCTGCTGGTGCCACCACCGCAGCATTGGGAGCCTCTCCTCCCAGCACTGAGTGAGGCTGGGTGCCTCTTTCCAAAACATTGTGCTTTCCTTCAAGAATGCCCTCTTTATCCATCCTCCCTCCTGCCCTCTCTGCTATCATTTCTCACCATGACCCCTTTGGATCCCTCAGAAGCAGCTTCAAAATGAAACCTGAGGGGATGCTTTGGCTTTACCCTTATCCTGGGCGCGTGAACGCAAAAGCAAGTGTCACCTATACATATCCCAGGAATGCAGCTGCTACGGCTGTTCCCGCTGGCTGACATGGAGACATCCTTCAGCGTAAGGCACTGAAAGGGTAAAAGTGAGTCACAGCTCTACGCCTGCGAGCCTGCCCTGCTCAATCCTCATCCCCCACAGGATTAGTCTGATGGGCAGGAATGTCTCTGAGGGTTTAAGAAAGCTGTTGTGCTCCCCTTTCTGCCTCAGGCTTTCCTGCCTGACCTTCGCCAGGTGACGCTGCACTTCAGCTCCCTCTCTGCAAAATCAGGATTATAGAACCACTCTGCCCCAAGACAGCATTGCAAGAATAAATGCATTAACAGTCATATTAGGCACAAGAGTAATGAGAGATGGGATGAATGTGAAAGATTAGTGCACATTTGATTTCTAACGTTACCTCCTAGACCAGACCGAGTAACCCGACTTCATCAAAGTGCTGCTCACGCTGACAGCCTCTGGAGAGTCAAAGAGCTCCAGCACAGAGGCAGACAAGTCAGCCTCCTCTCTCAGGACCTGTGTGGAAAGACCAGCCCTGGCCACTCTTTGGTTCTGCTGTCAGTTTGGTTACAGCGCTTCCCCAGATTTCTGGATACGCACACACTCGGTGAGCTGGAGAGCTGAGCAGAATGAAATATCAAGAGACAAGCAAGCCCTACAACACATACTTAGATGCAGTCATAAAAATACAGTTCTTGCTTTGATGCTAGATTAGCCTGACAACTTCCAGGTCTCAATATATGCGACTCCAGCTAATCTTAGGTGAATCCGAATGTTAGCACACCAGCTACTTGCTTTAACGTGACCACAGGTCTTTGGGAAAAAGAGCAGCTGTGTTTGCGTGCCTGTGATAGACAAGCGAGTTGGCTATTTACATGGGAGATGGAAACGTCTACTAAACATTTTTCTGTCGTGGTTTTTATAGCTATGGGCTTCTGAAGGAATAATAGTTCTACTCCAAACCTGTGTTATTCCCCTCCCTCCGTTGCAGGCTGTGTTGCTGCCTTGCTTTGCGAGCTCTGTAACGCCGTATTTACTGATTCAGCTAACAGTTAGGGAAGGTCGAGCTGACCTTGCCGTGCACAGGCTGTCTGGGTAGGGAGCCTGCTGGGGCCCGTACACGTCTGGCTAATACAGCCTCCCCGTGTGGAAAGCCTGCTACTTGACGGAGTTAATATTCACACCCACTCTGCGCGAGGGTTGCAAATACCCAAGGAACAATTAACCTGCCACAAATGCTTGTTTCATCATTTTTAATCCAAGGTGTTGACAGGAAGAATTATGTTTTTTCCTACTCGGCTTAGAATAAGAAGCAGTGAATTCTACAGATTTACTGAAGAAATGCATCCTAAAAGAAATTCTCAAACAATGAGCCCTTCAAACAGCCTCTCTTCACCCTCTGGTTTTCATGCAGCGAGAAATTTAAATTTCCCATGCCTTATAGCTGCTTTTGTGAGGGAAATGCCCTTTTAAAACATGCCAGTGCCTCCTGACTGATGCAGCTGCCTTGCACTTAGAAACAGTTAAAAGAAATACATTAAATCTCATGGCAGAGCCAGACCTGCTGTCTCAATTCCTTTGAGTCAATCAGCACATTGTTGCTGCTGTAAATCAAAGGCAATTCTGCAGTACAACACCATTTTATTAAGCAGGTACTGCCCTGCAAAGGTAAATGCATATGCGTATTAACTATAAGAATTTATTCAAAGTTCATAACCTCCCAATGTTTTGTTTATAGCCTAAATATTTAAACACGTTATTTTAACTGACATATCTTATATAAGTGAATGCCAAAGATGTATATGTATAGGCATATACTATAGATGTGTAGGTACATCACACATACATATTTATTTCACTGCACAGGATGATGGAATTGTATCTCATGTAAGGCTGAATCCTGTTTTCTGTAGATCATGATGACAGCCTCTGTTGGAAAACTACAGGACATGAGCCTTGGATACTCTGAATACATTCTCAGCTTTTTGAGGAGCTACAAGAAAGCAACTTATATTCAAGTTAAAACTGTTCCTTGAGAAATATGCATGTGCTGAGTAATGCAATTTTTCAGGCCAGTTTATGTAAAGACTGCGAAGCAGAGGAAATAAATGTGCAAAAGAAAAGACTGGAGAGCACCCTGAGAATACTTACATTGTTAATTACCAAATAGGAACAAAATATTAGTGCATTATCACTGTACGCTTCGATGTCATATCAAAAATGAAACAAGGCTTACGATTGCAGAAGGTTTCTTCTCCAAACCAGTAGCTTACTATGAATTTGTCCACTGTGGTTCTTGCTCATTAACTAGTAAAAAGGACACTCAGCAGCAGAAGCATTGCTTTAGTGAAAAGCCAGAGCATGGCTGAGACACCTTTCCTGATTTAGGGTTCCAGGTGTTTTCAAAAACTAGCTCCAGCCCAGCTGCATGTCTCACTTTTCTGCAGTACAGGCATGTGAATGCATTAGTTGAAGCTCCAGTATGTACACGCTGAGCATCAGGAACCACAGAAATGCCTTGCAAAACCCAGCAGTTAGCACAAGATGCCTTGGCCCACAGTGAAAGCGGGATCAACTGCTTCTTTCTTGATGCAACAGCCCAATCCACATTCTATATGAACTGGCAACTTTATCATCTACCGGATCCTGTATGTATTGATGACCGGAAATAAGCACAACTATAGAAATACTGTGATCAAGAGATGGCTCTCAGAGCACCTTTCACTGGATAAAGCAGTGAAGGTTCAACTATACAAGCCAAAGCCTTGCGGCGCAAAGAATAAAGCAAGGGTATTTGCCAACTTTACCTTCAATCAGTGCCTCAGGTGCTGCGCTGATTCCTTACACCTATCAGGGGAGGCACCTTGAATGCTGAAAACAGGGAGCTGAGCTAACAATAAATCTTTGTTGCAGAGGCTAAGGCAATCGGCAAGTTTGTAAGTACTGGCGCTTGTATCTATGTGGTCTGTGCAACTGCACTGGGTATGTACATAACCAGTGAATTCCATGCTAGAGGTTTATATAGACATATATACATTATATAAACACACAGACCCAGAAGATGTATTTTTCAATATAACCCATGGCCATCCCATATGACCCAGATAATTCAAGGGCAGGAAAGCTACATAACATAGTATCTTTGCTGATAACAAAGCAATAATCCCCTTTCTGTGAGGAAATGACAGGTTTGAAATTGCCTTGTGTTCCCAGGCTTTAAACTTGGCAGCATGTCGGTTCTTGTAAATGTTTCACTCCAGAAGAGTCTGGCTATCCATTATTAGCAGCTAATTCACTGTCAAGCATGTGGGCAACAGCATTTGGACACAAGCGATGAAGCACCAGCTGTTAGCCTGCTGCAACTCCCCGCGTGTTAAAGATTGGGGGATTTTCTGACATAGGAATTTATTTCGTGTATCATGGGTCACTCTTCTGGTGAGAACTGCAATTCAAATAAAGCCTGGGCTTTGCAGAGAATCTCTTTTCCCTGTCTAAGGCAAAGTGCCACTGTCCCCTCTCCCATGGACAGAGGGAAAGGAGTTATTTTATGGTAAAAAAAAAAATATGGTAAAAGGAGAAATGTGAGTGCTCAAAATTCATGTCAGCTGGAAAATCACTGTTGCATTGGTTAAAAGTACATGTGTCTGCCACCTAGGCGATCTTCCCTGGCAGCCAACTTGAAGGGCTTGGTTGATGTTAATTTCTGATAAACGTGTAGTTCAGTTCTTCCATAATGATGTCGCTTTTTTTTAAACCAAGTAATTATCAGTAATGGACAATTAAAAATAGCTTTATAAATATTGCCATGCTCTTAAACAGGAAATGACTAAATTCATTGTACAGCTTATCTGCCACAAAAAGATTCAGTCAGCTCTTCTATTTATAACAGCATCTCCCTTAACTAATTAGCAGCATTAGCATTCACAGGCTGTTCACCAGGAGGACCCAAAGACCCTTATGTCCTGGTCTGGCTCTGGATATTTTGCATCATATTCCCATTAGCTCATGAGGACTTTCTGCTGCCTGTGTCCTCAGTAAGTCAAGATTCTCTCATCTCTTGACCATGTACTTTTGTCACAGCTGATGTATTATTCTGCCACAAAGTCACATTTGCATATACACATGGCATAATGGCACATAGCACCAAACTTCTGGCCAAACTCACCACCACCACAAGTTCTCAGTCCCATTGGCTATATTATCTCCAATTCCTTTGCAGAGCTGTTCAGCAGGCATAATGTTAGATCTTTGCCTATGTCTGAGTGACAGAGAGAAAAGAAAAAACTTACCAGAGTAGGAGGGGAAAGTCAAATTATTCTGAATATTTGCCAAGAGCGAGAGGGAAGCTTTGAAAAGAGGTTTTGAACTCTGATGGAAGAAAAGGAAGGGGACAAAGAGGAATAAGTCCTAAAATATTTTTCTCTGCCGGGTTGTCTGGCCTCTAGGAAATAACAGTCTGAGGTTGCACTGGGAACCCAGCTCACACTGGGAGGGAAAAAGTCATGGAGTGAGCGAGGTTGGCTTGAGCAGAGATCAGAAACTGCGTGGAGTTGCCGGCGGTGCAGTAAAGGAGAGGTGGAATTCCCATCCCAGATTTGACACTTGGGAACTGCAAAACTGTGCGTGGAATAGAAGTCAGGCAGCTCTTCAAAAATGGGTTGGGAAATCCAGCAAAGATAGAAGCTGTGCTGATGGTTGCTTATAAAGATAGGACCTCCAAGAAGAGGGCTGCTAGCATTTGCGTTGCCAGGAAGTATGCAGAAAGCATTGCGCTGTGCTCAGACTAGTTACACGGCGATTTTCCTGGCTTCTGGAAGTGTTCAAGCTGTCCCTCTGAGAAGCCCATTTTATATTTATAAGGCTTTATGAAGTTGCAAAATCTTTCAGAAATTCTGATCTGTGCATAATTTTCCATGCTTTTCTTCAAGTGCTTTTCCTCTCCATAAAAATGTGTTATTAACTTTCAAAATCTTACTGCATGATTGTTAAATTCAGGGGAGGCTTCAGAGCGTTGAGACTAAATGTCGGAAACTGGTCCGTTGGAACTGAAGGGAGAAAATGTTCTGGGAAACAAGAGAGGGCAGGAGGACTATAATCATTCTGCATACAAAGAAAAGAAAGTTGAAGTTGTTTAACAGAGCAAGCACACAGCCTTGTGCTCTTCACTCACAGGAGGAAGGCACAGTGAAGCCAGAGATCAAAAAGGGAGAAGAAACCAATTTTTGGCCTCCTCTGAATTGTTCTTCATACTGCAGACTGGCTATTGCAAAACCCAGTCACGCATGTTCTCAGGACATGTTGTTTCATGGACAATGTTTCATCTGCAGCCAAATGCACACAAGCATCCAGACTTTCCCCAGTATGTTGCAAGGTTCCTGGTGAGCAGATTTGTCACACGTTACAAAATGCAGCTCACAAATTCGGTTCCCAGTGATCCCAGGTTTCAAAGATGTATGGATGCCAAAGGTAGGACAAAACATTTATATTCCCTGTGTAATACAGACCAGAGGGTACCAGTTGGCACATCTTAGATCAGTAAAATAATTCTGATTAGTACCAGTTTATCCTAAGGAAAGTCATCCAGTTGTAAGAAAAAAATCATAAGCAAGAGAATGTACTCTGTCTCTTGACTGTCTGTCCCAGTACCAATTCCCTTCTTGCTGAACATTTGAACTCTGCCTTTAGATTCAATTTTTCTAGCTTTGGAAACAGTAAAAGTGCCCAGGTGAGATTCTCCAACCTTTGTGATGGGAAGGAGTTGAGACTAGCTGGTTATAACAGCATTTCTAGCTTGAACATCTCTGCATCTCTGAAAATACAATGAATTTTGACAGGTTTTCAATACGTTTTTCCACCCACAGAGCTGATGTCATCTCACTTGTTGAGGGAAACTCTAAAGGAGAGATTTCCTTCAGCTCAAGAGAGTCGTCTAAGTAGTGGCAATGTCTGTCCGTCCACAGGCATTTCAGCCAGCAGGGAATAGCCAGAGAATCCACAGGCTCTTACATACAATCAGTGGCCAGAAACAATTACTGAGCTCAGCTGGGTGTTTCTTCAGCCCACCCTGCTCAGACAGCCCGGCTATCGCTGGCGGTAAGAGCCAGAACTGCCTCTCTCCAAGATATGTTATTAAAAAGCATCCTCTCTTCCCCTGACACAAGGTTATCACTGGATGGGAGCAGGATGACATGCCAGACCTACTGATATGGAGGGGACAGAAGTGCTAATGAAGTCCAGATCAGTCAAATGAGCCGGTCTCCAGCTGCTCCACCGCTGTCCCTAGCATACAGCCGGCCAGCTCAGACACAGCCCTGTTCCCAAAACCTTCTCCCCTCACTGCATGTTTTCCTCCTGCACTGTGTCTTCCCCATGGAGGGGCACCCCCTGACCAAAACAGCTCCAATGCCACGTGTGTCTGTCTGCGACACTCGGTCTCTTGACTGTCACTCGTTGCACTGGGTGTTTTGCATACTCCTGTGTCTCCAGACAGACTCCTGCCTTCACCCCCACACTGGATCCCCTCGTGCTCCCCTGCAGTTAGACTTTGTCACCCAATGACAATATTGGGGCATCTCACTTTTTGTGACATTACTTACGGAACAGAGGAGAAACCCCCCTTGGGCATGCCACCAGTCCAGGCCCCATGCTCCCAGGAGCCCTGATGGAAGGCACATTCCTCAGGTTCCTCTGGTGCCACGCAGGTCACTTCCAGGTCTGTTTGGGAGGGAAGGGAAGAAAGTGGGGAGATCTGATTTTGACTCTTCCTACCTGCAGCTTTGGAAATACAAAAGCTGTAAAACTAATCAGTGCTTTAAATCAGTTGGTGAAATTTTCCTCTGTCGGAGTCACAGCCACTCAGATAAATGTGGAATAGGCATTAGAAAAAGATGGATGTGGCAGGTCTGATTAATCCAGGTGCTTTTCCTGAATAACGATAATTGGGGTTTAGCATGGCTATACGTGTAAAATCAAATTTAATCAGTAAATGGACTGCTTCCAAACTTACTGCCAACCCACCCTCACATTTATCTAGGGCTACTGCCATAATTTCATTGAAATTGGAGTTTTCACCCTGAAAATTTCTTCTTTCACCTTTGATGACATTTTAATCCTTTCCTTTGCAGAATGCAGATTTGTACTTTCACTCTAAGAAGTGGAGCTGCCTGCTCATGTGCCTGGTCCTGTTGAGGGGCACAAAAGATCAGTGAACTTCACCTCACCTGTGGCTGCAAGACTCTGCTAATCCACAGCTTAGAAAGAGAAAACAGCAGGGTAATGTGCTGATTGTCAGCTGGCGCTGACGAACAGGAAAATTTCACTGAATATTCAAACTAGAGGAATTGACTACACCAGCTCAAGGAGCAGCCCTGTGAGCTGCTAATTGTAGTTGGCCTTTGTCTCCAGTGGCTTTCTCTGTTACAGTAGATGCAATATGGCTCATTAGTACTGCAGCACGTAAGCATAAGTATAATTGTAGTAATTACTTGTTTTAACTATCCCAATCATGAGCACCTTGGACAGTCAGAGGACCCGAAGAGAACACCTGAAATGCATCCTGCTCTTGTGATGACATGGAAAATCATCAGAGATTCTCCAAGTGGTTGTGAGGCAGCTTCAAGGCACTCATTACTACCTTGTTATTTGTTTACCTGACGTATGAGCTTGTGCGGGTTAACAAGCAGCCTGCTGCCCCACCAAGTTAATGCAACCCAAACTGTGCTCCAAGAAAAGGATAAATCCAGCAAACCAGACCTCAAACCTCCCTAGCCAACAGTTGGTGGTTGTGACTTGACTCCAGCTGCTGGATCTGCTAGAAGACCCCCGGCATCCCAATGTGCCTGGTTTGACTCTAGCTTTTCACTCACTTGCAGACCCCAGACATAGTTTCTGATCTCCAGTCAGGCACTGGTTAATGGCCTGGATTGCCTGTCTGGGATCAAGGGGGCTTGATCCAAGACCCACAGAAAAAGGAGCTCTACAGACAGCTACCCTCAGCTGAGAAGCTATAAATGAGGCAAGCTGGTCCCACACATTGCTATGACTGGGCTCCTTGCTTTTGGATCAGGCAAATGAAGTGAGGAGGCCTGAGAGGAGATAAAACAATCATATAGGAGATCTTGAAAAATATCCATACCCTCATATTCATAAATCTGTAATTCTGAATAAAATTATGGGGAAAAAAATATGTCAATGTGCATATATATATTCCTCTTTACATAATGGTCATGCAATGTTTATTGCACAGTTCCTTGCTCTTGCTGTCCACACAGAAGTACATTAAGGTTTGTATATTGCATATTTTACTGAATCTATTTCACAGCAACATTTCTGAAGATTTTGATGGGTTTTTGAGTATTTTTGAGGTTTGAGAATAGAATTCTGCAGTGTGACCCCGAATCTTGGGATCTGTTAGCATTCTGGAAGGAAGCCAATCCTACCATTTTCTGTCTAGGCGTTTCCTCTGGGTTTGCATTTCTGTTCTCTTTGGGTGTTTTGTAATTAATTTTTAATTTATTGTTTCATGAGGAAGTTTGCAAGTATTCTTTTTATAACAAGATGGGCAAAAGCCAACTGGCGTAATAGCTCAGGAATCTCCTTGTATTTGTATTGGGGAGAAATTTGCTGCTGGTGTTTCTTGGATGATTAAGCTCTTAATTTGCAGGCAATTGTTGTTCATAAATATTAAATGACCAACTAAATAATAAACTTCCCAGTGATGATTTGATTTTTATTTTAAATAAGCCATTGACTCTTATACCAATAAATCTCATCCAGTGTCTTAAGAAAACAAACAAAAACCTCTTACCGCACAAAAAGTGTCCTCAAAGGATTTGACTGAGTCTCTTTTACTGTCTCCTGATGTTTAGTTGCTCTCTTCTGCTGGAGCTATTGAACTTGGCTCCATTGAGGCCAGCTTCTGAGTCAGCTGTTCCTAACTCAAGACACAGCTGGTCTCCTTTACCACCAAGTAACCTGGCTGGTATCATCAGTAGTGATGTTTTAGACTCTCCACAAGAGTTTTCTAATTGTTACCTGCCAAAGAAAATGCTTATACATGTACACAGATATGCCCAAACACGTACAAGGTGCTCCTCTCAGCTTGAATGAAGCACTAACTGGTGCCCATGGCTAAGTGACAGGGAGGCAGGTGGATGTAGTGGGGAAAAATTAATAACAAGGATGGCTGGGGCAGTTTGCCTAGTAATTTCCATAAGAAAACAGAACAAATGCCAGCACAGTCCTGGCAAGTGAGAACCAGGCTCGTGGCTTGTAAGTCAGGAGCTGCATTACAAGGGAATTAATGGAGTTGGGTCACTGTGCGTTCCTACGGATGCGGTGTTACTGACGGAGTGGAAAACAAGCTGTGTGTGTTATACACGGGGACTGGATTTTGGTGTAGCCCAGCCTCCTTTATTCTATGACAGGGTTTGCAGTGGTATCCCAGGCTCCATCCCTTTACTGTGGGCTCTGCAGCTATGAGGGCTTGGCACAAATGCTTAGCAAGTCAAGAGTTCATCTCCAAATGGATGAAACGTTTATGCAAACAGGGAGAGCAGCCACTGCCCCAGGGGGATAAGATACCTATGATGAGGATCATCAGTCCTGGTGGTGCAGGGCACACATGCTTGTCAGCCAGAATCCAAGCTGTATGCCTCTTTTTTTCTCCTCTTGTAACCTTTTCAAGTAGGCTCTTCTTGACTGCTTGTAGGGTGAGCAAGACCATAGGGAAAAAAAAAAAAGAAATCCCTGCCCTGACAGCTCCTGAAAATTTGCCAGGGATCTTCAGCTTCTGAGATTTGCTGATCTCCAGACATTTCCCAGTGGAGGTGAGGAATATGATGGGAAATACAAGACTGACAAGAGGAAAATCCCTTAGTCCCCTTTGTGCATCACCTAGGACTAATCAGTCCCGTGAGGGATTCCTAGGACCTGTGGACCAAAATTTAATGACCACTACCCTAGAGTCACATCTCCTCTCACAGGTCTCTGCAAAACCTTTTTAGGCTCCTCTGCTTTTTACAATACTTTCCAGCTTTGTGCAATGTCAGACGTTGTATTTGTCTGATTGCTAGCTATGGGGAAGGGATGATTCTCCACTCTCTTGCTCCCTTTCACTGAGTAAGTTGCTGATCTAAGGTGTCCGTGTTCATTGGCCAGCCATCCAAGAGCTTTTCCTGTATTTCACCAGTCACTCTTAATTTCTGTTAGCATTAGCGGGCACAGCTTTAGGGGGGGAGAAAAAAAAATGAAAGAAAAAGAAAAGGACCAGTATTTAATTCTAGAACAGCAAGAGTTGAAGTGGTATTTTTGCTGTTTTAACAGAATTGGTTTCAACGCTTACCATAGGTGAAATCAAAATAATCTGATATAGTCCTTTTACTTCCAACTAGTGAAGATCCCAAGAGCTGCTGTTGTTACACTGCTTTTTCGGAGCACATCACAGCGATCCTGGGGCCTGCTCCTCCCCTCTGCCTGTCCTGCAGTGGCTGGCACAAGGGATGATGGAGCACAGCCTAGTCTTTCCCATTTTGAAAAGCTGCCTATAAAAAGCACGTGAATAGGGCTGCAGGAAAGACATGACAAGCAGTGGGTGGCACTCCCAGATGTTTGCACATCAGAAAAGTTAATGAAAACAAACAGACTTTTCCACATATAAAAACTTTTTTGCCGTGCAACATGGGAGCAGTTCTGCAGCAGATACAGTGGGATGGTGACTGCCCAGTAATCTGGTAACACACACTGATGTAGCACAGCTCTACCACAGCTTTGACACAGGAAGAATTTGGTCCAAGCTAGCATTTCTGTCCTTAATCAGAAATAATAGCTATTCCAGGAACTTCCCTCACCCACCCAACCAAGATATAAAATTCCAACCTGGATAGGGGGGGAAAAAAAAAGCAAGATGTTCCTCAAGCTCACTGGAGACTAGTTGTATGAAGCAGAGACTAAACACTTTTTCCCAGGGCTGACAATATTCACAGAACCATTTCCTTGTTTTGTTAGAAATTGCCCTGTATAATAATGCTAAGGATCAAACCACAAAATCTACATTTCCCCTTAAGCAAATTGCATTGTGATTCAGGGCTGGAAAGCAGAGGAGAGCTGGCAGCGCTGGATGGCTGTATCATTTCCTGACGCTTCTGC
The DNA here is from genome assembly GCA_008921705.1 of Burhinus oedicnemus. Classification (NCBI taxonomy): domain Eukaryota; kingdom Metazoa; phylum Chordata; class Aves; order Charadriiformes; family Burhinidae; genus Burhinus; species Burhinus oedicnemus. The sequence goes on along the minus strand of VFFE01006081.1, from coordinate 108,284 downwards.
TGGGGGCTGCAAGGTGTTTCGTGTTGGCTGTGTTGAAAGATATTAACTTGTGCTGACAACACTCTACTCGGAATGCTGGAATTCTGTGCTCTCCGGAGTGCTTTAACACTAGAGGTGTCCTTTATCATCTGCACTCAGGGAAAACTTCCTTATCAGGTGCTTCAGGGTCCAGGTAAGCCATGTGAGAGCAGAGGTGGCGGCAGTGCCCGAGTCTGGAGTCACATCCCACATCAGGGAAACCACGCTGCAGCGAGAATGCCCTTCACGGAAATGCTATGGCCAGTCCGATGGAAAATGTTACTTTGGCCTGGTTACATCGTCTTCTTTGTAAAGAGTGTCCTGAGCTAACCCCTGCCCATCTCCTGCCCTCTCTGCAGGCAGACTGCTCTTGCCCTCACCGCTATCGGGCAGAGGCAGCTGGTCCCAGGCAGCCGGGGGACCTGTGCTCCCCACTGGGCCCTGGGATATCGGATCTGCATTATGCTGTCCGCCTGGCGTGGTTAAAAATTAAACTGCCCCTGCTAATAGCCAATAGCTTGACAACAGACACTCTGAGAGCTGATTTTGGCAACACACTTAACGTTGCACCTCTTTGAACGAGGTCTGGCTTTTATCCCCTACGAGAGGATTGCTCTGGACGTGGCTGGTGCCAGAGGCGTAATCTGTCCCCCACGCACTGGGCATACGGTCGTGCTTCAACACCAACAGGCGATGCTCGGCTCAGTCCGTTGCATCTGGAGTTTAGAATGAACCCTTTAAGATCCAATTTATGAATTTAAATAGAATAGAAACAAAAGCATCTGGTGATGGCACAAGGAGATCCTGCCAAACAGCTAATAGAAACCAGGCTAAAATGTTATTGCTTTTCTTATTAGGACAAACTGGTCCTGTCTGTGAGGCAGCCCAGCCGCAGCAGATGATACAGCAGTACCACTTGGTACTACCTGTAAATTTTTGAACCTGAACCGTAACTGGAAAAATAATAATCAAAGGAAAGAAGCACAGGCTTGAATGATGTATGTTCAGATGATAAAGTGCATTGCAGAAGGTAACAGGCATTTCTCTCTATCAAAATGCCTGTCCATTTAGGTGGAAGAAATTCATAAAACTACACATAATGGCATTGCTGAAAGACTCCCCAAAAGCCATTAAACGTAGCTGAAATTTGACATAATACTTGGAGCTCAGACCACTGCTTCTTCAGAACCACTTTGCAGAGCCTCTTGTTTATTAATGGCTGGAGATGCTGCATACCTCTTCTTTTTTCTTTTTTTAAAATATATTAACAAAATCTTTGCTTTCCTGGACAAATGATGGGATGTGTGTGGTTACAGCAAGAAACACACACCCTGGTAAAGACATACTTGTAACATAGAGGTCTAGAGGTACCCATCATACGTTGAAGGGCCACATAAACTTGCTCAGTATCATAAAGGGCTTCCAGTGGAGAGGTGAGCTCTTGTAATACAGCCCCTTCTCTCCTAGAAATCATGCTAAGACTGAGAGAAAATCTCATACAAACCCTGAAATTAGTCTCTGAAGTTCACTTAAAATAACTAATTACCTGTGTTAAATTAGAGCACTTGAAACAGTATAGCATTATAATGCTCCCGCAACCTGAGAATAAATATTCACCTTTCCAAGATCTACAGATTACTTCTCCAAGGTTGCTGTCCCTGTCTTTTATCTTAAACTGCAGCAGAACACAGAACATTTATTTTCTATTAAAAAAAAAAAAATGGAAAGGGAGACCCACCAGCTAAATATTTTTTTTCTTCAAGTCTGAAACAAAATTCTCCTAGTCTCAAGAAATCTCCAGGATTCATTTAATTGTAAACCTACACTTGTACAACCCTTACTAATTCCACAGTGGTAAAGGATATGTGATTATACCATCTTTATTTGATTATATTAGTTTGCTCTTCAGTGCCATAATGCTTAGCCATTATACAAATAGACAGAGATAAGTTATAATTAGAGACTTCAGGAATGTTCTGAAGATCACTTGTAATTGGCAACAACAACAAAAAGAACCCCTAATTCATTTAATTAGGCGTGTGATAGATATTACAACTTGTAAAATGTATCTAATCTTATTGATAAGGAATAATTATTAAAAGTGGCTTCTATTTACTAAAGGAGCAGCGGCAGTTACACTATAAACACACTGTTAGATCTACAAGTCTCCGATTAGGATGTGTGTTGTCATTTTTGCTCTCGTCTCTTCTGCTGTAGTGCTTCAAAGGGTCTACAGCATGGCATTAAGGGTAACACAGTGTTTCTGCAAAGATTATGGGCGGCTCATACAAATTAGCTCAAGATCACGTCCAAAACTGCTCTTTTCAGACCTGTGCCACAATATCACCTACATCCTGGAAAGATAAATTAATGTTTGTAGGCCCTCAGAAGAGAGTTACTCCAAAATGCCAGGTATGATGACCTGAGCATTTCCATTTCAGGTTACTGAAGGTTATTACCATTTGCACAAGGTCTGGAAATTGGTCTCACACTGTGCTTTTAATGACAAGGGAATATCATGATTTGGAAATCTAAGCAACTCATCAGGAGGCTGGGCTCTTAAATGATGTTTAAATTGAATGGTGGGTAAGATGTTCTCCAGAGCATCCTCTATCAGCTTTATGTTTTGAGTTTTGCCAATCTCAGGGTAAAAACTATAATTAATTTCTCCTTTTCAAACCTTTAAATTATAATTAAAGACAACATACATAATAAGAAAGTTTTCTCTTGATATTACATGCAATGTCGGAGTTAATTATTATAATTTTAGCTCGGCGTTTTTATCACTCAGGATATTAATCTCCCTGTTACTCTGAGAGATTGAGGAAAACTGGAAAAAATCTATAATTGGTTTTTCCCCCAAAAATGCTACTGTGCACAACTTGAATGTAGAGTGCATCTAACTTTGACCAAAATATATAATTGGCAATGACTGCAAAATAAACTTTGTTCTTATTCTCAAGAGGTTTTCTCCCTGTAAGGACGACTTTTGGTAATTAAACAAAGGTGAAAGAATACCATACACAAAATTGCATACTCTCATTAGCCAGGATGTTGTACAGATTCAGCTGGATACAGCTTTGCTGGATTTTAGCCTTAACGGCTCGTCTCCACAAGCACCAATGCTCCCTCCGCAGCTTTGTACAAGGGAACAGTCCTGCCGAAGCCAGGGAGACTATCTGGGAGGCTCAAGTTAAACTAGTTTTCAGGGTTTGCAGGATCAGGGCCATGCTTGCTCTCTGGGAGCCACTAAATCAGTGTACTGCTGTGCTGCACTTCTATTACCTGTGCTGTTTTCTGTTGCTTTGAAAGCTGTTTGGTGGAGCGTTGCTGTTATCCTGGCAGAGGCTGCCTTACCAATAAAGCCATTATGTTTATTGTTACGCTATCAGGCAGCTCAGGAGGGTCTGTAGTGCCACAGGCTGTCAACTGCTGTCCCGGTTTCAGCTGGGATAGAGTTAACTTTCCTACTAGCAGCTAGCGTACTGCTATGTTTTGGATTTAGGATGGAAATAATTTTGATAGCACGCTAATGTTTTTAGCTGTTACTAAGCAGTCAAGGACTTTTTCAGCTTCCTGTAGAAGCTTAGAGAGAGCATAGAAAGGACAACTGACCCAAGCTGGCCCAAGGAATATTCCACACCATAGCTGTCACACTCAGTATATAAATGGGGCTTGGCCGGGGGACAGGAATCGGCAATCGCTGCTCAGGAATGGGCTGGGCGTCTGTCAGCAGGTGGTGAGCACTGTGCCTCGCTCGTCTTGTACATTCTTGTATCATTATTATTGTTATTATTTTTTTCTCTTCCTTTGTGCTGCCCTATTAAACTGGTTTTATCTCAGTCCATGAATTTTACCTTTTTTTTTCCCTGATTCTCTCCCCCATGCCACTGGAGGGTGCAAAGGGCTGGGAGGGGGAGGAGGAAGTGAGTTAGCGGCTGCGTGGTGTTTGGCTGCCTGCTGGGTTAAACCATGACAACTGCTTATTGTAGGACCGGGTCAAAGGGCTTAGATTCAAATCTTGACTCTGTCATCAAGGCAATACATGGCCACAAACAAGCCCAGCCTGCTGTCCTCTCTTCTCCTCCCGCTCCCAGAAGCCAACGTGTATTTTGGTCCAGCACTGAAGGTGGGATGGTAGGACACGTTAGAGCATCTGCAGCAGCTTGGTCTGGCCAACCCACGTAACAGCAGGAACTCAAGAGGAGCAGCCCACGTTTTGCCCTGTTAGCAACCTGAGCATAGACTCCAAGTCTCTGGGGACTTTTAGTGCCTGCATTTTGTTCTGTATTTCCAGAGAGGTGACAGACACGGCTGCGATGCTGATGGGGCTGGAGAGGAGATGAAACAGCCTCACTCCTGCTCTGCATTGGGAACACAAATCCCACACTGGGCGGATGTGCACCAGTCTTTGCCCCCGCTCCGTAAGCCCATGGGTCTTGCTAATTGACCTGAATTGGCTCTGCCTGCACCAGAGGAGCAGAGAGCGTACACTGACTCAGACTTGGCACGGTGATAACACGTCCCCACAGCTCTGGTCAGCTCCAGGCTGACAGAGTAAACTCCTGTGTGCCAGCAAAGAGCAGGCAGAGGTACGCAGTGCTGCCAGCTGTGCCAGGTGTTGCTCCTGTGCTTTTGTCAAATACGGTGGTGTTCACAGAGAAAAATATAAAAACACAGGACAGTCACAATCTGTCCTTGGAGGAACAGCTTGTTTCTCCATCGTCTTACACACATTGTCATTCACAGCCCAGGAAACCTATCATCAAACCAGGAACAAATCCCATATGTGGGTTTTATTCTAACAGACAATATTTTTCAGCAGAGCTTTTTTCCTTTTCAACATGAATACATCTTTGCCAGGAAAAACACTGTTACAGTATCTATGGTGTAAATGTCCACACTAATATGGGTTGTGGGAAGGAAGTTAAACGGCTGCACAGTTTAAATTCACAACTTAGAGATCTCTTTTCCAAGTCCTTTACATGCAGAAAAGGTAAAGCTTCTCCAGTCAGAGGGAGAAACTTTTGCTACCATCATGCTGGCCACGTCACAGGCAGCAAGGACTTACATCTTCCCACATATTCAGATTTTGCGGTCTCCTAGGACATGAACCTGAACCAAAAGAATGGGTATCAAGCTCTGATGTGAAGACGAGACATAACACTTAGGAAAGAGAAAAATTACTTCAAATAAGAACACTGAAATATTACGTTGAACACGAGAACAACAACTTGCAAATCAAACCAACCCCGGTTACTTTGTCCAGCACTGAAGGTGAAATTGGCTTTGAAGGCTGTAACACTAAGCAGTTGACTGACATGATCTAATGTTTCATGGAATTAAGCTGGCCCCAAATTCTCTTTTTTAAAAGCAGGTACCTATAGATCTACACAAATACACATAGCTACACATAGCTCTATTCCATCCTATCCAAAATATCCTTTGACTAGAGAAGGAAAGAAGGAGCACAGGAGTTCACAGCTGCCATATATTTACACCTTTGTTCCAGAAAAAAATCTTGCTTGAACTGTATTGAGGTTTGTGCAGAAATAACAGGTTCTCTTAGATTTTTGGTCTGAGCATGTGGGCCCCGGTCACCTGCTGATCCACAGTCTAAACTACCTGTTAAGTTGCCGTTGCCACATCAAAAGTGAGGCTGTGACACAGCAAACCTCGGTACATTTGCTGATGTTGGTCAAGCTGCTTCCACATTTGGGTCCCATGCTGGCTGAATTGTTTCACCTGCAACAGACTGCAAAGGTTAACCAAGATGGTGGAGATTAGCTGTGCCACAAAGCTAATTCCCACCCAAACTTTCTCTACAAATGGAGGTGTTGTCAGTTCAGATTTTGCAGCATGGCCCTACACGCAGCTTGACTCCTGGCCATCACCCTTGAAAAGCTCAGAAATGCCAGGATACAGGATTTGAGCCTTTCGCTGTTTTAAGTCTCACAGGAATATTTCCTACCCGACTTCATCTGCTTGTGGCACAAACAGTTAGAGTGGCCCGTCATTCAGCACAGCCGTGCACCCCATGGCAATGAATGCTCCACCAGAGGAGGGAACTACAGCACAGGTTTAGCAAACAGATTGTGCCTTCCGTGGGGGAGCACCGAACAGCCACCTCCCAGCTCCGGGGCAGCAAAGCCTGTCCCCCCCCCTCAAACTCTGAAAGTCCAAGTTTCTCTAAAACAAAAATTGCAGCCTTCTCTTCCAACCTACTGAAGTAAACAAGCAACTTCAGGGTCCTCCTCCCCTCCTTCAGCTCCTGGCGTTGCACAACCCGCTTCTGACTTAGGCTTTATTTAGCATATCCTCTGGCATACATCCCTCTGAAGACAGGAGGGGCAGTGTTTCAGACCACCACTCGGTCACTTTAGAGGGCAGCCCCTCTCCATAGCACCCAGGAGTGCCTTGTCTTTCCCTGAGCTGAGCTTTCCACCTCCAAGCATGGCATTTATGAAGCATCCTGGTTTACCCGTCAGAGAAATAACGTTTGATGCAGTGCCTCCGAACTGAGTGATTTGTCAAGGTAACTACAACAGGAGGACGTAGTATTGCTGGAAGCTAATGTATTACTGTCCTGATAGGTTCTTGTTGTTAAATTGATGGCTGACATTGCTGGACCTTTCAGTGGAGAAACTGCCTGGGCCATCAAAAATGCCATGTTAAAAATACTGGTATTTATCACTTACAGGGTGCTTTATAGCCTTGGAGCTATTTACAAAAATTAACCAGAAGATCTCCTCCAGTTTCTGTGGTGGGTAGTCTGCATAATTAATATTACTCTTATTTTATAGAAGGGTAAATTTGAAGACCTAATGAACTCAATTTCCAGCACTGGCTGAGTACCCACAGATCCAGCTGAACACTGTAAGAGTAACAAGAAAAGTGCACCTGGGACATAAACCTATAAACACCAGGCTACAATGAAAAGATTGGTCGCAAACAAAATTAAATTCTATTCTCTCCCAAAGGAATATGGCAATATGTCCTTTGTTTTTAGAGATATGATACCATATCTCTATATTAGGAACAAAGAAGGAATTCTGAATTGTGAGGTTTTACCTGGTGTCATATGCCAAATCCCATTTCTGATGTCCCATTGACGTCTCTACTTATTAGTATCAGATGTCACAGCAATTCAGTCAGCTTCCCAATAGGAAAAAAATACAAGTGTCTGGGTGTTATTTTAAGCTTACTTTTTGTGGTAACTTTTGTGTCAGTCCCAGAAATTTACAGCAGACCACGCGAGACCATCCCTCCCTCCAGAAACGTCCCCATCAGTATCACGTTTGCAAGTAGATTACAAACAAACATCCTGGCAAAGCACAACCTCCCTTGACTGCCCAGTGACTCCTATGCAGAAAAACGAAAAATGAGTTCTCCCTTGCAGGCTATCAAAACACTGGCAGCACTGCAAGGCTGTTTGTAAGTGTTCCTCTCCAACGCCTGATTGCAAAGCTGTGTTGTGCTCCTGGGAGCTCCCACACACCAATACAAGTGCTGTTTGTATTACTTAGAAAAATAACGAGGTAATTTCTCCTTCTCCTTGTCCTTCCAGCTGTCACTACTGTGCGCTCCTGACTGCAGAGGCTGTTTCCTCCAGCCTCTGTGGTATTCCTCTCTACTCACAGGTGCTACCAAAATAGCTCTGGGAGCCGACATTATCACTGTCTGGCATTTTCCTCTGCTGTTTTGCATTTTCAAATAGCTGTATTCCTAATAAAGGTGAGACTTTCAAAGCAGGCAAAGGGGACACTGTACTCCGGCCTAAGAGGTCTTCAAAATGTGAATTAAGCACCTAAAGCTTCATTTATGCTTTTGATAAATCTCTGCCCCCTATAAGAAGATGAGCAGTGTAGTATTTTTGACATCTGCTAAGCAAATTGCTAAATGGCCCAACCTCCCCTACCTTTAATGCTCACACTGACTTCCCGTAATCCCCACTCTTGAGAGATGCATCAGGCATATGTCTCTGTTTGCAGAGGACAAAACCCAAACCAGTCAGCCCAGAATAGCTTTGATCTCATTTATTGAAGTTGTCTTTGTGAAATACGTTCCTTTTAAAAGTTGGTTATTAGAAGTTCAGAATAATGAGACCATTAAAATAACTTAGCACAGGCTGGGATCAATTAAAATAAATGGTTAGGAATAAGGACTTTAAGAACAAGTTGCTTCATCAGGGAATTCAACACTCAGCTGTGTCTACCTTGGCTTCGGTATGTACCACATGTATATTCACAGCGCCTTGACTCAGAGTTATCTACAGCTGAATACCATGGTTATTGACTCAACTACAATGTACTATATTATTTTTTTAAGGCAGAAAGATTGTTTTTAAAAAAAACACAATGCGTGCCAGTATACTGTCAATGAATCTTTAGTGGTCTCTTTCTTTTACAGCCAGGTGTAATTGCTGTACCAGCTCTCCAGGTATACAAGCCCATGCTTAAATTTATTTTGATCCAGTAAATCAGGTATTTAAGGCTAGACTATTCACAGGGCTGAATGACTTTCAGTGGGATTTTGGGAATTTAACCTCCCTTTGTTGAAAATTGCACCGGAAGGTCTTAACTGAATAGGGATGAACAAGCTTAACTGGAGTTTTTTAGCTCACCAAATCTGCTGCTTTCTTCCCAAACCAGAACTAAATCTAAAGAAGGGGAAATGTTGCTAAATAAAGAGAAATTTTCTGAGGAGACATGTCTAGAAATGAAAGCAGTTGTCACTATGAAGAAGCGATCCAGGAAAAAAAAAATAGCAAGAGAAAAAAACCCTTGGAACAGGAAACTAAGTGCACAGTGTCTCTCTCAGTTTGAAAGTATGTAGAAGTCCTTTCTTTCTTGTTTTAGAAATGGTAGAATAATTTTGCAGGGGTACTTCAAGATCTGAATAATACTTTCACGTCTAAGACCCAGCATATCTTTCCAATCTAGAAAAGCTATCTAGAAAAATGAGGTTGAAGCCCATATAGGGACACATGAGATCCCAATAAGACTCGAGCTCAGCCACTGATTTTCTGTGCCAGGGGTCAAGCCACCAGTCTGGCCCCCGGCGTTTTTTTGTCTGTTTCATGTGATCTTTTTGCCTGTTCTTTGGTGTAATCCTACTGTCCTGTGGCTGCCTTCCTGTGCAGTGAGGAAGATGATTTACGTTATAGGACAATGAAGTTTATTTCATGGTGTAGCTGCCAAAAGTAAAGAGGCAGCACCGGGAACAGACATACTGAGTTTTAGGCAGCAATTTTCCCGCAGGTTGCCTGCCCAGACCTGCAGAGCGAAGGGTTGCTGGAGCACGTCTGTCTGCATGTGCTGGAGCCTGGGCTGGCACAGCCTCCCTGGGACAAGCCCTTCTGCTTGGGATACAGGTCCATACTGGAGCTGGAGTCAGGTTCCCACCATCCCAAGGAGAGGTAGAAACAGGAGAATAAGAGAAGCCACAGTTGCTTTATCTTGATAAAAAGGAGAAAAGACAAGTGGGAGGGCAAGATTTGCCAGGAGTAGGGGAAAACTGGAAAAATGACTGGACATGGCATTTTCCTGTGCATTTTTAAGAAGGAATATTTGTTTTTAGTGCACTTCAAAACTTAATCTTAGAAAGCCATTGCTCTCCTCTCATCTCCAGTTGTCCATCTGTACCAGGTTTAGTTGAAAGGGCTTCCAACTTTATTAGTTTTCCTTCAGATTGTTTTCAGTAACTCTGTCTATGCATGAACGTCATCTGAGCAGGAATTTCGCATCATGAGAAACTGCATCTCAATAAAAAGCTTTCGGCAAGCAGCAGTTCTCCAAGGCAGGGAGTTATTAATGTATTTGAGCATGCTAGTTAAGCAAGGTAATTAATATATCTCTGAACATTAGGTATGCATGGCCAACTCTGATAGCTGTCAGCAAAACATAATCTAGGTAATTTCTAGCATATAAATTGAATGTATTCTAGAAAAACAATTTCTAATTATGAAGACTAATTAATTTTGGGGAAAAGCCTGCTTTTATTTAACTGGAACAATAAATTTAATTATGATAACAAACACCCAGTGGACAAACAGTTCTGAAGAACATCATCTCTGTCCACAAATAATCAGTTCTCTTTTATTTAAAACCTGATCCTGTTTTGTTACCAAGAAAAGAATAACTGCTCATTGCAAACACGAACATGATTTCTCATGTTATATTTAGGGATATGTCTGGCATTAAACACATTTGCAATGGTGCCAACTGAATATGCATATGCAGCTAGGTATCACAACCTGCCTGACGCTCAAAAGTGTGGGTGAGACATTCAATACCACAGGCAATTGATACAAGTAGCTGTAGCAGAAGCTATTTTTTTATTATTGGCTTCCAGCAGCCTTGGTACTGAGTAGAAAGCAGTGGAACAAAACCAGGGAAAAAAGTTGAGCTGTGCCAGGCTTTCTTCTTTTTCTCCTCAGGACAGCAATGACCCTTAAGAGCAAGCAAGGTGTGAATCAGACTTGATCCTTCTTTTTCCCCGTTAGGTTCAGTAACGCTCTGTTCAGTTGCACCCTGTCACGGCTAGGACATAGTAAGTATTTTGGTGGTTACAGTTCCATTTCCCTTGAGCAGAAGTTGCTGGGGAACCCATTCCAAATAAAGCTGAGAGTATGTAATTGTCAGCCTCTCGGCTCTCCCAGCACTCCCCCATTTTGCCTGTTTTCTCCTCTTCCCTGAGCAGTAAGTGTGGACTCTTTGGAGTAGGAGATGCAGTGCCTCAGCATCACAACACACGGGCTTCTGCTGAGCATGCAGAGGCTGGGCTGTGTGGGCCAAGGGAGGAATCAGCACTGATGGGGAAGGCTGATGGAGAAAAACCTGCTTCCATGGTCGGGAACCAAGCTACGGGAAGGTTGTGGTGTCATCACGCACCCCTTGGCAAAACAGAAGAAACCCTAGCTCTGTGCAGGCATGCACGTGTGGTCCAATGAAAGCAACGTGGCAGATGCCAGGGTCACCCTCCACTCCTCCAGCTGATGCTGCACAGCTGTGCCATGCCGGACCTTTGCCACCACAGGGGAGGGACCGGGCTCTCCTGTGCCTCACATCTGTCGGTCCTCAAGCGTAGGGAGGTGGCAGCGATTTCACACCTCCGTGCAGCTGGGTGTGCTGTCAGGGAAGGAAGATCCTACCAGCTGGGTCTTTTTTGCTCCCCTCTTTCCTCCTGTCTGGAAGGTGCTCGCCACATGGCAGAGTTGCACTGTGATGGCCATGAGGCAGTTTCCAAAATAAAATATCCTTCTTTTGCCCATGGCAGATAGCTGTTTTTATTTACTCTGAAGTGTTACACTCTGCCCGCCCTAGTTCGCATGGGACTTGAGATTAGAAAGTGGAGTTCAAGCAGCCAGTTAAAATTGCTGAGATGCGGAAAGGGAGCAGCAGCAGAAGCACGGATTCCCCTGAAGCAGGACAACAAGCCTTTGAAGTCTCTTTCCTTTGCTCAGCCATCTGACTTGTGTGCAATTCATGGTCCCTGGGGTTAAGATTTGCATCCCAAAAGAAAGACTTGAAAAGTAACTGGTTTGAGGCACTCACGCTCACAATCCAAAAGCTTCACAGGCTTCACGGATAGCTGCATCACATTTCTGCAAGGCCTCTATAACCTTGGTGCTAAGGAGTTACTCCTGTCAGAAATCCTGCGTACAGTGCTGAGTCAGGTGAAACATCAGCAGGGAGGTGGCAAACTTGCTTACTCTTATTTTTCTTCATGATCACTGCTTTCCCTTGCTGAGTACCTGGCTTATCAGGGCAAGTTCTTCACGAAGGAGTGCTTCAGCAATGAGACATGCACTCAGATGACATAGGAAAGGCTGCAAAACAATTAAAATAAAATAATGGGAAAGAGAAAAGGGGACGTGAGCTGTCTGAATCTCTGCTAAAGGCAGCTGGAAAGCACGTAGGGCCTTTTTGAAAGACTTGAGATGAAATGCAGCCTCAACTTTGAAGTACTGTGTACGTGAGCTAAGGATCATCCTGACGGAAAGACAAATACATCCTTCTTCCTCCCTCAAAGCTCGCTCTTCTCACATCTGTTGTTTTACCCCCTGCTAGATTAACCTCATCACAGCTGGAAGTTTCTGAGCTGTGTTCCCAGAAGCCACCACCTGTGAACTCAAGGAGAATTGTCTGGTTTGCTGTCTTCATGCTCACTTATAGGGATAAAGTAGGGATTGCATTTGAGAAGTGCCCATTACTCGTTCAGGCTCTCATTTGGTCTCAGGCAAGTCATCACAGATGGCTCTTTTAGAAATCTCCCAGAAACCTCAGAGCCCAATTAAAGTAAGAAGTGAAACAGAGCTGACAAAGCCAAGCAAAACTTGTTTGGCAAAATGGAGAATGGGATCAGCACATGTCAAATCCAGCTGGGTAAGTCTGCTGCACCATGGGGCTTCTGAAACAGTGACCGGTGAACCTGGGAGGACAAGCTGGGCAATTTAAGAGATAGCTGAGAAAAGACACACATCATCATGGAGTAGCCCCGTTGTCAGACAAATCAGAGCATAGATAATTGCAGTATTAAGACAGAACTAACAGCGAAATGTATTTGTAAAGAACTGAGAGCAAACGGAAAGATAAAAAGAAAAATTCCACAAACATTTAGCATAAAACATCATCATCCTGATACCACCAGTGAGCGCAACAGGAGCGAGCAAAATTTCTGTCACTCTGCAGAATACAGTGCCCTGCAGCTACCAGCATTTCTCCTGGGAGAAGGGAATCCCTGCAGAGGCACAAATAGCAGCATCTGGCTCTAGGTTGAATTCCCAAGGTCGCTTTTAAGCAGAGCAAGGATTTGGCTGCTGCTGAGACTTGATGTGCTGCACAAAGCACTATGTTGGGCTGGCAGAAGCACGTGAGAGGCCCATGCAGACCTCTGCTAGGGACCAGCAGCATGAGGGGAAGGCATGTGCCACGGCCATGTAAGCCCTGCTTCTCCCTCTTCTCACTGAAGCACCATGACACTTCAAAAGCCCACAGCTCCAGCTGCACTGACCTGACTGCAAGGAGCCGGTCCATCCAGGTGAGTACCCGAACATACACAGAGGGGTGGAAGCAGCTGAAGATTTTATCATTAACACTGCAATTGCATTTGATTATTTCACATTATAACCAAAACAACTGGCTCTCAGGTCATCTGCCCTGCAGAGGATCTGCTGGACAAGGACTGCCGAGACCCAACTGCTTTTGATGAAAGGTCCCTGCAGTTACAAGATTCCTGGAGAATATCTGATTTCAAGAAAGCAGCGTTGTCTGGTTGGAAGCACAATGCAGGGCAATTCCAGCCAGCTACAAATGTGATTCCCTTTGCTGTGTAGCAGGGATCCAAGATATATGATGTGATTTTCGCTAGAGAGTTCACAGCAAAGCAAGTTGCAGAGGGAGAATCCTGACTGCAGTGTTTGCTTCAGGTACACAAGGGCAATTCTCATTAGCAAGAAAGTCATTATTTAACATAATCTTCTCCTTGAAGAGAGAATTGGTATGTGACTCTCCTGGTTTCAACTGGAAAGATTTAATTTTCTTTCTAGTGACTGCTGTGAAAGGAACGTCAACAATGCATATTGTTTTGGTTGTTGCTAAGCAATATTTATGCTTTTTCAGTTTCCCATAGAAGCTGAGAAGGAGTATAGACAGAACAACGGAATGGCCAATGGAATATTCTGTGCTACAGATGTCATGGTCAGTACATGTGCTGCTGACCCAAGCAGATGTATGTGGTCTAGTGGTTAGGATTCCTCGTTTTCACCCAGGCGGTCTGGTGTGACTCCTGGTATGGGGATCAATGTGCTGAGCATGATGTCGATGGTACACATAGATGTCGTGCTCAGTATTATAAATGGGGGTTGGTGGGAGGGGGGGAATTCACAATCACTGCTTGGGACAATGCCAATTCAACCAGTGGTGAGAGTGATTTGTGTCATTATTATTATTGTTATTTTCCTTTTCTGTTGTTGATTCTATTAAACTGTCTTTATTCTCAACCCACAGATTTATTTTTTTTCCTTTCCCTTTCCTCTCCTTTCCTCCCTCTTCTCCCTGCCATTCTGGGGGAAAGGGGAGAACTGCACAAGCGGCTGCACGTTCCTAGCTGCCAGGTAGGGTTAAAACACAACAGTGACTGAAGGTTTTGTTTCCCCACCCATCAGCCTGGCCCCAAAGCCATCTTAAATTTTCTCATTAGCTTTCCTGCAGGACTCTCCCACCACAGGATTTCGATGTTTCATTAAAATTAATGAATTCATCTTGTCAGCAGCTCTACTATATCAGAAAGGATTTCCCTCACTTTACGTACTGTGAAGCTGCAGACAACACTACAGACTTGTTTTGGGTGCCCAATGTGAGACATGTGAGCCTCACGGGTTTCTGGGGTACCTGATATTTTTATGCTCTGAGAGCAGCCCCCAGAGAATTCTGTTAAAGGCATGACCATGAAACACTGGCAATACAGAAAAGGAAGATGTGACTTATCCTCATCCTACCCAACTTCAGGCACCTAATAGAAGCTAAATTAGGGCTTTATTTGCTTTAACTTTCCTCTATAGTATCTGAATAGAAATAAAGCAACTTGTGTCCACATGGCTCTCCAATACCTTCCCTAGGTCTCTCTCCATCTATCTTCCTTTTGAGGGTAGCATGCATTTCCTCAAATGTAATAATGAGCATACAACAGGTTTTGTGGTTCAGCTTGCTCTAGCTCAGCACTACTTCGTTGCCCTTATGGAGTCAACAGTGCTTCCAAATGGACTGGCTGCAATTCAGCAAGCAGTCCCTGTTATTATTATTTGGTGAACTTGTATACCTTCGCTTTTGATACTGCACAAGCTTACAATAAAATGCCAATCTGTGCTCCAACAGATTAATAATTATGGAGGACCTACTTATCCTTCTAATAAAAGAGCAATGAAGATAATCAGAAGGATCAGTCTGTGATACTGTCCGTTTATCACAAAGATGTTAATTAAATTTTGTTAAATCTTTGATGTTCTGGCTATTTACAAAGGAGGGCTGTCACTGTTTCTGGCCATGAGTATAAGGTGTGGCCTCTTGCAAGGAGGCAGGAGTACTTTTTTCCCCCGAATATACATGTTTTTTTAACGCTACTAGATGCGTATATGCTGAGCTTTGGTTTGCAAAAGCACATGAGGGCAGCAAGTACCTGTGTGACTGGAATCATTACCCAGGTTGCAGATGCAAGAAAATCAGCCTGCAAAATGAAAGCCTCTAACAGTCCCCCCTTCTTCCCTGGGCAGGCAAACCCAAGGAGCCACTTAAGAAATACAGCCTTTGGCCTTGAGCTGCTGCTGCAGCTGCAGTCTGCAAACTGAGGCTTTCAAAATGCAATAAAAGTATAATTTGAACAGGAGGGAAAGAGTGTGATATGTGCTTTATAGCTAAATAATTAACAAAATGAATTGAAAAGACTGAAATATTAATAGCTTTAAATATTTATAAGTTAATTTTAAAAGTCACTGTATAGTATTGAATTATCTTTAAAAGTCTGCCAATCTAGAACCTCTCAGTTTCATTTCTGCTTGTTATTGCAGTTATTAACGCTCCAAAAATGACAGGTGGTTGGCAAGAGGGATGAAACGCAGCTTCCAAAACAACGATGGTAGCTAATGCTTCTGCGCTAGCGCGGGGTCAGCCACTCTGCCTGGAGTCACTGGAGGAAAGCCAGGCTCCCTTATTTCTCTCCTGAGCGGACGCATTCAGAGCCAGCTGTGCCATGCCACCAAACCCCCCGAGCACTGGTTTCTGGCCCGATCAGTGTTAGCAACAACTCTGTTGCTGACTGTCTAATGAAGGGGCAAGCAACAATGTCCCTCTGCCTGGAATCCTTGCTGGACCACTTCACAGACATGGTGTGCCTCTGTAGAAGGCTATTGGTGACAAGAAAGACCAGTTCAACAAAGAGTGCCTTGGCTGAAGCTGTATCTGCTTCCTTCTTGTCCCCAGAACAGTCTGCACATTTTAACAGGAATTTTACCTGTCTTCATTTGTCCTAAGATAAATTAAAAATGTGACTAATGTGATTGGTGACATTCAACTCTGGCACCATGTTACCATGCAATAGGAGACCCATATCTGCTCTCCTACTGTCGATACCTGAAAACACTCACCATGAAACACAGTCATTTTTTTGCTGGAGATGCAATTAGACACAGATAGACAGTTCCTTCATGCTCACAAATGCCACAGACACCAGAGCATCTAGCGTTGCTCTCGTGTGCCCCCCTTGCAAACATGAGGCAGCAATTGCACAAGAGCACTGCTCCTTTTTCAATATCCCTGCATTATATAGCTCCTTCACTTTCCTTTGATAGTTATTTCTGATATTCTGTATTCATGTAGCAGCAGGAGACCATTACCCTTCGACAAGAGTCTGTTTTCATTGACATTATCTCTAAATTATTCTCATTTGATGTGACTCAGATGGGTTACACTTAAAGAGGCTTACATGGCAGTACTTAGAAAAACAACAGAAGTTGTCAGACTACTTTTTTTTATATCAGCTAAGGAAATCAAATCATTAGTTTAAAAAAAAAAAAGAATTTCCATATTGTAAATGTGCGAATAGCTGGAGCTTAAATCTTTCCAGAACAACAAGAATTAAAGTTCAGTTTATGACTTACACAAGAAATAGTTTCATCTAATTTCCTTAGAAGGTTTAATAGTTTAATCCAGAGCATTGCTTTAATCATGATTTAGGACTATACCTCAAAAAGAGCTGAATACCATAGTGGAATGGATAACCACATATATGAACAGAGCACTTCCAAAATGGGACAGAATGAGATACAACCAGTCAATAGGGTAGTTTTGTAAAGATACTTCTCAAGGCAGAACACCATTCCTGTGAGCAGCCATCATATTTTTGATGGGTTCATTTTCTGTTCTGTATTTCTGGAAGGTCTTGTGCTCTTGTTGCGTCTGCTCCTCAGCAGTTCTGGTCCATCAGAGCCCATGCCAAGGAGAGATAAGCACTTAAGAGATGCAGATCACTGTCTGTCTGGTGATGTAGATTACCTGAACTTCTCTGGTTTTCACTCACACTTTCTGGCAATTTCCTGTCTTGACTTAATCTTTAAAAATGAACTCATTTAAATAATGATCCTTCTCTGACAGTCAATTGCTTTCTCCAAGTGAGCTGATGTAAATCGAGTAGGTGGCTTGTCATCATACCACAGAAACATCAGAGAGATGCAGCAAACTTCAGCAGGCTGCAATTAGTATTTTCAGAGCAATTTATGTGGTTCATTTGCTAGAGCCTCTCCTGGTTGCTTCTACACAGTGAGGATTTCTCTTCATGATTACAGATGTTACTCAAAACAGTTTTAATACTTTTTCTTCCTTTAGAATCACTCCCTTTATGTGATTCATTATTACACATACGGGCAACTGAATAAATCAGAAATAATTTAGAAGGGAAAACGTACCCTTTTCCAGTTCAGAAAATGTATGTGTACAGAATGCCATCCTCTCAGATATGCTATGCAAAATTATTTGTTGACTTATTTCTGAGAATAATGACAGCCTTGCAGCTTGTTAGCGAGAAGTCTATAGTGAGGACTTGGTATTTGAAGTTTGACCTTTGAATAGGAAACAACAGTTGGAGCGGTTATTTCTTGTCTTTGAATAAATTAAAGTAATCCTTAGAGCTAGGACTGCATTTTGGATTCACAAGAGCCTGAAAAGGCCTTTCTGCAAGTCTCCCTTAAAGCTTTTACCACAGCAAACACTGGTCGAATAATTGCCTGTAGTTATTTTTTTAACATTCGTTGCAATGGAGTGGAACCAGAAACGGGGCAGACAGTGCGTATGACGAGCTAATACAGCAAGCAGCCTCGGGAAGGCAGAGCAGAGGCAGAGACACCCTCCTGTTCTCAGCCAGCTCGTCACACCAGCGGCCGCACTGACACCAAACACCCGTCTCGGACTCCCAGCATGAAGCGCCCCCCCGCCCCAGCAAGCATCCTTCCCTCCCTTCCCCTCAAAGACATCTCCATAAGCATGATTTCTTCCCAGGTTATAACTGAGGAGGTTTTGATGCCAGAAGCAATCAAAAGAGATAGTTTAGATGTTGGGAGGATAATCCACATCCATCTGCTTTAAAAAGGGAAGTAAACAAAGATGCTCTTTTTAAATCACAGAGGCACGTGGGTTTATTTGGCTAAAAAAGCACCGAAGCACTTGCTCCTTGATCTAAAGGCAGAGTAGTAACCTGGGGGGATAATAGCTACAAGTAAGGACTGGTGACATAAAAAACTGCAGTGCCAGGATCCTTCTACTGCAAAAGACGACCACACTTGGGATCTCTCTCTTTCTTCTACAGCACTTGCAACCATTTCTATAGGTGGCTACCTTTATGCTGAGGCCGGAAAACCACTTATCAATGTCTCAGCTGTGAATGTTTTACAGAGGAGAAGCTGCTCGTCAGGACCATTTACTAAGGAGTGTCTCATAAAATAATCAACTAACAGCATACATTAGCAAGGGGAACATGTAATAATGGGCTATTTCATATTGCTGAATACTCAGTTATACTAGATATGGGGTGAGGCACCCAACTGCATAATTGGAAGTCAAAGAAGTAATAAGATCCAGTTACTGTCACTGAAGAAAGAAAAATTCAGACTGAAATGAGATGCAGATGTTTAAGGGTTCAGGTAAATAACCATAGGAACAGAGCACCTCGGGGAGTTTGCAAGTGGGAACTGCATAACGTTATAAAAACACAAGCTAGTTCGAACAAGAAAGTTTAGTTTAAAAAAACAAAAAAGGTATGAGCCTGAGGAAGGTAAAAATAATTATAAGATTTCTCCTGCCTTTGTTTTGCAGGTCAGAGTAGATGATAAAAGTGGCTGTTCCTTTCTTTGATATCAATGACAGGAACAACCATTTTTACCATCTATTCTGACCTTGGATTGCCTTGATATCGATTATATCCCTGGTTGGGGTAAAACATTAGAGAAGTCATGTGTCATTACTGTGTTAGAGGTGTCTCAAAGGACAGAGGAATCCTGCCTTGCCTGTGGCTCTGCCCATCTCGGAGCTGGACTGGAGGCTGCTGGAGAAGAGAGGCTGAAGATCACACACCAGCCCTGCTGCAAAAGCCTTGGCAACGTAGGAAGCAACCTGTCCACGCTCCTGGTGCTCAGCGTGAGCCAGTGCACACCAGTGGCCTGCCAAGACTTTGTGCTAAATGGTATCGAAGTCTGCAAAGACAGCAGCATCCAGCAAGCATACTCCATCCACAACTGCCTCAAAGCACATCCAGAACAAGGTACCTGCACATCACCTGAGGACACAAAGGCCTGGATCTGCCACCACAAGCCTCATTTGACATTTTCACCTGTGCAAAATATTATGCATAAAATCCTGTCTTTCTGGTTACCTAACGCTGCACGCCAGTGTGATGCTTTCTCTAGCTGACAAGGAGACGACAATGGAATGCCCTTCTAAACCAAGACAGTGAAAGTGGGAAATTCAGACCCTTCCACGAGTAAATCCATTGAAGACAGGCCCTCAATCTTCCTCTCCTTTCTCTGGGGAGAAGGAGGAACCAAGGAGTTTCATCTTGGTGAGCACCCTTACAGATGCCTCTGGATTTCAGAAGTTTAGAGTGTGCCAATTTCTTACCATTTTGCAGGACATTAAGACAAAAGCTTCAAATGATGCAGGACATTCCTAACTCCCAAAGTTTTACTCATGCTCTAAATAAATTAAGTCCTTATGAAAGTTTTGCATCCAGTGTCCATTCTGCCCTGATGAAAAGCAGATAGAATATTTATTTACTTATGTAAGATTGTCTCCTCTGGGCACTGGGCCCAAGTATAACAATCATCCTCTATTGAGAAGATGGCTTTGAACCAAGCCATCTTGATGAAGTATTTCTCATAGCCTCATTTACAGCTGCGTATCAGCCAAACAACCCAGCTACAAACAGAAACACCAGCAGGAATTGCTTAAGTACCCTGGTACTTTGGAATCGAGGTTTGGCAGAAGAGTAAAACACAAAGAGAAATCCTTTGTGCTGCTTTCTTTTGAGCTCTTTGATGAAAACTGAGGCTTGCAAGGTAATTTCAAGCCATGTAACACATGTGAATGGCTATTGATACTGCAGACAAGTCAAGTTAAACAAGCTAACCAATATTAGAAACAAAGGCATCCATGGCTGTATTTCTAGTTACTCCAGCCATCTAGGCTGAATATCTAATTCATGCAAGAGCTGGAGGAAGAATCAGTATTATTGTTATTATTTATTTATTTTTTACTCTTTTAATACAGCAAAGTTCCTATTAGAATGAGATAGAGATATGTATTTTCTAGGGGTTTTTGTCAACATTAGTCATAGAATTTATTTGACCAAGCAGCCCCCCATTTTCTTCATGAACATTTTAGGTTTTTAAGCGAAACAAAAATCTCTTTAAAACCACTATCTTTTTTTATTTTTCTTCCAAAATGGAAATTTTCTCACATTTCTGTTTTAGTGAGCAGACACTGACAAAAGTTTAGGTATTCTTTTAGTTAGTCCTGGCTCTTTGGCTGTGCTGCTTGGCAGATTCCTTGGGAACTTCATACCACACAGCCTGCTGAGACCCAACAAGCATTCCTGAAATTTGGGTCACAGGACTGCTTTCCACCTCGCTATATTCCGCCTCCTGGCAAGCACACATCATTCCCTGCGTCAGATATGGGGTTTTATGGAAGGAAAGCAGAGCCCACAGGCAGTATCACACAGATCTGGCCAGGTACCTGATTTGGATTGACAAGAGGCCAGTACCTTACCCCTGCAGAATACCTTCTGAACAGCTAAGATGTAACCTAAAAGCCATCTGTAACTCACAACAGCACACACCGCCTCTAACACTGACACTTCTAGAGAGAAGCCTTAAAAGCAAGGAAAAGAAGCAATTTCAGTATGGATAAAGATGAAAGGCTAAGAGCAAGATCACCGAGGAGAAACCTTGCATGGGTGCTGCTGGGTGCCAAAGCTCCAGCTCCTCTGGCGGATGCTGCAGTCATGCTTCCCCAGCTGTGCCTCGCTCATGCTCAGCCCGCTGCTCTCCTTGTGCAGGAGGGACTGATCAGACCCTCTTCCCTGGGAGCTGAAGGCGCAATCAGAGCAAGCATCAGACAGTGCCCTTTTCCAGCCCCCTTTGCTGGAGCAGCCCTGCCTGGCCACAGCAGGGCAGGGAGGAGGGAGCTGGCTGCTGCCCACCGCCTCGCTCCACCAAAATCCCTCCAGTTTGTTCAAGCAGCACAGCAGCAGGTAGCATTGGTGGTGTCACTCCTGATAAGAATAGATGTTACTCATCAAGCGCTGGCGCCTGAGCTGATACAAACTGGGCTGGGTTTCTGTGGAGCACACAGAGGAGAGTTTTTAAATTGCCTTATACCTCAAGGACACCGGTCCACACTCAAAGGTCAGGAACATGGAAAAGCAACACGTTCCTGATGCAACCAGCTTGAAAAGATGCTGAAAGGATTAAGCCACGGTGCCTGGCACTGACAGGCAGGGGAGGGGCAGGGTTGGGTAAATGTTTGCTGAGATGTGGCAAATGCAAAATTGATTTTCTTCTTCATTTAACACGTTTTTCACTCTCTTCCCCCCCCTTCTCCTCCCCTTTATGATTAAATTTAAAGGCAACAGTGACTTCAAGATGCAAACTTAAAAATTTAGAGGAGAGGCATGGGGAGAGGGGTTCGAGAGAGGAAAAAGCTGCATATCCAGCACTGCGAGAGAAACTCCTGAATTAGGAAAGCTGCAGGGATGCAGTAATGCTATGAAAAGGGATTCCCTGGGGAAAAAGGAAGGGAATGGTCTTGGTTGCAGCACGTTCCATAGGATCTGAGCTCCTAACTCCTCTGAGAGAAGGATGACATGAACATGGCTGGCAAGTCAGGAGGGACCACACTTATGGTTTAGTTTAACTTGCACAGGCCTTTCTCGTGTTCACTCTGCTTCAGATATAACAAAGATGAATTAGACATCTTCTGGAGAAAGGAAAAACCCACCATGGATTTTAAACTGTCTTTAACAGACTTTTCAGCTGTCTTTCACCTGGCAAAAGGTTGGGAGTATTTTGAAGATCTGTAACATTACCCTCATTTATTGCACAGCAGGAATGTCCTTGGGGGGTGAAATGGGATGGGAATATTTTAAATTGCAGCTATGAAAGTGTTTCTTCAAACATCACAAAACACTTTCTGACTTTTCTGCCTGATTCAACTATTCAGAGCCGCTCAAGCTTGTGAATCAGAGTAAGAACAGTCAAACAGGGTGGACTTCAAGATTTTAGCTTATTTTTTTTATTTTTTAATTACTTACACCATTACTGATCAAAACATCTGGAGAAGAGGAGAGGCTGGAAAGCCACATTCAGCAGCAAGCCTGCAAAGGAGGAACACCTTTTTCCTTTACATTCAACTCCTACACTACTGGGAACAGTATCTTTTTACAGCTTTCCCTAAACTCACATTCCCAGTCCCTCTGCCTCCTTTGCAGCAGTTTTGCAACCTCTGCTCTGCCAAAACTTTTTGTTTGGAGTAGCTCTGGACACCCTTGCTCTCATGGCACGTGAGGCCCTTGGCCTGTACCATCAGTGTTTATCAGTGCTTCTTTCCACGCTTGGCATCTTTAGAGATGCTCGGTTTTATCCAGTGCCATTTTTTTCCCAGCCATCCACATTAGCCTATAGCAGACAAGTTATGTGGTGCTTATTAGTCATCTGAATGCACACACACACACTGCTATTGCTAAGCTGAAAATCTGACCTATAAGGACAGCAAGAAACAATGTAGAAGCAGAGGGAGGTGACCCAAACTGTCATTCAGACTGAACAGCTTGTCTCAGGTCAGCTCTGACTGGCCAGGCGTGCAGCAGTCCCTCAGACCCGGCTTAACACAAGTCAACCATTAGTATGTCCTCAGATAATGATTACTTATTTTAAATCAGGCTGGCTGGGGTAGAGTCCCCTGTTGGTTTTGGCTCTGCAAATCTTCTAACAAATGAATGTCACGGCAAGGTTTTTCATGGGAATAGCAAAGCAGAGGTGATTATTAGAAAAGCCCCAGATCCCACACATTTAGCATAGTGTTGCCTGGTTTTCAACTCTAGCACAACACACAAAACCTCAAAACTCTCATTTCCTTTGTTCAGCTGCAGCTCAGAAACAATATTTCCAAAGGCTCCTGCACCATATAAATCATGCATGAAAACTGAGAGAAAGCAGAGTGCTACTGAACACGTACGTGCTCCTGGGAGTCCCAGGACACAGCACCATGCCAGCCAGAGCAGTCCTGGTGGCTCAGTTCCTCCCCATGGCCCTCCCTCCCTTTTTCTTGTCACAAGTATTTGAAATCACCTGCAACCTGTCAATGGGAAAATGACAAATTCAGCTATTTGTGTGTAACTTCATTCCATGCTTAACATCCCATAAGGTCTTGTGTGAGAAGCAAGGTAAGGTCAACTTCCAAGCCTTTCTTACCCCGTGGGACCCAAGAGTAAAATTATGTCAGTGAAAATCTGGATATAGCAAGATATCACTCTATACAACATACTCCAGTGAGGGATTATGAAGATAATCAATGTGCTGCATCCAAATCCGGATAAAGCTGAAGAAGCTTCCTATCAGTAGATGTATAGCCTGAACTGGAACTGTCCATCTCACAGGCCTGTAGTGGACTAAACTGCACTGGGTTTTCCAAGTTCTGTTTAAAAAAAATCTTACATGTCACAAAGCTTCCTGAGCAAAAGTGTTTGCTGCACTGCAAGAATTGTGGCAGCACAGTTGCAAAGTTCAAACTCTACTCTGTCCTCCAGCTTAGGTTTATGAACAAAGATTAGCCCAGATCTTGGCTTGGCTCTGCCTCAGGATCTTCCTTTGGGACCATTCTGCCCATATGCTCCCTTGTCTTTCCTCTTGAGAGCAGGGGGTACACAGGAGACAGCAACCTGCTCCAGTGAGCCAGCAAAATCCAAATCCAGCAAGAAGGTGGGATGTTTCTGGCAAAGAATAGCCGTGCCAAAGCACCCTCCAACCTTGCTCTGTGCTGATCTATTTCTGCAGCAAGGGGAGTTTTCCATGTGCTTATTAACCATTTCCAGGATGTCTTTGGCAAATTATGTTGCCGCCTTCCTCCTTGAATGCATCCCACTGAAATCTGTATTCCTGTCACCTGCCCCCGCCTCTCTCGGTGGCAGCTACTCTGTTCAGCTGTTCTTCCACTTCAAATTCCTGTTAGACTAGCAATATCTGCATAATATCTTTGGGGGAAAAAAGCTTTTGAAATACAACTTTTGTTTTAATGACAGAACAGCATATGCTGTCACTCCTCCAAGCATTTTCTAAGTGGTGATAATGCTCTCAACTTATTTAAGTACAGTATTTTTCCACCAAGGCTTTTTGTGTAACGATGCTCCCACCTCATTATCTTTCAGGAGCTGTGCTAGCAAACAAGGCGCATGGAAGCCAAAATGATACAGGTTGCAACTCAGACAGACCAGAACTAGTCAGGGATGGTAGTAGACCCAAAAAGCTGGATCCGAAAATAAACCAGGAGAGCCTGATGTTAGGACTCTTTGGAACAGCTACAAAAACAACAAACACAGCCTGGACTACCTGTCCTTTTACATTTTATGAGCAAGAAATGCCTTTGTTAAAGGATGCTGTTTGCAGCAAACCATTGAAACTGCACAACCATCTTTTGTGCCATGTGGTGGCTGGACAGGAAAGTGCCTTCAGATACCAGGCAGGCTCCCATCGCCAGCTCACCATATGCTTCCTGCCCAGCCCACACTCCAACAGAGATGCTCTGAGCTGCAGACCCACGTGTGGCACTCTGCCTAGCGGCTGCCTGCCTCTGCTGCCAGCACACGGAATGACTTCCAGAAGTCAAGCAGTAGAGGTGCCCATGGGTGAGGTTAAGGGCTGTGAGATCTACCCTACCGCTTGTCCATACAGGAAGAAAGACCCGTGCTCATGTTTGTACCGCTGACACGGGGGAGCACTGTCACCCCCTCCAGCATGCTTGTCACACACACACAGGCAAGGACCGGTGCCTGTGACCTGGCCCTGTAAAAAGACATAAGCAGCACAGAGAGCAAAGTGCAGAGCGTTGGTGACAAGATGGAAAAAGTTAAGAAGCCACCACCTCCACGCTGCTGCCCTAAGAGCTTCCCGTGGCTCACTTGTGCACCTCTCCCATTTGACAGCATCTTTCTGCTTCTTCTGGCTGTGAGAGCAACTGTGATTCCAGATGGTATCTGCTCCCATGCGAGTCCCACTCAGCGTGCTCGCACACATGTTTTGACTTGTTTTGTTTAGATTTGCAATATCATCCCTGGCTGGACAAATGCAAAGTGACTCATTGGCAAAGATTTCTGAAAATTATTGAATTATTTACTTACTTTAATACAGATAGGAACCTGCTCATTAGCTTTGATTACATGTGACTGTGGTTGATTTAAATCGAATTCGCCCTTCGAATTCAAAACACAAATAGAAATGACAGCAGCAACAAACGCAGCAACAATGTTTGTCAGTCCTAGGCCTGATCAAAGGAGCACAGGACACGAGCAAGCTTTTCTACAGAGGATGAGGGATTGCTTGGAGCACTCAGTGTTGCTTTCCCTTCCCATGTGGACAGCAAATGTTTGTTTGTTTCCCCATTGATTCCAGGGCCAAACAGGTAGAGTGTGCGCAAGAGCTCTAGAAAAATCCCATACTATACACACAAAATTATCAGGCATCAGAGAGAGGGATATTTCTGCATTCCCTTAAAGTAAAGCAGAGGAATCCCCATAATCTACCACGTGCACTTACATTCCCAGGTTTGTTTCTAAATGAAGGTGGAAGCCACTAGTTCCAACAAACTACAAATACCCCAGCTCTGCTCTGGTGTGCAGGTGACACCCCCTCTCAGACATGCAGCTGGCTCTGGGGCTTTCATTTATCTCAGAAAATAGTTGAAGTATGAAAGTGAAGACAGAGACTGGAAAAGTTCCAAAGGCCTCAAAATGTCACCCTTGATATTAAAGCAAAAAGAGACTATGTAGGGCATAGGGCTGAGAAAAGGACAAAAGTTTTTTTTATGAAAGAATCAAATTGCTTTTGCCTTCTCCAGCTGTTGCCTGCAGCTTTGTTGACACTTCCACTAATAAAGTGTGAGGACATGCTGGATGTGCCCTGAAGCAGACCTGCCCATTAGGGAGATGGGGTTTCCTCCAGCTGATGACCTGGTAAGGGAACTTTCCTACCCAATGGCTGCTTTTGGATGTGCTGCCCACATCAAAGAGTATGACTCAGGAGTGAGCGAGGGAGGGAGGGAAGGTGACTGGGGGTTGTGCTGGGATTGCCACCCCCAAGGCTCTCCTCCGCAGGCAGCTGTAAGCTGATGAGAAAGAAACAGCCACATCCATCTCCACTGGGGCAATCAGAGATGCAGTTCCTCAGCTTCGAGGAATACCCCAGCTTGGATCTGACAGCCAAAAGTAGCAGTTTGTGACACTAGAAGCAGCCCACACTCTGAAAAGGATTTGGCTCAGACTGGTACTGGCAGAGCTGCAAGACCCAGAGGTGGAGCAGACAGGAGAGCTGGCTGAAGGCAGGAAAAGATGCTCTGAGTATGTGCTCAAATAGGATCACTCAGAGTTAACTTTTCCCATTTGCTCTGCATATGCCCTTTCTATGGCCTGTCTCCCTCAAGAAGTTCCCAAATAGGTGCCAGAGGTAGGTGTAAACTTTGCAAAGAAATCTGACCTGTTGTCCAGACTGTCCTGAAAAAGATGCCCGATTTTTTCTTATTTATTCACAGTATACCTCCCCTCAAGGTGGTTAAGTCTTCCCAGCCAAATAACGCTCAGGCAGGACCCAGAGATGGAGTAGGTGGGTTCCTTTCCTTTCCTCTCCTGCAAGCTCCCTTGGCCAACAGCAACACTGACTCCCTGTGCAGGAGGCACAGGACCAGCAGGTCCTGGAGATGCCACAGGTCTGCATTGGCTCACTTCATGGTTTCACAGCACAGAATTAAACAGAATAAGTAAACCATGCTATGATGGAAGCTACTGGCACCTGGAGTTTGGCTTTAATCAGATGGTAGTGCCTGCAGGTGCAGTCCACCAAACTAACACCTAATTGCCCCTTGCCAACCAGCCCTGCCAGGAGAGAGCTTTCTGCACCTTTAGCTGAATCACTGAACAACCCCAAGTGATATAAACATCGAAGAGACTATTTCTCCTATTCTTCCAGAAATACTCCTGGGCAAATCCGATCCAAAAACCCTCCCCAGACAGCCAGACACCCCAGAGGCCAACCTCTGCGCAGGTAGTTGGTACCTCATGTGAGGCTGGCCCTTATGTACGTTCAAAGTCAAGGCCACCACACGACACCCTGAGGAAGATTATAAATACTTGATCTACTGAATTCATGTCTCGCAGCAGACCTGTTCCAGGTCCATGGTCACAAGCAATCTCCGAGTGGAAGGAAGGGGGTGCCAGAACACCTGCCAGTTTCCAAGATAAATTTAAAAATCCTATATGTATTTTTAAAATTCGTCTAAAACAGATCTGCACATAAAATATTCTTGTTCCCTTGAATCTGTCCCAAACTAGACTCGGTGACTGAGTCCTGGATATTATATGTAAATTATGACTCATCACCGTAACACCCAAATGCAGCAGTGTCAATTTGGGATTGCAGAATCTGTCTGGACAGTGGAAACCAGCTCCAGCCCCTCCCCTGCAGCACCAGACGCCTCAGCGGCTCTGACCAGTTACTCCTGTGAACATTTCAAGATGTACCTGTCAGGAGGACCGTGGTCTTCACCCATCTGTGCACATACACCGATTCCTCCTTAACTGACAAGCTGAACTGTTTGTATCGGAGATGCTTTAGTGGTTGTAGCTATAAATCAGAGAAAATTTAGTGCTTCTTTTTCAGATACTGGAAAGCGACCCTTGTTTATGCAACACTGAGAGTTATGGCTCTGGGGCTGTACCTCTTGGGTTCCTCTGCCTTAACCACACGTTGAAGTTGTAAGCAAGCTACAAGGTGGGTGAGCTGATGTGAGCCGATGCGTTGGTCCTGTTACAGAGGGAGAACAGGTTTGAGAACAAGTCACCTTTGTCTACTCAGCCCCTGGGAAGCTGTCACCGGGGTGGGCACTTTCTTGTACCAAGCAGGCAGAAGAGGGCCCCTTGGTAGCGCATTCCCCATTCCCTCCTTCAAGTGGTCCTTGCCGGTTCAGAACAAAAGCGGCTGAACAAGCAGCTGCACATCCCTGCCTGAAAGGCAAAAAGATAAACGCCTCTCAACTTGATTTCATCTCACTTTCTCAGTAGGCAAGAGCAGCAATTCCACGTGAAATCGCAATGTGACATTGTGAAGGGTATCAGGGGAGCTCCTTTTGTTTTTAAAGTGAAAAAACAAATGCCAGGCCTTAGCGGCAGCTTATCCTTCGGCACAGACAGGCGAGCGAGGCAGAGCCTGAGCAGCTCAGAGGAGCTCACAGCCAGTCCCACACCACAAGAAGTTCAGACTCCCCCGCTTTGCTGGGACTCCTCTGCCAGGACTGGGTCTCATTTCCCAGCTCCCACAGTGCAGACTGATTGCTCTCCATCATCCCCATCTTAAAATGGAAAACTGAGGCATGAAAAGACCAACTTTTTTTTGTTATCCCAATAAATCTGAAGGAAGAGCTGGCTTCTGCACCAGGATTCAATTTTCACACCTGTCTCCTAGCTCTGCCACAGTTCTCCCAAGAAACATCATCTTGGACCACCCCCTCCTCATTGATGGGGAGTCAGGAACTAGACTTTGCACTCCAAGCAGCTTTCCTGGGGACACAGGTAGGATAAAAGTTTAAAAGAGTGAATTAGCCATCTTCCTGCATCACATCAATCTCCTTTTCCTATGGAAGGCATGTGAGCTCTTTTCCAGCCTTTTCTTTTTCTCCCTCTCGCAACTTCTGAAAAAACAGGACATTTATTCAGACAGACAATTGGAGGAACAGCAAGTCCCTGCTAGGTTATGTGACAATTTGCCAGGGTCCTGAGGCCCCTAGGAAATGGTGCAGGGATGATGGATGAAGGAGCGAACCAGAATTGTCACTCCACGGCTGAGGCATTAATCAACTGTCAGGACGGCTGAAGAGTGTGGCAGGCAAGCCTGGAAAACGGGGCACAACGCTGCAAGCGAGGCCCCCGCTTCTGGCACCTCCTGCAGAAGGAAAACACTCTGGGAGCAAGTTCAGCTATGCACAAGAAGCAGCAAACGGTCCTGGCAATTCCCTGGGCACTTATTCCTAGAGAAAGCACTCATTCTTGCATTTTAGAGAAATTTGTTCGCAAGCCCTGCTGTGCTTCCCAGAGTATGTTACCAGCTGTGGCAAGTGACTCCAGCTCTGTTAGCAGGAGAGCTCATGAGCAAGCCCAGCGCTCACTCCGCCCCCCTTCTTCTTGTTAAATGTTTTTATTTCTGATTAGCTTTAAATTTCACGTTGAAGTTATTAAATGCCTTTTAAAATTTTTAATTTTCCTTTTTTTTTTAAATTTAGGTAACTTTTGAAATTAAAAAACCCCCACGTTGCAGCATAAATGGGCTTTTTCCTCTTTAAAAATGGAAGTTAAATGCTTTGTCACTTGAAAAAAACCCCTCCCTTTATTTTGTAATGAAATTATTCAGCAAGAGTTAATTTCACAAAGAGTTTTATTCCTTTGAAAACTCAACTGTTAGTTGAGATCCCTGCACCTCAAAAATATTAGCATGTATAGAACAAAACCTGTAGAAGACAAACTCAAGACAACTTCTGTGACCAAGGGGGTGGCATCCCAGATCACTATTGAACTGCTTTTTTCTGCTTCTGTCTCACTCCTCCCTATCATTCATTTCCATCTTTTCCTGAAGCTCACACATCTGTAGCTGTCCTCAGGGAAGTGGATGTGGCATTCCCGCTGGCCTGCAGACTTAGATCTGTGGTACACTAAAATGATGTATTCTGTGATGGATATAATATTGGAAAATTTTCCTAAGACAGATTTACATACAAAATTCCCCTTTGAAGAACGGGAGGGACAAAACCTCAGTACATGTCAATATCAAATTCCAGCTTTTGTTTGGATAATTTAACCCAGATTGTTAACTCGGCTAATATCCACTGATGCAGGCTCAACTCTGCTCCCTTGATGTTATAGCAGGACTTCAGTGTGTGACTTCAGCAGGACCATAATAACAGGTATCTCCTGTGTATTTTTATAACATTATGCAGCCCTCGTTGCACATACATTAATAACAAGAAATTGCCAGATCAAAAGCCTAGAGTCGTATTGCTGAAGTTCTGAGTTTCACAGCACATCTGATATCTCTGAGCTAGGAGAACAAGCTTGACAATCCCCTCATCCAGAGATATTAAATTTTCCTGCCGGGCCTCAAAAGAGATTTGAAGCATCACATCACCACAGCTGACAGGTTTAAGTCATAAACATCTGCTGAGCACGGCCCAGAAGGGATGGTGTCAAAAGAGAGAGATTAGCAGCAGCTCCTGCTCTCTGGCCTGGAGTGGTTCTTATTTGGTGCAGAATGTTCTGGTCTCAGACATGCTCCGAGGGCTACATCTTCTCTTTCTCATGACTGTGTTTTGGAAGAGATCTGCAGCCCAATAAATGAGTTTCAACAGCCTGATGGGAGTGAGGAAGGGCAGCCCCGGCAGACACAAGGGTGCAGTCTGCCTCTCGCTTCTACCATGATGGTCAGACAAGCCTGAAACTCCTGAGCAACCTGGAAAATTTTGAAAGGCCTTTAGTGGCAGCTTCTGCAGTGCCAGTGTCCAGACAAACTTAACGCTCAGCCTGAGTGAAGATGCTGTGGGGAAGGTAGAGAGGGTGGAAATCCTCCCCTAAAGGTTCAACGTGGTCTCATAAAACTATTCCATGCCAAAAGTGATGGCTCATCATTGCTGCCCTGGTATCTAGGAAAACTGCTGTGAGATGGGTGCAAAGCCTGTGAGGACTCCCGAGGTTCTGCTGCCACAATCCTCCTGCTCCTTTGAGCAAGTCCTTCCAGAGCAGTCCTGTTCCAGGTTTTCATTAATCATGTGGGTGATGACAAACAGAGCAAAATCATGAAACTTGCAGACCTAGTGTGGAGGCAACTTCCAATTCAGTGCTCAACAAATTCTCCCAACAAGAAACTTCAACTTTGTGCCTGCTTTTACCGTCTCGTCACTCCCCACCACACAAAACACTACAGTTTGCATTTTGCCTTCACTGTGTTGCCATGAAGGAGGTAGATCAGGATATACATTTTGGGCGTATAATGCAATCTACCAGGAACAGTCCCGCCATCCTGGTTCAGTTGTCTGCAGCCCTGTCAGTGGAAGCCTACAGTGCCACTGAAGCATATAAGCTTCACAGTGTCAGGCTTATTCGGTAACTAGATGAGAGACGGAAAACCCATGTGCCAAATAAATGGATTGTATAGTTTTGAGCCAGTCCGGAATGGCTGGAAGGTAAAGGAGGGACAGAGGATATTATGAAGCTGCCAGCAATATTTTCTTTGAGATATGTAAAATCAAAGATAAAAACGTGGAGCTAAGAAAGTGAGGTGCAAATACCAGCATGTGGCAGGGGAGGTCCAAGATTTCTACATGCAAGATTTGACACGTATGACCAGTTCTTTCTACCTCCATCTTCAGCAATTACTTGCATAGTATTCAGCATATAGAGGTCTGCTCTTTCTCTCTTCTTTGCTCCCAGTCTTGCTATTAAATACCATTCTTAAGCTCCAGGGTGAGGAGCAGCTGCAACAGAAGTTTCCCCTGCTAAGGCATCTTTCCACACCACACAGAGACAAAGGAAGTGTCTGTCTGAAGGAATTATCACAGCAAGCAAAAGACTAATGGGGCCATTCATTATCTTTAATTATATTCATCATCTTCTGGTGATTAGAACACAGTCATAAATTAAGATACATTTAAATCTGGTACATTTGAATGAACTGGATATCCTTTGAATATCTTATGGGAAGTGAATTTGTTAGGAGTAACGATGCTGTCACCTTGACAGGGCAGAGGGGATGCTTTAGTGTGTCAGGGAGCTCAGAGGGCCTTGCGGTATGATAACAGCGGAACTAGGAGAGGAAGGGATCAGCTTTTGCTTTGGTTTGTCATAGCTGAAGCTCCCAAGAGCTGAACTCCCAGTTTTCAGCAATTTCTCAAGTATTCAAACAAAGAGCATAGCACTTTGTACTTCTGGAATACCTTAATTTTTGTTCTTTGCAACACAGGGGGTGCAGGACAGGACTCTGTCTATGGAAGTAGCTCCCCTTGTGTCCAAGGGGTGATGAACCTGTGCATAGATGTATACTTGCATAAGGGTTGCAGACTTGGAGCCATTAATACACTAAACTCCTCATGTACCCTAGGAAGTAGCTAATGGGAACCCACACTAAGGCCCAGTCCTTCTAAATCCCTCACATCTTAATGGTTGCACCATAAATTAAGTGGGAAGGATTAAGAGTTTGTGGTTTGGGCTGGACCTTCCTGGGAGACGAGTGGATGAGAAGGTACATTCTTCCCTAGATTTTACTCCACTTTTATGCACCTCTAGATCTTCAGAGAAAACTTAAGCAAGTTAGTTCCCAGAAAGAAGGTGACAAGCACAATTATTGTGCTTCTCCCACATTCTTACATGCCTCCAGTCATTAGTTAGCAGAGGTCAGATAACACAAGCAGAGAGTTGCGATGTCTCCTGCAATTTCACCCAGGGTGCCAGAGCACCCATGGTGCTTCCAGCACCTTGCTCACGCTGACCACTTTTGTATCTGTCTCAGAGACAAACTAATACGCTGCACCTTGGGATGTTCCATTTCACTCTCTAGCATCTTAGTGAAAACCTGCAGGGATTGTAAAAGGTGACCCCATTTGCCATCAGAGAGAGCAGATCTACAACATTATCAGCTGTGCATTGCATCTAGAAGTTGGCCAAGTATAAATATTGCTGGTTTTTAATGTGGATTAAAGTACACAGATAAGGTATGTCAGCTTAACAAAACACTCTGATATCAGCTAATTGTCAGTGATATCAGCACGCTTGGTTGTAACTCACACGTGTCATGTTATGCTGCATTTGCTGAGGACAAGAACATGTGGCCAGTAAGTCCCTGTGGCTTGGTCAGTCTTGTTTTGTGGAAAAGGGACCTGCTTCTGTCACACAGGCTGTCCCAACCAAGAACAAATGGCCATGTGGGTAACCAAAAGCTCTACTGTTATTTGTTCCTGGATAAAATTTTTTGTCGATCAACCCCTGGAGCACCACAATGCTTTATACCATAACAAGAGTGTACATCAACATACCATACACGGTACGTCGACAGCCAAACAAACCATTGTTGTTAAATGATCCACCTCTGCCAACAAAAACACCTCATCATTGGCAGCAAAGAAACACCCTCTTTCCAGATTTGGGTTTAGCTACATGCCAGAATTCATCCATGATCAAATTATTTTAAGCTGCTTTAACAGTGTTTCCATTTTCAGTGGAAAAAAACAGATAGGAAAAGCTTAGCCAGTTTAAAAAAAAAAAAAACCTACATGAAAAGTGATAGCTAGTACATTACTTCAGAGAGATAAAATGTTCGATCTGACTGGAACTTTTATCTGTGAATACATCTGCAGGGCCAAGATTACTTTGAAACAGGAGGATTTCAGAGCAGAAGCAGTGCTCGGTCTTAGCGGCTGCTAAGAAATTGTTGAGTGCCTTTAAAATCTCCTTTATTCTCACCCCTGTCAAGATAAGTCCAGTGTAGGTTGCACACGTAAAAGCTCATAATGCAGTGAACAGATGCTGAATAACAGCATTGAATCTGAATTTAAATTATTTCAAACAATTAAAAAGAAAAACAGGGAAAAATAAACAAAGGCAGCCAGAAGCAGAGGTTAAAAACAAATAAATAAATAAAATCGATAGAGGTCATTCTCACTTGTTACCCAATAAAGTAAAATGCACTAAAATAAAAGAAAAACAAAGTAAAATACAACCAGAAGAACATGATCTTATAAAGAAAATTACTCCAACACATTTCCTAATAAAAGCATTTGCAATCAATAAACGCCTTCAGAGCAAACACATACTGTTTTCTGTGCTGAATTACATGGTGCACATCTGGCTTTATCTGACATCTCACATCGAGGTCCCAGAGTTTCACTGCCAATCTAAATGATGCAAGACAGAAAAAGATAGCCCAGGCTGTTGTAGATACTGAGAAAAACATTAAGTCAAGGTGACACTTTAGTCCTTCAAAAGCCCCAAACGAGGCTGTACACTAGGCACTCTGCAGTAGCCTGTCCTGTGCTTAACACTGGGACTGGGTAATAACAAATACATTTGTTTATAATTCCTCCTAGTTACATTTTTTTCTATATATTTTAGGTTTATTTCTTTAGCATTTAGCAGCTTCTAATGAACAATAAAAGTAAATTTTAAAATGTAATAAATTGCTTCTAAATGAGGCTCTTTCTTTGTTAATCCGTGTGCTTTTCTTTGCCCTAGGTCACAGAGCGGTGTCCAGTCCACACACATTTTTAAGTTTAGGTTGCAGAAGAAATGACAGCTTCTAGAGGGAGGAATGACATCCGTTTACCTGAATAAGGTACCAAATCTAAATTCTTACCACCAACATGCAAATATCATCACTTTCATTTGTCAGAAACACTTGGCTACTTGTAGTGATGGAGTTTGAGTAGCCATAGTAAGATGTCACTTTTCATGACAGCAGGTTTTAAAATCCTCCCCAAAAAGATCTCCCACAGAGTGACTACACTGCTCTCTAGCCCATGAGCCCATATATGCTGGATTATTTACTGTAACTAAACATGCACAAGAAAGTTTGAAAAGCTACTGGTTATTGAGCAACTCTAGGTAATGACTCTTTTCACACCCACAACTAGAAAACACCACTTTATTTTCAATTAATGTAAGTAATCAAACCAAAACTATGACACAGCAGTATCTGAAGATGAAAGCGTTCAGCTGATCTAGGAAAAAACTTCCTCTGTCTTTTGTTAAAGATGAAAGCACACCTTTATGTTTTAGTTGTTAGCTATTTGAATAAAGTTTGAGGCTCCAGTTTGGATCTGAATTTGCAATTTGAGATTAACTGCATTTATACTTCCTGTTACACATCCCACATCCATTTAGCCTCTGAACGCGATAGCATCCTTAATTTTCTCAGTTACATCTCATTGTTAGGCTGTTTAAATTAATTTGAAAAAGTCATTAGCTTTACATTAAGGATCGCTGTGGCATCTGGCAGATGATCTATAGAGGGAAATTGTGTTCGTATGGAGCCCCATCATCAGTGCTCATAGACTGAGAAACATTATTTAAGAGAAGGACTGAACTAATGGTATTTGACACACAAATACACATCCATGATCATCAACGAATCACACAGTGCATTATCAATGTTAATGTTCATAAGACCCCCATAGAGGAGGTAAGTAGGATTACTGAGAATGCCAAGATGAGGAAATGAAACATAGGTACTTTAGAGAAGAAATTGGGTTACAAATAAATAGTACATGTAACGAACAAAAAGGAAATTAACTCAAGTCTCTCTGTTTCTCATCTACTGCTTGAAACACAAACCCATCCTGTTCATCCATCCATCTGATATCTGAAGTGCCTGATCTGACACTGAGGGGGCAAAATTTTAGAATCCTCTCATCTCTAAGGTTTTAGCTTCATATAGGCACCCAACCAACAATGCATTTCAGCAGAGGAAAAGAGTAACAGCCACCCTGGCCAAGGCTGAGGCCAGCAGAGCTGATTACCCTCCTCCTCCCTGGCAGTAAGTCAGGAGCTAACTCTGAAGGAAAAGTGCTGCTGACAAGGAGACCATCAACAGCACTGGACTGATGAGCCTTGTCATCTCCGTCCATTACAGTTTTGATCAGGAAACAAAATCTGCATCCTCCAAGCCCACAGACATACAATGAGAAGACATAGATGAAGGCTGGCAAGAAAACATACACTTTGGTATTAAGACTATTGGTATTATTGGTATTAAGACTATTTGGTATTAATGCCTATTTCTCTATTTTTATGAGCACTAGGAAGATAATTCCTGACTATTCCATTCATCCATACTTCTGTTTGTTACAAATATTTAAGTCAGCAGAGCAAATATTATAGGGAAAAAAGAGATAGTTTAAATGCTCGATACTACAGACAACAATAAAAAAAAAAATGCTTTAAGTTTCCAGGTTTTATGAAACACAATGGACCATGTCCGCTCCTGAGAACAGCTTAAGCACGCTGTACCCTATAAGGTGTTTTACTTAATCATCCATATTAAAAGTCCTGTTGGTATGACGAGGTTTGCAGAAGCATTTTGCATTAATGCTCAATTTTACCTTCAGTTTGGGAAAGAAACAAGAGTGTCTTAGAACTAGTAATACTTATGCTAGTGGGTGTCACTGTCTTGTGTCTCCAGCATAACTGAAAGAGGTCCTCCTCTTTGCCTAGCTTTATCCCAAAAATTTGTTGTCCAACCCACCTGTAAGGATGGGCCACCCACTTTCAACAACAAGCAATCTCTGGGTTGTCACTACCACAGAGTTACCCGTACATCATTTTCCACCAGGACAAGATCTTCCCGGCAAGAAAGCTAGCAGGATACAAGAATTTGGAGCAAAAGCCAGACTGTGAGTATGCACACTCTGCCATAATGTAGGATTATTTTTTTTCTTTTTCCAGTAAAACTTCTCTTGATTTGTTCCACCATCCAAGCTTGAGATGCTTGGGAGTTTAACATTAACTTCCAAAAAATGTCAATTCTTGATAGAAAGCTTCTGCAGATGAACTGTATTTGTTCACCAAATAAACAAGAAATAACACCACTCCTCTGGACTTTCACCAATGATTTCTGCAAAGGAAACCAGTCCTCCTCGTTTTCACCAGTGACTAATACAGGCAATGAGATCCTCACCCACTAAGACTTCAACTCATTGGGTTTGCAAATATTAATCAACTTCGTCTCATGTGTCTGAAGGCAGAGGACAGCTCTGCATCTCTTCAGGGCCCAGTCACAAATCCTCTGCTTGAAACATTAGAGTGCTATGGCTTAGCCTGGAAGCCATGAGCTCAGCAGACCATTCTGGAAAGCTCATGACGATCTGAACCTAGCTTGACGTTGGTAGAAGAGACTTCGAAAAGAAGTCAAAGCAAGAGCATTTAGGTGGTCAAACAGCAGTTCACCACTCTTGAAAAGAGACAGGATTGAGAGTGATTGCTCATCGGCATTTGGATCTGGCAGGCAGAGCTATGTCACACAGGACACGCAAAGTCCTGTTTGCATTCAGGTCAGCAGCATGGGGTCTTAGGCCATACCCACATAAACCAGGAAGCCAGGGGAAGCCCACCCAGGACTAATATTCCCTCTTGACTAACAAGGTGCTGTAAAAGAGACAAGACCCAATGGAAAGCCGTTGACGGCCCCAGGCCTTCTCTTTCCTAAAGGAGGCAAACATGACGATGCAAACTTCGGCATTGCATCACTGTCAAATTAGGCAAAACAAAATGGGAACACTGAGCAAGCTCCCAGGTTAGTAACAGCTTTTGGAGGAGGGCAATAGGAGTTAAACAAGCAATAAGTGATGCTATAAAAATGCAGACACCATCTTGGTATCATGGTAAACAAAACCAGAGGACTGGAAAGGGGCTGAGGCAGTGAAGGCTTTTCAATTAGTGGCTGAGGGACACAGTTTATTAGCCTGGCAATAAACCTTATTTGCTGATGAGATTCAAATTCAAACACACTTTACAGATACTGTACAGTGCATACTGCTGCTGCTCAGCTTAATACTGCAGCATGTTGAGTTAACCCCATCTTTACTTGCTGTATATCCTACAAACAACTGTTACCAGCAATTATGAAACTTGATCAAACATTTGAATCAAAATTTTAGATGCACAAAATCCAAACTGCCCAACTGCTTGGCAGTTATTTATGAAAGTGGGGAGAAGCTACAGATTTTCGACTTGTTTCCTTTAGACCAATATTTTTATTGTGTGCACTGTGGTCACATTGAGATCATCCTTATCTCCAAAGAGCTTTGTGCAAGACTAACAAGCACCGGTTTCATGCCGAAATTACTGTGCTAGGTGAGACCCTGTGAGGTGCCCTGCGTAAGGGGTAGGAAGGGCCCTCTTTTTAACTACTACATTTGCAGGGATTTTGAGGTACGTGCACTGCCTGCGTCATTGTGAGAGAGAAAAACCTTTCTCCAGTGACAACAGATACTCTGCTGTTGTTCTGGGTCCAGGGAAAAGCAGAGGTCAAGGAACACAACAACAAGAGATACCCACCATTGCATCCTTTTACCATTGTAATATGGAAGAAGGTTTCTCTCAGTTTTTGTCCTTCCAGCCTAACTCCTCTGCCTCCTCTCAGACATAACATTAGAGCTGAATCTCACAGAGGGAAGACCTTGCAGAGCAGCCCCAGTATAACAGCACAACAGATTTTAGGGCAGACAGACAAAGGTTGGACAAGGCTTGTTTATGGGTGTAATTAAGGGGTTTCTGGCAAGTGTGATTTCTACCGAGGTTACTCGTATAATTCACTGGCACAAAAGACAAACAAAAATTCAAGTTCTTGGAGGTCCAAGAGATCTTTTATTCTTTAAACTTTTATATTTTCTTTATTTTATTTTTTAATCACTAAAGGAGGGGAAGAGGGTGTTTCAGCCCTGAACTATAAGGCTCACTTACAGCTGGTGGCTCAGTAATTGGTATTTATGGCTCAGAACGCATTGCTAACATGCGGGTTGGAGACTGATATTTTCATCACTTCTTACTTTGCTCTCAGCGTTGCAGCGATTTCATGCACTCTGAGTTTGTCAATTACCTTCCTGTGCTGGGACGGTGTGATTTGTTTTTAATGCACGTATAGCGAGTTTTAATAGCCTGTTTTGTTTTTTGCATTTGCAATTTCATGGGGACAGATTCAGGGACAAATACATGGAGAAGGCCAAGAGGGCACACAGTTTTGATAAGTACCACAATAACTTCCTGGAGCTTCATCTCACCCCAGCCTGTAAGGTATCCATTCCCAAACTGGCTCCTAAAGCCCCAGCTATCACTGCTCCCTCTGGTCTGTAGCCTTGTGGTATCTGTTAGTCTGTTACGCAGTTCTCAGGCTGTGAGCTTTGCCCTTCTGGGGAGTGGAAGCAATGCTGAGGGGCGGCGCAAACACACTGCAATGCTGAAACCTGAAAACTGTAGGTTGGATGGAAGAAGGTATTATTGAAAGACTTCACAGGGTGAGTGTGCAAAGTCATTCTAGAAAAAGATGTCTTGACAGAACCCTATGAACGTAGGATGAAGTCCCAGTATGGACCAGAAGGTTAGAGGGCAGCTCTCATGAGACACACGCCGCTAATTTTGTAGTTTGCAGCCCTGGATTTAGGATTGTGAAGAAGTCGAATAGCCTCTCATCTATAATTCAATCCTCTTTCACTTCATTCTGAATTCCTAGGGTCCCAATTTCCCTAAAAGATATAATGTGTCCTGCCTGAGGGCATAGGTACCAATAAATTGAAAATGTCAGCATTTTGTCATATTTATTACTTTTGGCAGCAGCATACTCAGAATAGGAAAAGGAAATGAAGGGATCAAGTGCGCAACCAGCCAGAGCCCCTAGGCATGCACAGAGGCTGGTTGGGATGATGCACATCATCTCTGGGTGAAACACCAAAATCACTGAAACTAGTCAGAGTCAGATAGCACAGATAACTCTTAAATACACAGTAAAATGTAAAAGACAGGCCCTATATGTGTTTAATTAGTACACCAGAAGCAGAGAAGAGGTACTGGAAAGCCAGATCAATCTATGTTCCCTGGATTTCTCAGTGTTAAGGATGGAAAATGGAAGGCCCTGGTATAGAAAAAAGAAAAAAATGAAATATTTCAGGGAATATGCACAAACTTTCCTGTAAATGGACTGCTGAAATAACCCAAACAGAATAAGCTTCAGATTCAACTCAAGCATGAAAGTCAATAATCTTCTCTCTAACCTTTTTAAACTCTTTGCTTTTCTATCACATGTACTGAGGCTGAAGGGAGTTAATCTATTCAAGGTGTGAGTATAGACACACACATTATATACAGCCGAGTCCTCCTTCAAAGAGAACTAGTTACTCAGCAGTCTCTCATGACTAGCACTAGTAATATTTAAGGAAAGTATCATTTATCTTATGGAGAGTTTTGCCAAAACCAGGAAAGAAGCAGCTGCCCTTCCTAAGAAAACAAGAGATTGAAAGGTGAAAGATGGTCCAAATTACTTTTTACCTATCAATTATTTGTCTGTAAGTACTCTTAAAACCCAATTTCTCATATATGTATTGCAATTTCATAAACCATTATATAGCTACATGCACTATACATTTAAAATGAAATTGGGAATATTTCTTCCTAAAAGCTATTTCTATAGATGCCAAACTTATCCATGCAGCCTCTGTCCTTTACATTTCTTTGCAAGTGAAGAAGTGCCCAAGCAGAGCAGATCTTCTCATTCTCAGAGGGCTGTGTCTAGTTTGTGGTTGTGTAATTACTTCAGGTAAGTTGTTTTATGCCTGATGAAGGAGTCTGTTGCAGTCCATGGAGGACGTCTTTCCATCTGGGCATCAATTAATAGATACTCCAGGCTAAGACTCGCAGTTTCAGGACTGCTCTAATTTTTACTTGACAGTAATGAGACTGTCAGAATAATTCTTATCTCAGTAGAAATAATCTCTCTCAATCAGTGCTACACAAAAGGTAAGACTGTCACTCACTGAACTTCTCTCATACAAGGCCCAAACTGTTAGTGATAGGATCAAATAAAAAAAGCCGTTAAGGGCAGATAGGCTTGCCCCTATCAATGGAGGGCTCTTCCTTAATAAATGGTTGCCAGACTGTTATTCATTCTTTTAGCTATCCAGGACGCAGGCACTTCTAGCTCTTCCTTAGAAAGGCTACCTCAGACAGGAGTTTTCCAGGGAGCTAACAGTGCTGGCACGTCTTCCCTCTCTCTCAATAAATTACTACCCTGATATATATAAGACGTTCAGGTTGATCTTACAAAGACAGCATGTTTATATGCTCTGGTTTATTCCCAAACAGAAGTGCCTAGCTTAAGGTCCATATATAAAAAAAAAAAAAGGCAAAGCAAACAAACAGAAGTTATAGCTAGAGAGAATATGAGACAAACCGTAAATCTCCTAGCTTTCTTGATGAAGAAATTATGAAACTGGGTTTCCACTACAGAACAGGGGCGTTTACATCCTCTCTAGAATACTGTGCAGATAAATTCCTTCACCTGTGGGAAATGCTCAGATGTTGTGGCAATGGGCTCTACGTAAAACAGGCAAGAACATCTTGAGCTTATCAAGTTTATTGCAAATTATTAATTTTAAATAAAATAGATAAGCAATGACTGAAGTAGGAAGAGATCACTGACACCATACAGCACACGCACCCACAAACAAGCTGCATCAGCAATAAAAAGGAAGAGAAAAACCCTTCTAACTAGATCTCACTTGGAAAGGCATTAATTTACGGTTGGGCACCAGAGTATTTGAAACTACGGCTGCAACGCACCAACACCACGTATCAACAGTGTTCACTGGCTAAGCTACCATTTCTTCTACCATGAGGACAGATGTTGCAAGTTACAAAAACAGTTCAGGCATATGTCTGGTAATATACAAAAATCAATGATTGCAGGATTTTGGGGCAGGAAGTGGGAAGAAAGAGTTGGGATAAGTTGACCACTCTTGAAAAATGCTTTGCACAAGATGCAGTGATGGCAAATAGCCCAGTTTCAGTGCGCTAAGCTGTGATCCATAGATAAATACAGATTAAAAATGCAACTGCACATAGCAGCACATTTACAAAATAAAAAAATTGAACTTTTAAAGTGACAGTGTCCATTTCTTTCTTTGTTGACATGTACAAATACGCTGCACACAACCACGTTCTTTGAGCCACTGCTGTTTAAATATCAATACTGCATAAGAACAAACAGTAAAAGTAGGGCTTCCCCCCACCGCCACAGGAATCCACATTTTCCACTGATAACCCAGAAGAAAATACACATAAGTATATACAAGTAGAGGACGTCACGTGTGACATACTGACCTACAAGACCAATGCCATTATATATCTCTGCAGTGCAACACAGCTATAAGAGGCAGGGGAGAAGCACACTCCTGAAATCCAAAACCAGCCAAGAAATATGCAATTGCCTCTTGTCTAAGATGCGAAACCAGAGCATGTAAGCTCCACAGCCAGAGCACTGCTGGCCTGGATCTAGCTTCTTCTCCCCGAGCTCACCTCCAAATGTCCAGGTTGACATTTAGAGCCTGCCTGATCCAAAGATAGTTGAATTTGATAGGAGCCCATAGCAGCTGCAGCTGGGTTTGGGGTGGACTGCAAAGGGAAAAAGTATTTCTGTGCCCAGTGTAATGCACCCCGGACCCAAACAAGTCCCCAGTGCTGCCAGCATGTACACAGTACAGGCAGAGGGAAGATCGCTTGTGTAGGGTCTATACCCAATTATCTGCTCTATAACA
Source organism: Burhinus oedicnemus (assembly GCA_008921705.1). Classification (NCBI taxonomy): domain Eukaryota; kingdom Metazoa; phylum Chordata; class Aves; order Charadriiformes; family Burhinidae; genus Burhinus; species Burhinus oedicnemus. The sequence goes on along the minus strand of VFFE01006081.1, from coordinate 65,631 downwards.
CTGATAATTGCCAGTGCAATACCTATGTGACACAGCAGACAATCAGAGCCCTCAAAGTGACAAACTTAAAAGTGATAACTGTCATACAGCTTCAGTTGCTCAACCACTATTTTTTACTGCTTACTGGTAAATAGCTCATCAGGCTGTTCTTGCTGGGCTTTTGCCTGATTCAGTTTCCGCTGGTAAGGAGACAAATCAAAACAAGGAGAAACTGAAAACAATGAAAAACACTTCCCCCGGTTTCCCATCTGACAACTTTCACTCTGTTTTACCAAGTACGTTATAGATGATGACATATTAATTGCACCACGTACAGGACAACACAAAGCAATTAACACTTCTCATGTGCTTCATGGCTGCTGTCTGTGCCGTTTCCAGGGGGAGTTATGACGTGAAATCTCATGACTAGCATGAAACCAACTGTAGTCATCACTGAATTTATATTTTTCTACATCTGCCTAACACCCCATTCAGTGCCTGCTGGGCTTTCTCTTATAGTCAATCTGGCAGCCCAAAACAGCAGACCTAATTTCTACAGACACGGCATAAGATCAAAGTTACCCAACTTCTGGCAGAACTAGGGATTTAGAGCAAATCAGAAAACATTCAGTAACCTACCAAAACAAGACAGAAGGAAGGAGTTGCAGTTCCTTGCTTTGGAGAACTCATTTCATCTCCCCCAAACCAGGAATAACCATATTTCTGCCTCCCATGCTCTCTCCAACCCTTCACTTCTCTGGCCTTTGATTACAGGACCTGTTTCCATATCCACCGTGCATCCACCCTGTCCTCTATCAGTGTGCTAAACTGCCCCTGCTGTGTCTCTGTAAAACTTGCTAGAAACATATACAACATCTAACACAACAGTATCCCCAGCTTCCTTTAGAGCTGCAGCGTTACTAGAATGCAAATAATACAGCAGCATTCTTAGGATGAAAGATAATATTTGTGAGTTAAAGCATAAAAACCACAGAGAGGGCTGAGCTTTTCTCAGCTCTCCCAATCTGGAGCTCTCAGCATTACTAACAATTTGATTTTATTAAAAGGCAATAAATAGAGGCATTAAATCACAGCTTTTGGCTGTAACTTGCCATTAACATTCAGAAGAATTCCCTCCTGGAATTGCTTCAAAACTGTAGAAATGACCTTGCTCCCATAATTAATCCAATCACTGTTAATGCTTGGTTTCAGGTACCACAGCTCTTCCCCCAGGTCTACTTTCAGCCTGTTGTTCTTTGATACCTCCTACTCCTCCCTGACAGACTGGCACCAGGACTGAAGGGTCCAGCCACAGGCAAAGGTGATGTCAGTTAACCAGCTGATGGGGTTAATTTCATTGATTGCACCAAAGCCCATGGTCACCAGGCTCTGCTTTTAACTACGAATAGTGCCTGCGTGCTGCTAACCAAACTCCTTCCAACTACACTGGACTATTTGTTACAGTCTGCTTGCAAGGTGGGAAGGATGAATATATGCATTAGTCTGTGGCTTTGCTTAGTATAATTTGGGCACTACCAAAGTCCTGGCTAATCCCAATAAAACTGAAAGGAAACTCCATTTGCGCTTGACGGAGAATTTAGCAAACATGGGCACTATTCCCACCCTCACCCTCTGGCTCTCAGCAAGCCAGGGACCCAGGATGTTTAAAATAGCACTTACAGAACCATCCTAATACCCAGCCCTAAGGCTGTGTCATCAAAGGCTGCGGTCCAGGATGACTTTGAGGTGGTGAACTTCCTCAGGAGGGACAGGCAGCCAATCTGGCCTGCCACGCATGCCTAAATCAGTAAGGATTGCATCATTGCTTGTGTAGGTGTATCCTTTACTTAGCTTCCTAAATCTGTAGAAAACAAGCTACCTTGGCACTGGGATTCTGATTGGTGAGACTTGTGAAATTATAAGAAGGGACTAAACTCTGGGGGTCCTTCCCTTCCAAGATGTGTTTCAATTCTAGAAGCTGAAGAGTGTTAAAAGCAAGACCCAGAAACGTATCTTTTTGTCTCTGGTTTTGATGCTCTCCTTTGCTCTAAGTTAATTGACAAAATCCTTTTGTTTGCATATCTCACTGGGCTTTTATAATTCTCCGCACAAAATTTGATTTAGAAAGGAAAGCCTGAGAGCCTTTTAAGCTGAGCAGTTGGCAGATGCATAGGACTGTATATAATATATGCCTATACCGTAACGACATACATCAGTAGTGGGTGGACTATGTATCTCCCTATGCACTTATTTCTATTTTATGGTATTTTAAAATAAGAAATACCATTTAAAGGAGCCGATTGCCTCAGGCTGGCAAAAATTTACAAGGCTCACTTGAAATGTTTTTGCTTAACAGCAGAAAAAAAAAAAGTAATCATGCATTTCAAAGCAAAAATTTCTATCATCTCAATCTCTGTGACCTCTTCTGGGCATTAAGATGCTATCGGAGGACAGCTCTCTTCAAAAGATAAACCTTGGCTTTCTGCAGCAGCAGAATGGCATTTGTTTTCATGTCAGGACTGATGGTGTTTGAGGGACATATTGATTTCATACAGATTTTAGAGAAAATAACAGCTGGCCACACACATCAGTGTTGCCCAAACACCCAAGTACCAGTGCCCTGTGAAGGGGAGGGAAGCAAGTGTGTTAGTCTCAGGACTACTGATCTGGGGACAGAAGGCATCCTGGGTCCAAGGGCGAGAGTGCAGTGAGCTGCAGCCATACAAAGATGTTACAGGAGATATTTTGACTGATCTTTGAGGGTCATCTGAGTTCTGACACACAGAGAAGGGCCAGCACAGAGCCTCGATTCTTACAGCAGGGCTGCAAGGTAGAAACTGAACATCTGCATCCTTCCCTCCAACCAGGTGGATCCTTTGTTTTGTAAGGACAGGAGAGACAAGTTTTACCCCAGGAACATGCAAGGAAATACTTTCTTGGAAGCCGACAAACAGTTGCAGGAACGCAAAGTCAACCAGTTAGGATGACAGAGACTAAAATCCTCCCATCTCTTCTCCCAAGACTGGATCTGGCTTTGAGAATCTTTAAGAATGAAAAAAAAATAGCAGAAAATATCGTCATATCTCCAGGCCACAGAGTGGGCCACTATGAAGTCACAGACAGAGGAAAAAAAGTCCATTAAATTGAGGTTTGAACAGTGCCCTGGGCTCTGATTCATAAACAGAGGGGTTTTTTAATTAAAAACAAATCTCACACCATACTATGAGCCTCCTGGTTTTGGTAGCGCAGTCCAGAGCCACTTGTTTTCCCCGCTGAGTCAAGGCCACATAACCCCAGAGTTCCCAGCACTGGTAAAGCCAGGTATCACCCTACCTCAGCAGATCATCTTGGGTACCGACCAGTAGCTGCTGTGGCAGAAGGATGTTGGACAACGCGAGATGCTTATAGGAGAGCAGCTGGTTTCAGCTCCTCTTCTGCAGTCCTGCATTTACATACAGGATGTTTGTGTGATATCAAAACAGATGGGTTTTCCAAGCATGACTGCTTCTTTTGGGGATAATAATGCCATTAATAGCATCCAGGAAGGAGGCACAGCTCACCAGCACTGAGGGGACCACTTTAGGATGAAACAGACTTCATGCAGAAACAACCCCAAACCTATTTGTAATGTCTCCCTGGTTTTGGCATCATCCCCTTCCCAATCCAATGTTATTAGCAACTATAATGGCTGGGCAAATATTTAAATTAGTTTGCCAGCTGGTTTGAGTATCTATTTGTGAAGACATCTTAATCTTCTGGAAAAGCTCAGTTTTTAATGCAGTTGGCAACACAGTCTTTTAGAAATTGGTACCAACCCAGGCTTAAGGGGTTTTTAATACTGTTCTTCTCTTTCATTTCAGATCAGAGAGCTAGAATTACTGACGTTTTTAAATGTGACATGTATTTGCTTTTATAGAATGAAACTAAAACAGGACAAAGGCTTAAATATTTACTAATGCCTTTTTTTTTTTTTTTTTTTTTTTTTTTTTTTTTTTTTTTTTTTTTTTTTTTTTTTTTTTTTTTTTTTTT
>VFFE01006081.1:0-55822 GCA_008921705.1 Burhinus oedicnemus | reverse complement strand
AAAAAAAAAAAAAAAAGGAGATTTGATAAAAAAGAAAATCTACTCTTTTCATTCAAGTGCCTTTTAAAACTTTCTTTGCCTTCTGAAAAACAAAGGAATTTGCATCTAAGTTACATTTTTAGTAAAACACATGGTTTACTGAGCTGGAGTCAATTTCTGACTTTTCAATTGCCAATTTATTCCCATAAAAAAAAGAAAAAAGAAAAAAGGCAAGGAAAGGGAAATGGGAAGGATACAGTCTGGGAAGAAAGCAGTTTCTAGGCAGCTCTAGCATACTAATAAACAGACTAAGCAACCCAGAAAGACTTTCCTTTTCGGTAATATTGGTTTGAGGAACATCAACAACAGTTGCCAAGGAATGAAAGCAACATCTGGTACAGGAAGTTTGGAACCGGGTTTCATTCATCTTCAGCTTTCAGAAATAACAGACTAATGCTGGTTAGAAAAATGTTTTCGTTTGCATTTTTTTTTATCTGCATGTAGATTTGCAGAGGGGGAGGAGGGCTTTTTTAGTACAGAAAATAAGATCTAAATACCAAAAATCAGCCATTCTCCTCATACAGGTTCACACGGAATACGAACACAAGCTGGAGTCCCAGTGTGCCCTGCCAGCTGTTGTACAGCCATAACCAACACGCGTCGCTGAGTACTGCTGCCTACCTGGAGGAACAATCTGGGACTCGTGCATTGCTGGTTTGTGTGCAAGGAACATCGTTTCCAGGATTGCATTGAACACCACCAGTAACATCACACACTTCTCTCCCTGGAAAAGACCATCCACCTGGGCAGCACTCAGGAGAGAGAAAACAAACAAACAAACCCCACAACACACACACATCCTCCCTTTTCTGCCTTTCGAGAATCCTCTCTAAACTCAAATGTGAGAAACCTACCTCATTTATCCATGAGAGCACTGAGATTTTTATCTCAGCCCCTCCTTTTCATTGATTTTACTTCAACACAAGTCTCATTTCTATTAAGTGCTTCATCAGACAGTCACACAAAATGCCGCATAAAAACAACCTAAAATGCATAAATGCATCTTAGAGCTCCTTCAATTTGTCAGCCTCCATTTTTATTCTAGCTGTTTTTTCTTAACACCCTGCTGAGATGCAGCGTGCTCGTTGGAGCAGGGAATTCCTCAGTTTTACCTGGCTCTGTGTACTTGTGTAGCTGACACTCTTTCCTCCCTTGGGACAAGCGAGTACTTCCTGACAGAGAATAAAATAGAACAAGAAGTTTTTGCAGAAGCTAGCTAATGACATCCTTTTCCCTCTGCAAACTAAGCACAAAGTCAGAGAAGACATTTCTGGTTTGGTTTAGGCATCAGCCCCTTCACAGTGAAGGTCTTGTAAGATTTTTTATTTTTTTTTTTTTTTTAAAAAGGTGATTGATGCCCAAATCTAACCCTGGAAACCAAAGAAAAGATCCTACCATTATAACCAACTAATCCAAACCCCCAATTTAATGGAGAATGGGGAACACTGCTGTAAGCATAAGGTACCAGCTCCACTCAAAATACATAGTAAGGAGACTTAAGGAGGTCGGCACACTTTGCTTCCACAGACCAGACTTTAGTGAGGAGGAAGGCTGACTATTGGCAGAGGAACTGGATTTGTTTCATGCCCAGCATATTGCCCATCATTTCCTTCATAATGAGAATATTGCGTTGCTAAGGCTTTTCCACCAGCTCTGTCTGTAAGCTTTTCCTATCCATCCATTCACGAGGCAATGGATGAGAATCAAACTACCCATAGAGAGAGCAATAAAGCCTCAGACAAAGGAAGAGTCACAATTACAAGTATCAATCTCCATGAAAGATATCCGATGTCAGCACCAACGAGAACATCTCAACAGCCTTGACAGGACTGCAGGAAGACAGTGTCCCCATTCTCAATGCTAAATTTAATCAAGATACAATGTACCATGCAAAGCCTGGCCAAAGATTATATACAGCTGAATCTGCCAAGTTACCTGGTATGAATTGTGAACAATTAAATGAAGAAACTTGAATTTACTTTGATATCAGTAGCAAGTGTTCCCTGTATAAGGTACAAAAGCCGAAATTGCCCCAGATTTCATATATTTTGTTTCCATAGAGACTCTTCATAGCTCTGCACAAAGCGCAACGCTACTTCCTCAGCACAGCCTGTGAAGCAAACTGTTGATCAACATAAAGGTAGATGGGGCCCTGTTTAATTAGCATAAGTCAGGAGAGCTCCCACAGGTAATTGAGCTGTATGGTTCCCAGACCTGAATTTTATATCTGGGGCAAAAAAATTAAAAAAAAATTAAAAATTTAAGCACAGAGCACACAGCATCAGGGCTTTCCAGCACCTGAGTAACCCCTCTAAAACACTGCAGGGAAAAAGTGTACCAGAAGGAGCAGAGAGGTGGTTTGAGGCTGGAAAACTAAGGCAATGCCTATGCATAAGGTGAAGAAGCAGCAGCTGCCAGGTCAAAATGAAAAGGGATGGTTTGAAGCAGAAGGATAAGGTTAATACAAAGCTTAGCTCCAGTCTGTGCTGTGTTCAGTTTTGGGCGCCACAGTACGGGAGGGACATTGCCCTTCTCTGGACACACTCCAGCACCTCAACAAAGCTGGTGAGGGGTCTGGAGAACAGGTCTTATGAGGAGCGGCTGAAGGAATTAGGATTGTTTAGTCTGGAGAAGAGAAAGCTGAGGGGAGACCTTATTGCTCTCTACAACTACCTGAAAGGAGGTTGTAGCGAGATGGGAGCTGATCTCTTCTCCCAAGTAACTAGCGATAGGACAGGAGGAAACGGGTTCAAGTTGCGCCAGCGGAGGTTTAGGCTAGACATTAGGAAAAAATTTTTCCGTGAAAGAGTTATCAAACATTGGAACAGGCTGCCCAGGGAGGTGGTTGAGTTACCATCCCTGGATGTGTTTAAAAGTCACAGAGATGTGGTGCTTAGAGACATGGTTTAGTGGCAGACCTGGTAGAGTAGGGTCAATGATTGGACTAGATGATCTTAAAGGTCTTTTCCAACTTAAACGATTCTATGATTCTGTGATTTCCAGCTTGCTTAAATTTATCTCTTACTACTCAGTATTTCTCCATAATTATACAGCTAGATATAAGGCCTGCTGAAAACAGAGGAGCCTGAAATCAAAGATCTAAACATCTACTAATTCAGAGCAGGGAACGGTATATTACTCAGTTAACTGCACCAAGAAGTCTTCTTCCAGCGTGAAAACAAATGGGCACAGCTGAAAAAACTGATCAAGTTGGGTGGTGAACATAATTTCACATTTGTATCAAGGAACATATGAGCGAACAATCTTCTCTGTCATTATTTTCCTTAGTTTTTTCCATTCAATAGCAGCAACCAAATAAAGGGGACTAAGAGAAAGTTACATACAAAAGCAGTATTCCTTGCAGAGCAGCAGCAGCTCTGGGAAGATAAAGTCATCAATCTGAAAGAGGAAACAAACATGCTTTGTCCAAAGTGTCAGCACTGGACATTGCTCGATTTTTCAAATGAATTTTTTCAAATTAAATCTTCAAAGAACGCAAGCAGAATATTTATTGCAAACATTACTCAAAGTCTATTGTTTCTTGAAAAAGATTTAATTAACTAGTAAGCACCAATAAACAGATCAAGTAAATATTTTTTTATTAGAAAGACAGAACCAGGAACCAGAATGAAAGCAGAGAAAAATAAACTAAAAAGACTTAGGGAAAATTCCTTAAACTCCATTTTAATAATCAGCTCTTACTTTTAAAGCATTCTTAGTTTCTTCAGAAAGAGATGATCATTCCTTGGACCCATCTCCTACAGGTGCACACCATAAACCTGTCACACAGCTTAACACACATGACCCATCTCAGGACCATTTTCTAGTTCTAATGAGGCCGGTGCCAATCCTCTCACCCTCCCCTGAGTTAGGCCATACCCACAGGGGAGCATCTCAAGGGGTTATACCAATAGGGTTGTAGGTTAGTTACCTCTGTCTGTCCTTAGGACTGCCCTCCTGGTATGTCTCAAGAGTCTCGTTTAGACTTCCTCCCCCATGTCTTAGGTAATATATTGGTTTAAAGTCACAGTTTTACTAGCCCTAAATGGTATCACTAGGAAACATGAAAGGAAAAGATGAGTAAGGAGAAGAGCCAGTAACTCCCCTCTATGCACCACAGCTGAGCTAGTGCAAGAGGTGCATTAAATGTGGAAGATTAAACCAATAAAAAAAAAAATCCCTTTAGCGGAACATACGTGAATAATTTGTGATATCCATTAAGTCTTAGGACCCTGACTTAAGCCTAGACTTTCAAAGGTCTCTGAGCAAGAGGAATCAATACTTAATTTCACAAAGATTTCAGTCTCCCCAAGCTCTCCTCTCCCAAACCCCCAGGGCATTTGCACCTCACCCAACCACGTCAATAATCCTACACGTGCTAGTGTATGGATTTCAGGCTGAAGTCACAACAGCGTGTTGCCGCTAGACCCCAGGCATGGCTGAACCCTGGAACTACAGGAGTCACCCTGCATGGGTTGGCCCCACAGGGATAGCACACAGCAGGACCAGCCTGTACCAGTTTTCCACCCACCTTTGCACACCCGTGGGCACATCAGTGTTAAAGGAAGAGCCACTGGGTGCATTCAGAAATGGGTGCCAGCTGACTTGCACCAAATTGTTCTGTTGTTACCACCTTGCCTTCACTTGAAGGGGGACACGGAGAATAGATTGGATTCATGAGGCTAGGCGAGAGCAGATGAGTATTTTCATGCGTTTCCCTCAAGCAAGAGGTCTTCAGCGCAGAGCAGCCAGCCATTCAGTGAAGTCTTTCAGACCTTCTGTATACGGGACTATTCAATTTCAGTTTTCCTTTATATATAAAACCTCCTTAACAGAAAAGACTGGTAAGTCCAGAAAGATTTTAGCTGCATTTCACCTTGGACGGCATAAGGCAGTTGAAGTGATGCTGATTTATTTATGCTCAGAGCACACAGGTTAGGACCTGAAGAGATTAGAAAAACAACATTTCAGAAATATCTTTTGCTTTGGATGAGTCTTACTTTGATGTCTTTTTTTAAAGGTATGAATAAAAAAAATTGTTCTTAATAAAACCTTAAGTATTGAAATTACAGGTTTTTAATCTATTTATGGTTGGATACCAAGGAGAAGAGAATGTTGTAAACACAGCCTGACTACGCAAAGGTGGTGGAGGGAGCACAAAGACATTACCACAGCTAAAATAGTTGTAAAAAAAAAAAATGTGCAGATCTTACAACTACTTTCAGTGGTTCCCGAGTTTGCAGACATAACCTTAAAGCTGTAGAAGGGTGTCTATATTTAAGAAACAAAGAGGAAAAACGTGCTAATCTAGGCAGTAAGAGAACTATTAGACTGACTTCAATAGCCTTCAAGCCTTCTGGACAGGTTTTGAAGCCAAGTATGTTGTGAGTGAATGGAGACCAGACTGAAACACAATATGTGTTAACTACAGGGAGTTTGAATTTGACTGACCCAACATCCTTCGCCGTCAGGAGAGGCAAAGGACATCTGGGCACTATAACCTTTACTAAAGCAGGAGGTTGCATTTGCAATGATTAATTCTCCACCTAACTTCACGGTTACTTCCTCACACTCAGAACAGTGGTACCTGGACGACATTTGCAAGTGACACCAACTTTGTTAGCTTTAACAGGACAGCAGCGGACTGGAGTATCATGCAGGTATGAATGCCACTGACTACTCAATTAATAGAGGTGGTATTTACATTTAAAACTAGTAGAGAAATAGATTCATTTTGGCATAAGAGCTGAATTTCCATTATAAGCTACATGCTCATAGTTGGAACTGTTTGAGGAGGAAGAGATGTGGATCCTGTGACAACTGAATCACCATAATGAAGCCACAAAAAAGGTCACTGTGATCCCAGAATTCTTCAGAGGACATCCAGCCCCTGGAAATGCAGTAGTGTTAGATATCCCACACGAAGCACCTGTGAGATATTTATCCAAGATGACATATGTAGTTCAAGGACAATTTAGAAGAAATTAACTCATTCTAGAAGAGGGTAGGACGAGTACTCTTAGCATGGTCTGAGTAATAGAAAGACTGCTTTATGAGAGCTAAACGAGCTGCGTTGATTTAGCCTGTTAAAGTGAAGGCTAAGAGGGGATGCAATCCCTTTGCTTCACGTTACTGTATCAAACATAACTAGTTACTGTGGTTTAGCTCCAATAATTCTTCCTCTCTTCTTACTGTTCAGTAAACGTATGTATGAAACGTATGTATGAAACAGACACTGAGTACACCTGGGCTGGCAGTCAGAAGGCAGGTTTTAGCTCTCAGAGGAACGGGGCTCAGGAGTAACTAGTTCTTAATAGGACAACTGAGGAAGGAAAATTCAGCCTGGTGGCACAGCCTGATCGCTTGGCAAAGGGGCTTGTATCACTTATCTGTGCTGGTAGGGAAACCTGCTCATAGGCCTCAGTTCCCAAAACCTCTCAAAAAGAAAATATTTGGAAAGTGCACTAAACTTTTTAAGAGGACTACAAGATAGTTACTGAATTCCCCAGACAGCAATCTGCATCGCAGTCCTGCAGCCAGTGCAGGCAGCCTTAGAAGTAATTTTTTTTTTTTTTTTTTGCAGCTTGCCTGAACATCCCATAAAAAGAGGAATTACTACAGTGAAAGAGAGAAATTGATTATGCAGATAGTACTGTCAAATGCAGGAGGAAAACAAACTAGAAAAAAATAGAGCAGAATAAATTGTTTCTGCAATCTCACAGTGAGTTAAATTTAAAAAAAAAACAAACACCCAGGAGATAAGTGAGAAAAGGGCAAGGTGCTTTTTAAAAAGTTTCCACTGTCTTTTTCTATCAAAAGACACACTTATATGTTTGTATTTTTTTTTCCCCCTGCACAAACACAAATATCCTGGGAAACCACAGGCAAGCTACCCAAACAAAAAGAAGTCTGGAAAGACTGTTTAGATGAAGAACCAATCAATAAAGCTGCTCAGAAGAAATTCTTATCTGCATCCTGTTTGAGATTGACATGGGAGGTATTAATATTGTATGTGCTTGTCTAGTGGATAAGATAATCGAGCACCACCAAAATGCAAAGCGGCTCCTGCAAATTCTCCAACAGTAAAAAACCTACTTTTCCATCTGAATTCCCTTTCTCCTGCAATGCCATCTAGAGGAAACCAGACAGATCAAAGGGAGGGCAGAGACAAAGGGATGAGAAGGCGGCAGGTACCGGGTGAAGCCGAAGCTTCCCCCAGACCTAGCTAATGAAATGAATTAGGCTTCCCAATTTATGAAGCCATTAGAGGAAGAGCAAGCCTTGGCTCCGACGCCTCGCTGGTACGTGCGTAACAAATCTCATCTGAGCGGCAGATGACTCAGCAAGAGGATTTCCCCCGACACCTGTCTAAGAAAGGCGCTGTCTCTGTACTACGGGGCTCTGGCTGCTGAAGAAATCCTTGCGAATCGCATCCTTTCCCCTACAATTTAAATCTGCAAACGCATGAAAGAAAAATCCTTAAACATCCCAGATTTGACAGGGGGAATAAAGAAAAAAAGAAAAATCAGGAACTAACATTTGCAGTGAGTTGCAGGCACCTCCAGGCAAACCAGCAGAGTGCCAGGAATTTGGTTAGGGAAAAGTTTTGCACCCTCATCCATACAATCTCCTTGCCGAGACCTTGGGTACTCACTTAAGATCTCTATAATTCAGTTCCCTAATAATTTCTTCTCAGAGGGGTTGTAAGTGTTTGCAAAAGACCAAGACTTTGAGACACAAAACAGCCACTTCTGCACACTCAGTGTTACGTTTTTCACCATCAGCTTTACCCTTGTTTTGTACGGCAGCAGGGACCGCAGTCACCAGCTCTTGATTCCACAAGGACTAACACAAGATCAAGCACTGTTAAGACTTCAGCGGTAAGTTTGCCACATACAATACAGAGTACTATTAGAAATACATCACTTTTTTACCCTACACAGAATTTAAACTGCTCCTCTCAGATCACAGCTCCCAAATACTGCTAATGTAGATGTTTCTGTGTGAGAGCTCAAGCTTTCTCCTCAGAATTCCCCTGGCCTTTACAAATTAATCAGTCAAACCGGGGCGAGGTGGGGGTGGGGGGGAAGGTACGGGGACAAAGAAAAAAGAAAGAACCTTCAAAGGTTTTAAGGAATAGAACAGTTCAGAATATTTTGTTTTGACAACCGCTGGCTGTAGGTTTTTTCCCTGAAAATTTAGAAGACCATAAGTTTCACGAACCTAGCAATAAATAAGGCCATGTTAACAAATCTTGATGTTTTCATTAAAAGGTCCAAGTTAAAAAAAAAAGTTATTCAGGTCTGGACACTGCCTGATTTAACAACTTTAAAGGAACTTTTAAGCAGTGCACATTTTAAGTGAATTTGCTTTTCCAGCAGGAAGTTAAAGAAAAGATAAGGAAAGAGAGGGAGAGCTTTGAATGGACTGTTCAAACACAGAATCTTGTGACTGACAAATCTCAATTCTGTATGAAATCTATTGTTCAAGACTGGGCTTGCAGACAGTTGGCTTAAAAGCAGGAAAGTTTTACCTTGTGTTTAAGGAGAAGTGTTACCCAGATGTCAAGAATGAAGGGAACAAATGGCCCCAGTAGAGCACATCCAGGGTACAAAAGGCTGCCAGGGTCTGTGGATGGCTATCGATTTTAGGAAGACTTCTTGTATCCATTTTTACATGGATTTTCAGAACTTTTACAAAATAATTCATGCTTTTTGCTAGTTACTATATTTTTACAATTATTTTTTTTAGTGGAATAACCCAGTTGCCTACAAGAAAGAAGGTCTTCCTAGGGTCTACCCTATAGCCACACCTAGGCAAGACTCCATCATGGAGGCACTAGGGTGGATGGGGTGTTCAAACTGAGATGTAGTTATAAAAATATCATCTTTATAAACAAGACCTTAGATAGCCTGTTGGGAAGTCTTGGTCTCTGCCAAAGGTGTGACTATCCAATTCCCAAGGCTCTACTTTGGAAAGACAAGTTTGTATTTCAGAAGGTAAATGGAAAGTTTCAGTCATCCTGAGTCAGCCCTACTTTTCAAGAACAGCGTTCTAGTCAGTATTTTATAGTAACAGTCACTGCCATAACAGTCCCTTGTTTCTCTTCTTCCAGGTGAAACTTGAAACACTATCAGTCCTGAAGAGGACTTCTGTACATGCTGGTTATGAGCACAAATGAATACTATTTCCAAATCTTTCTTACAATCTCCAGAAATCTTTCCCTCTCCTAACATGGAATTTCTGCAGTTCTTACAGGAAAAACCATCAGGAACAGAAAAAATACACAAAGTGAGAAAGTCTAGTCAACATTCCCCAATTTCTAAACTCATAGGGTCACTCCTGGGTCACTTCCAGTTGCCCACCAAGAACACAACAGGAACCCTTCGATGCCTCTCCCTCAGCCTTTATTGACCAACTTGCAATCAGGAGATGTCCACGTACCAGCCACGTGGTGGCCCCATCAGCATCCAGAAGACAAACCCCATTGCAGGCTGGATGCACAGCAGTGACGAAGGTGCAGTGGCCATGCATTGACACAGTGCACCAGGCCCTGCTTAAGAGCACACATTCCCTCTTCCTGCAGGGCCAATCATATCGAATCTCTTTTCTCATACAGGCACCTCTATCTCCTCTCATTTATTTATCTTAATGTATTAGTGGGAAAAACCCCAAGGAATTTAAATAAACTTCCTAGGCATTAGCTGCTTTGGTACCCCTTACCAGTTTTCAGGAGGATTCTTCCCCCTGCTCTCAGCTTGGTAGCATCCATGTCCCTTACCCTCCCATCAAAACACCCAAGGTCCTTTCGCCCTCTGCCTTGAGGCCAGTCTGAACTAGTGGCACAGAAACAGGCACCAGAACATCTCTAAGCGCAGTATAAAGACAGATAAAACCTCTTTCATGAAGCAGCTACTCTGCTGCACAGACCGGACCAGGACCTCTCCCAGCAAAGCTGCTGTGGAAGAAACCATCTCCTCAGCTTGCTCCCCCAGGGACAGCAAAGGTTAGTTTCTATAGTTACTCTGAAACTCACAAGTCTGGTTGGATGGTTGTTTTTTTTTTAAAAAAAAAAGCACAAAACAGGTAATGAGCTTACAAAGAGAAATGGATGATGTCTCACCCCTAAGTAGCCTGAGCTTTCCCAGGCTCACAGAGGAAAACAGCATATTTGCTGCCTGCACATGAGTGACTCCGACCTACAGCTGCGCATGGGCTAGGGGATTTTAAGTCTACTGGGACCTGATCATGTAGTTGCAGTTCATTCAAGTATGCACTACAAACCAGTGCTGACAGCACTGTGGAGCCCTAAATATTTAGTAACACTGGTACATCGTAGTGCACCATTCACAGAATGAGCCGAGATACTGTTTTAATTTGTTCTGTCACAAAACAAGGAAAGTGAAAATCAGAAATGACTGTAACGAGAACACACCAGAGCCGCTGCTTAAAGTGGATAAAATTGGATCCGATTTTTATGCTTTGTAAAGTGGTCCTCAATCAGAGAACTTGATATTTTAGACTATACATGTCATAGTTTTAAAATCTGCTCTAGAAACTTTTCTATAAATATAGGAGGGTTTCAGCAAAATACAACAGTTGGGTCAGTGAACGAGTGGCAGCTGCTGCAAAGTGGCTATTATCTCTGAAGGGTTGCAGAGAGGTTAATTTGCCAAAGAGCTTATCAGAGGTAACTCTGGCTGCTAATCTAGGGAATGGTGGGCTCCGAGAGCACCGAGACTTTGAGGTGGATTCAGAAGAAACAGATTTGCCAGAAAGAGAAAGCAGAGGGTCAGCTGCAAGGGCTGGGAGCAGGTCTGCAGCTGGTTCTCAGCCAGACGGGCACTGGCACCAGAGGCAAGAAGCACAACCATACTGGCAGGCACCCACCTCCTCCTGGGAGGAAAAAGACTGGAGAAATATCTTGACTCTGGGGACACTGTACTTTTTTGGTAATTGTTTATCTACTAGCAAAAGAGAAGGTTGTATTTCTTCACTGGGAGCAAGAGGGACAGCAAAGAAATAGGAGATAAAGCATACCCAACACTACTCTTTCAATACATTCATCTAAAAAGACATCTAGACCAAAAGATGTCCGTGTACTAACCTTGATTGAGAGGTTATTTGTGCCCAATATAATAAAAAATAAAAAGACACAAGAACAGATCATCTTTAAAAAAAAAATACTACTTTTGTTAGGCTGCCAACATCAGAGCACGCTTTGGCTTTTGGCTAAGTCAGGATAGAGGCAAGAAGGCGGTTTAAGTAATTCAGAGCACAACTTCCTTTTGAAAAGTTACTTTAGAAATCAAAGGTCACAGTATTGTCCTAAGAAAAAGGTTTTTTGTAACTTGTGCTCCATTTTCATCCCATGAGCCTTTAGGCACAAGATTTCTCTGGTGGCTTAGTCTGTGCTCAGTACATCTCCAAACCTTCTAAACAGTTCCCAAAGTAAGCTTGGGGGAAAAATTAACTTTGAAGGATGTTGGCACCCAGCTTTCAATAACTGCCAGAAAAAAAGGTGCTTTGCAGGGCACAAGCCTCTCTGCAAATCTTTGGCTAGACAGTCCTCAATGGCAAAAAGTATTGAATGAGACTTTCCAAAATGACTATAAAAGAGGACAGGGTATCACAAGTCACAGCTTTAGGGATTCCTTGACTGGTATTAACACTCTATTGTAAGGTCCCATGGGGCAATCTCAGCATGTTTTGTAAGCATTTCTATTTCATCTTGAAAATGCTTTTCCACTCCCCACACCATGTTAGGTTAAAAAAAAAAAAAAAAAAAGACTTGCATTTTAGCACTGGAGAAAATGGAGCCAAGTGAGAAGAACCACTTATTTAAGAGCTGCCCTAAAAAAAAAAAATTTAGGCAGTTTTCTCTTGAAGGATGATGGCTTAGCAACACTGGGTTGATATCACTGGGTGTTTATCCTGGGTGGATATCACTGTCAATCTTCCTCAGGGCTACTCTTTATATCAGCCTATATCCTAGTACCAAGGAACAGCAGCTGATGTAGCTCTGCTACCAAATTACTGGGGTTCACAGTGATGTGACTGGGTGGTAGCAGTGGCAAAGGGAGTCCTAGGTTGGTCACCTCAGTGCACAGAGCTTTGTGCCTATGCTTAGGGAACACAAACCAGCACAAGTATACCAATTCCTGGTCACCAACTACTTCAGAGGAGCCATAGGGCACACAGGCAAGGTAGGATGCTGAGGAATTTCTTAGATCATTTGTTGGTATACAAAAAAAAAACAACCAACCCCAAAAAACCACACCACAAAAAAAACCACCACCAAAACCAAAAACCCACAGGCACTGAAGAATGAGGTTCAATGCAATGCCAGCTTGTGCAGTCCAGTATCAACCCTTGAGCAACAGCCCAGATCCAACACTCATGAGTTTCATTACATTTTTTAATACTATATTAAACACACAAAAAACCAAAACAGGGTATTTGTATTCCATGGGTACCAAATTCAAATGCAAGTAGCTAGAGAAATGTCGCAGACTGTAATGCCTTTGCAAACAGCCCCCAAGGCTGATTTGTCACACGTTGCTGGTCTAAAAGCAAGCTCTATTCAGAAGAGCTATTCCTTAGGGATTGTAATAAAATTTTTTAGCCATCTCTGATTCAGTGCACTTTTAATCCCATAGGAATGGCTGTCATTTCAGGAACTCGTAATGGATGAGAGGAGAGCCTATGCCCTATCCATAAAAGGGGGGAGGGGGGGGAAAAACCCACACCGAAACCCAGGACTGTAATTCACTCAGGATGGTTTGTACTTTAACATTCTACTTCACTGCACTTCATTATCATTAAGAAGAAGGTTTTGAACATTTCCCTCAAACACCTCCTTCCAATAGTGATTTTCTGGATACAAAATACATTTTCTCGTGGTTGTAACATAGCAAACTGTTTCACCTCTAGTCCCAGAAAGCTCCCAAGCCATCCTGGGCATTCAGTTGTAAGGAAGGGCAGCATGTCCTTGAGCACAAAGACTAGGCAGCATGCAAATAAATAAAGCAGATGCAATATAACTCCTATTCCAGGTAAAAGGTAGCAACTGGTCATGTACACAGGGGATTCTCTTTCATTTTGGGACTGCCTGAAACATTTCAAAACATAATTGATGCTTCTCCATTAGTATTTTAGTTCAGAAAAAGGATACGCTTTGGAAGCAAATTTTTCACCCATCCTTCCTTACCACACTTTGGTCTGTATCATGGAGCAGTCTCTAAGTGCAAGAACTGGTTTCCGCCCAAGTGAAGCCAGACTGCAAGATGCTCTCCGGGTGTGCACCAGTGTGCTTCACCCACTTATGGGTGTTCAGTCCCTGGGACTAGGTGAGGGCTGGCACAGAGCAACTGCTGCACACATGCTATGAAACGCATATGGTGTGGACATCAGCTCGTCAGCACCACGTTGCTCTACAGACCTGCTCCCATTGGACTGCCTACTAGAGAGAGGGAAAAGAGTAACTGTGATTAAGTTCAATTCCTGTGAGGTTGAATACTGCTCCATGGGAAACTCCCACTAGCAAGTGGCTAAAACCCCATCCACGTATAATCACTTGGAGATCAGTGGAGATTATTCCCCCAAGCAATCTGTGGAGAGTTAAGTTCTGTTCAAGATTAGTCTTAAAGACTTGGGATAAAAAAAATGCACTTATATCACACATGTGCAGCAGGATCCTGTGAAACACAAGTCTCACAGGTTCAGTAACTTGAAAAACTTTCAGTCCGTGTCTGTCTAGTAGATGTATTTTGGGATGGATTTCAGTAAGAAATAGCTTTAAAAATGAAGGAATGAGAGCTAATGTCTTCTAACTAGAGGCAACTGGACAAAGCTCTTACAATTACTGTTTATTATCAGCAATCTCCACTATCAGAACAAATTGCCTATTGCAAGAGTCACACATACACACAGTTTTATCACTTACTAATGTTGCACTCTGAGGCTGTAGTGTTTTTGCCCTTATTAATAGGATATAATGGAGCTTTAGAGCACGTCCTGCTGTTCAAACAAAAGAATTAGCAGTTTGCAATAAGCTCCCATTAGGAGAAGCCGTAGTCTTTCTCTGCAGGACATCCCTCAATAAGGCTATATCTAGACTGAGCCTGAGAACCTCCCTGTGGGATAAGTGATCTTAAACCTGCTGACTCCAGGGAAAGCTGGGGACATTCAGTGTCCCCAGGTGTCTTGCCTTTGCCACTTTCCAAGATGACTTCACTTGTCTGATGGTTGTGATTGTGCTGGAAGTTCCCTGGCTGGATTCTCCATGCAAAGCCTTTCACAAACAAACCTGGCCATTTTGTGCCCAATGGAAAAGTGGATCAGCAACAGATTCACTAACAGAATAGGCAGGGATGTGAGGGAAGAGGACACAGCACAGCACTGGTGCATGATGCACCATGTCTTTCACCGTAAGGGCAGAAGCAGCCTGACTCCCTGGGGCAGACAACTGCAAGATCCACACGCTACTACCAGCTCCTAACTGTTTCATAGGGACTTGGCATCTAAGTCAAAATACTCAAGATGCCACCAATCTCACATTCAAAAGGAATAAAACACTCTTTCTTGCATTCGCCTATGCAATGATATTCTCTTGGTTTGCTTGACTCAGGAAAGGACATTAACATTATCTCTGAAACATTCAAAAAAATTAGTGGTGTACAAAAAGCTCAAGTAACCACCCTCAGCTGAGCTATGAAAGTAGCAATTTAGCTGAGCCTAAGGGTAGCATGTATAATAAAAAGCAGACTTTTTCCTGTGATATAATTCAGATAGCCCTAATGGATCCCCCCCCACCTTTTTACTTTTAAACAGCTGCAGCAAAGTAACTTAAAATTATCATATCTTCAATTAAACACACTGTGGGGCTTTTGGGGGATCTAGCATGAAAATGTTATTTGGGAAAAAAAAAATTTACAAGCTGCTAAGAGTTAGTGGTAAGTTAATTAAGTAAAGATTGCCAGATTGCCACAGACTGGCATGGGATTCCTAGATCCTCTTCTCTAGACAAAGTGCTCTCTAACCGATAATGAAGTTAACACAAAGGAGAAAGAATCAAAAGCTGGTGTACCTGGAGAGCTCATGTCATGTCAGGAGCTCTGTCAAATGAGCCAGTGCTCTTGATCTCCTGTTACATCTAGTAAAGGGAAAGTTATGTCCAGAGCAAACAGCATATGTTATAAAAGAAAGCAAAATGGAAGAATTTTGTGCAATCAAAAATGAATTCCTGACCAATTCCTGCCCCCATAGTGGTGAGACTAGTGTCAATGCTTAAGGAGATAGAATTTTTTTTATTTTTTTTTTCCATGATCAGTCTCTACAAGATCCTTTCTCTATAAACTTCAGCTTGGCTAATCCAAAGAAAATGGTTGAATGCATTACAGTGGACTGCACTCTGATCACACCCTTTCAAGCCATAGCTGTCTTCCGAAGGCAGCAGTTTATGAATAAAAAAAAGCAGCAAAGCGCTTGATGAAACCTGCACATAGGGAAACCATCCTGCTTGAGACTGGGCTGTTCCCTGGCAGTAATAACCTCCGAGAATCCAAATATGAAGAATTCTGGTTCTGTTGTCTCTTAGGTTGTCGATTTTCGCTTTTTCTTGCCTCCTCCCACTCAATCAATTGAAAAGCATATTCTTTTCATTTAATTCAGTTTTAGCTTCCTTACAACATTCATGAGCTTGCAAGGGAGGGGCTCCCTGTGCGTCCTGCACAGACAAGTCGCCTCCACCCTGGGGACAAGGAGGAAAAATGGGCTCCAGCACCTCCTCCTCTTCCCAGAGCTACCTGCAGCGAGTCTGCAGCAGGAAGGGTTCCTATTTAATGCTTGCTACACACAGAGGTTATGTAGTCTGCCTTATATCTTTGAGCAAACCCACTCCTTTAGATGATGTGTGGGGTTTTACGCCAATGAAAACCAGTCCCCAGGGCAGCATCCCACCTCCCCATTCCCCTTGAAAGCACAGAGATTTCTTCAGCACTGTGCAGTTGCTCAGCAAAAGTGTTTGGCTTTAATGAAAAACAAATGTGAAAAAAGGTATAAACCTGTCAAACAAACAAACTAGCTATCCAAGGGATCTAGCCAAAAGGAACAAGCCTATTAAAGGAATCGTTTTCTGCACCAATATGTCACTGCACTATATTCTGTGCATAATTATTACTTAAATCCAGCCATCCCATGCATTATTAATAGGACCAGCCAACCTCAAGTCCCCATGCAGCCTTAAAGCAGATATATTAAATATTCCCAACAGGAAACGGGCAACCATCCGTTACAGCAATAGACAACACAGTTAAGTCAATGCCTCTTTCAAGCAGGTTTTGTTCTGCTGTGATCAACAAGGCTGCTCTCCCCCATCCTCCAAACTGCCCTTACTGTCAAATCTAACCAGCATTTCCTCATTTCTCCATGAAGCATGCAAGTTTACCCTTTATTGGGAGCAACAAAACCTTGTGTAGATGCTAAAATGCTCTGGGAACAGAGAGCAACCAAAGCAAATTGACAGCAGAAAAAGAAGAGGTGGTGGGATGTCAGGGCTAAAAAATTAAGAAGGGGAGAAGGGGTAGGAAGAACAGCACTCTTACAAACATCTCCATTGCCCTCAGCAGCACTATGCTGTTTGTGCATCTGCCATGGCTAGAAATTTGTTATTAACTACAGGTATATGCCAATCTACCAGCTTATAATTCAACATTACTCAGACCCAGGCAAGCTCCTAAGCTTGCTCTGTACTCCTCTAGTCGGTATTTCTAACTGCTTGTGCTCAGTTGCAGGGTAGTGGTTTTGTACAAGGCCACACCACTAGCAAAATCCATAAGTGAAATGCTGTTTTTCCAAAAGCAGGATTGTCCTTTCTCATGCAGGGACATGGACCAGAGCTAACATGCTCCAGGTGTGGGGAAGGGAATTTCTTTCTCAGAAGAGAAGCTAGGTCCAAACCCTCCCCTCAGAAAACACACAGGTTTTACATAAATACATGACAGTACATCCGGCAAACTGTAGCACTTCTGGCATACTCCTGTGCCCTGCACTCTTTACAGTTTCCCTATATTGTGAAGTGATTTGCTAGCATCCCATGCAAGGTGTGATTACGGAGTGATTCAAGATAGCAGGCCTGGAAGTTTAAATGCTTCAGCCGAAAGCCAGGGAAACACCCACAAATTATATGTTAGGAGAGTATTTGCTATGAAAATGCTTAGCTAGAGATTTACAGGGACACACAGTAACAGAAACGTGAATACAACTTGCTAAAAAAAAAGTGAAGGGGGAAGAGTCTAAATAATAATGCCATGATATTTAAAAATGTATTCTTTTCACTATAGAGTACGAAGAGTAGCAAGAACAAGAAACACAAAAGAGACACCTGTGCTGGAGAGTGTTGGGAAGTTTACAGCCTCACTCGACCGACCGTGGTCAGAAGACCAGTATAGTACCTTTGATGTGCACTACAGTTTTTGTCTAACAGATACAACGTACCTGAAAGACAAAGATATCAAGCCAGCTGGTTGTGAAGGTAGCCCCTTGGGCTCCTGTTTGTTGCTGGGAAGCCTGGAGTATTTGACATTTTTTATCACTAGAAACCAGCCCAGAAGGTTTCCTGCTAACAGGGGGAGGCATGGCAAGCGGATGAGTAGATTTTCCAAGAGATGCTCTGTAACATATGGTTTGTTGGAGGAGTGAGACACTTAATGTAATAGTTATCAATACCTGCATGTGTACTTAAAATAAGATAAAAGTTAATTAGTTCCAACTTCAGTCCTTCCCTTCTGTTGATAATCCCTTTTTTTTTTTTTTTAAATCAGCCTATAAAGGATTGGCAAAAATCTAGCCCCAAAATCAGGCTGTTTGAGAACCTGAAGTAATTCCCCTAGTGGCACCCTCCACAGAACAGCTATCTTGAAATCCTGCTATCATGTTCATAGTTTACAGAATGAAATATAGTTTTCTGAATTCCTCTCCCATGGCATGACAAACACCCCATTGCAATATTATGAGAGAGACAGAGGAGGGTGGGGAAGCGATTCAAAACAGGCTGTTTTCAGTATCAACAATCTAAATATGCTATTAGCAGGTTACCTGAGCAATATATTATTGCTGAACCAAGATGTGTTAGAAAACACCGAGTCATGCCACAGAATTAATGAAATTAGTTTGAAATTACAAGTTTTCCAACTAAATTCCAGCACAATTTGGGTTCTTTGTCAGTTGCTGTAATCTTCCATACCCATAGCACATTCTACTCATGTTTCAACTCGTTCCTTGCATGAACAAGGGGTAAAACGTGAAGGCTGGGGGTCACAGAAACCAAGGTTTGGAAAAATAAAACAGCAAGTATCACAGCAACATTAAAAGCCACACTCTCCTCACCCAAGATAATTCCTGTTCAGACATCTGCTCTCTGGGGGTCTTAGTTTGACTTGTCACTGATGGCAGGGGCTGAACCTGCAGAGGGTTTAGAAGGTTGCTTGCTAGGACGTATAGCAAAATGGACAAAATCAAACACTTCAAGGCAACAGCTACTCATACAACTGAAATAAGCCAGTTTGCAGGCATCTTGAGGTTTACTGCAGGGATCTTAAGTCTTGAGAGTTAACCTTACTTTTCAAAGTGTATTTTTAAACCCAAGAGTGTTAGAAAAAAAGGCTATTTCCGTTCTGCTTTTATTTCTGTGGTTTGTTAGACATTGTATGAGTGTAGAGAGATAAGATAAGCCAGTCTCAAAGCCCCCTCTTTCTTATGTTTATATCCAGCCAGACCTGCTGCTTATCACTCTGCTATTTAACTCCCTTTCTGTTAAGTAAGAAGAAAAGATGAGGGAAGAATTAATCTGGCTGACCCCCGAACTCCTTCCTGAGAGGGATGTAGTGCAGACAGTAAGAAGGGTTGTTTGAGGGAGCACTGTGACCTGAGCTGCTTATTTAAGGTAGCCAGACCTTTGGAAGCTGAGGAGCAGGGCTGGTTATCACAAGAGAGCAGCCTGCCTGCTTTTGTTTCTTTGCCTCTCAAGTTTAGCTCCTAATTTTAGAGCCCAGGGCACCTGTCAATACTCAAAAGATGGTGCACATTTTTGTTTTGATGGTTATAATGATCCTGCTGTCTCAACATGAGGAAAAGACATTTGGATCTCTGCATCTCTCTAGGTTGTCTTATACTTTGGTCCAAAAGCAAGGTCTTGAACACATGGGATATCCTTGCCTGTGTACAGAAGAAACCATTCCTTTGGGAACGTTTCTCTCTATTTTGCTGTCCCAACAGCCTCTTGGCTAAGTCTTAGAAATTTCAAGAAAGGGAACAGCTTTGTTCTGAAAGGCATCAGCCTCTTCTAGCACAGCACAGTCCTTGCACGGTGAATTAAAGTCCATCTCCTCACCCCCCTTTCCCTACTCAAAGGGAAAAAGAGATGACTTCAGTAACACAGAAGTGTGGTGTCTGACCTGAAGCTGTACTTTGAAATTTCAGCTGTGTTGTAAAAAGAGTAACAAGCAACAGAGAAGATGGCAGGCTGGATGCAGGAAAGACTGACCAAATACTTTGGTAAGTCCCAGTCAGAAATTCTGTTTCTAAGAGACAGATTTAAGATAAAAATCCTGCAAAGAAAAAGATCCTGCTCGCTTGCCACGAGCACCATAGAAATACACAAAAATTAATCTCATTGGACAGAACATGAGTGCAGAGAACTGAGTGGAAATTGGGCAGATAAGGTAATAACTATTAACCATGGTCCAGCTATGATTATTGTCCACCAGCTCTGCAATGCACTATTTGCTCCTCTCAGCATTTGAGGATGGGTACAAATGAGGGAAGAGGTTATGGCTACCCTTTGGCTCAGGGGCAAAGAATGGACTTTTTCAACATGCATCATCACTCC
The DNA here is from genome assembly GCA_008921705.1 of Burhinus oedicnemus. Lineage (NCBI taxonomy): Eukaryota > Metazoa > Chordata > Aves > Charadriiformes > Burhinidae > Burhinus > Burhinus oedicnemus. The sequence goes on along the minus strand of VFFE01006081.1, from coordinate 35,895 downwards.
TAAAGCCTACATGACGTTCCCAGAAGCAGCAGCTTGCTGCAAACATTCTCTAGAGCTTCAGGTCTGATCCAGAGCCACACACCGGGGTGCAAAAGTTATGCTCCAGACTCAATTCCAGTTTTCTCAGACAGGCAGAATAATGAAGCCATCCTTTTTGGGCATTGACACCAGCTGTATCTCTAGTACACCTGCTGGCATTTGCCAGCATTTCTTCTTTCCCCATTTTAGAATTTATTCCTCCCACAGTTCTTTGGCTTCTGCATGAATTGCACCCCTGCTGGCAGTGCTGTGCTAGACCTCATCCCTTTCAGGAAGGGGCATGCTAGCATGGTGGACTGCATGTCTTGAAAAAGGGAATTGCAGTAGTGCAGGGTCATTGCAACCAATTACACCACCCAGTTCTTCGCTGATCTTGCCCTGGACACTGAAATAGTGACTGGTTCATCGTCCTACACAATGTCTCTAGTCCACTTGGTTTCTCAGAGGCAAGAATGCATACAGCATCTCTGTATTATAAAAATCTTTTTCATGCTGTGCACACTGAGCTGCTCTAAGCTATTGTTGTGGGTTTCCACCTAATCCAAATCACTGAGGCACAGTCTGAGAAATAGTAAATGAGGCTGACAATGAATTAAGAAAAATGCTGTCCAGGGGAAACATTGGCTCCAGCTTAACATTTCTAATTTCTCTTTTCATCTTAATGGGAACAGTGGGAAACAGGAGGTTCTTGTTTCCCACACCCTCTCCAATTATAATAATTTTCACGCAGCACCTGAAAAAGTCTCAGGCTGTACTATTAGCAAAATCAAGGAAGGATGAGCATAACAGTTCCCAAAGTAGTTAAACTCAGGTGAAACTTGGTATTGTAGCAGCAGAGAATAAAGCAACAGAGGAGAAGTTTTAACCACAGTGTTCAAGTACATGCTTTCTTATTAAATAACTGTCCAGAAAATCACAAATGCCAACTAAAAAAGCTCAAGACAACTGTCTGCAGGCATTAAAACACATGGTAAACCCTGACTGTGTTGCAGGAGGAGAAAGCAGAAAGCCAGTTGTGCCAGGACACACAGGCTGGGACCTGGGGCTGGGAGAATTTCATAGATTTCAGGCTGGAGGCTTTGATCCCTACGTGCGCTTCTGGAGCGTGCTCTGACCCTTCTCCTGCCCTCACTTTTCTCATAACAGTGAAGAAGACGGCCCATGTAAAAAAGTGAAGGAACTCATGGCTTTTGCATACTGCAAACAACCTCCCATGGTCAGAGAAAGAAAATATTTAACTCTGGGGCATATTAAGAGGAGAGAAAAGAATCAGCAGCAGACTACACCCTCAAGCATCTGACTGGGCTTTCTGCCCTTCTCAAGGAACCTCTTTGGATTTCTATTGACTGGCAATCAGCCCATCTGCCTTACTTACACTTACTGCGGATCAAGCAGCTTGTCACAGAGTTTTACTTAGAGGGCAGCTTGAGGTAAAAGCATTTAGCATCTACTACACCTGCTGAGTAGGGCTGGGTTTAGGCTATTTCTACTACGCACTTGCAAGTGCAAGGTGCTGCATAGCCACATGCCCTACCTATCCTTGCATTAAAGATCATTCATCATCCATGCAGAAGCCTCCCTGCAATTCCCAGCCTAAACATATCCAGAGTTTTATACTAGCACTGCCCTTCAGTGCAAAACCCTTTTTTTTCCCCCCATTCCTCAGTGTTTCCCCCACCAAATGCAATCACACTATCTTTTTTACCCTTTCACTTCCGACAGTCTCTTTACCACCCAGCCTCCTTCACCCTTCTCCGTCCCACTCTCTTTTGAACAACTAGCAGGAGGTAAAGGACGGCTGTTTGGGGTTTGTTTTTACACACAACTTCCTAGAGCACCTCCGAGGATTGCCTCTTACCTTCAGATGACTCAGTTCAGCTGCAGAGGGACACGGCCAGGCTGGATAGCAGAGGACAAATCCTGCCAGTGGAGTTGCGACACATTGTGTGGATCTCAGTGAAGCATCCCCACCAACCAAGTCCAAAACACAGAGGGAAGGCAGAGCAGCACGATTACCTTCTGCACAGGGAAAGCAAGCTGCCTCCCAGGGCTTTAAAATTCTCAGTGCTGCAAATGTGATTGAAAACAGCTGAGGAGGCACAGCCAGGTGCATGAACAACCCCACGCTCGACTCTAAAAGGGACACAATTCTACTTTCCTTTTCTCACAAGGACCCCCGGCCTTTCAGTGAATGTTTTTCAATGAAATGAAGCATTTGTGTAAGTTTCAATTTGCAGATCTGCTGGATTGGATTAGTTAGAAAGGTCTGAAAGCAGAGTAAGGACGGTACAGGTGCTGCCAGATTTCTCGATTGCAGGGTTAGCGTAGGGCAGAGGAGAGAGGTTGGCATGCAAGGATTTATGGAGAAGGGAGCATGCAAACTTGTTTAGCAGCTACATTGAGTCTCGACACTAACTTAGCTATTTACCTTCAACTTAAGGAAGTCAGCAATCCGTGCTTACTGTCATTTCAGACAGGCGCGTGTGGGGCTTCCTAATTCTTTTAGGAACAACTTTAAGTAATTCTAAGTTTGTTTTAAAAGCAGAATAGGAAAGTCAAAGGTGAGAAATAAGGAAAGTCTACAAAAGCTTGAAATTCAGCACTTTAACCTTAGGTATTTTCAAAAATTTTTGAGTACCACATCCATGGCACTCGACCAGGCCACGTGCTCTTTTACCAGAAAAGCTGCATTTTAGTCCCTATTCTGACCTTATCTTTTAAACATCAAGTCATATTTCTAGCTATTCAGCACTAACCTGGGGATCAGCCCCCAGCCTCACCTGAAATAAAGGCCAGCATGTTAGCATTAGCACAGTGCCCCAGTGCCTGCTCTTTAACCTCTTGCACCTGGAATGCTCCATCCCCTGGCCAGCACAAATTCCCCACACTACCATCAATGCTACAATTAACCTACTGATTTTATACTTTTTTCCTGAACTGAATCACATGCCAGATTTTCTAAAGAGATTTCAACATTTTTATTTTGAAAAGAATTTACAGAAAGGCGGTTCTTTTCCTCTCCCACAGTTTATCAGATCAGCTCCTAACATTACAGGTATCCCATACAATTGTTCTTCTGCACCAGGATTTTTAATTCAGTTGTCTTTCTGCCTCTCTACCTTTTTCTATTATACAAGAAATTTTGGCTGATTTTTCCTCCACAATACAGAAGTATTGTTGTGAAGGAATTCTGCAGTGGAGTTGTTCTGGATTTACACCACTGTGAAGCAGGATCTGTCCCGTTAATTCTGGGGAGCAAATATCACCTATTATCATTAAAATGAGGCAGAGTAGAATGAATCGAGTAGGATATACTATGGGTCAATAAAGCATTTTATCAAGATCCCCTTATCTGTAAGGCCAAAAAGAAAGAAAAAAACATGTACATAGGCTGAATTTGCAAATAATCCTTTCCTATTGATGTACAGTTTCTGGAATTTGTTTGGTTAATTGATGAATTAGCTTCCTATTGGGATTTTGTGAATGATTTAGGGGTAAAATAAATGTCTGGCAATGACTTAAGCATTGATAATGTTCAGCTGACATGAAGGGAAAAAGTGCTACCTGAAAAAAAAAATGACAGTCCACAATCACAGGTTATATATGCTCATAAAGAACTTGGAGGGTAGTCTAGAAACCTAGTCCAAGTTAGTATCCACGCCAACACAGAGTGAAGCTCTATGTGTTGCACAGGCCCTTTTGCTTACTCCAGCTGGCTGGATACTCACTGCTGTACTATTTTGATTTTATGCTCCACATCTCCACACAAAAGGAGAGAAGTTTTCAGTTGCTGGGATAATGCTCAGGCTTTTATTACGCAGGCAGCATCAGGAAGGAAAGCAGTTTCAGACATAGTGGGAGAGAAGTGAGAAATGATCTTCAACAGAACGCAGCTGTGCTCGTGGTGCCACGGCCTCAGCACTGCCCCGCGCAGTGTTTGAACTACTCCCAAATATCGCACTGCTGACATACCCACACCCAGGTGAGGATGGGAATGTTTTCTCTTTTGGGCTCTGGAGTCCCAGATTCAATACATAATCCTATTTTTCTACAACTTTGCCCCGGTGCGGCCTGCATGAACAGTCCCACGGATGTGTTATGCCGCAGATAGAACCACTGTGCCTGGTTGCCCACCCCGCTGCTCGTCGCTGTCGGCACTCCCATCACCGCTGACTGCACAGATGCAGGACAAGCAGAAATCTCCCAGCTCTGGACCTGCAAACTAGAGGGACAATTTTGCCCCATCCTCACTAGCGAACGTCAAGGCATCCTGCTGAGTCCATCAGGAGGCATAACAGCCTGAGGGCGGCTGGTTTCCAGACCTGCTCCAGAGGTTATTTTCCAAAATGCAGCTTCTGCTGATTCATCCTCTACAAACACTGCTGACTTCCTGTAAATGCCTGCCCCAGGACTATAAATTAACCTTAAGGCTGACAAGGATATACCCTCCGTGACAATAACTCACACGTCTGCTATTTCCTAGCACAAAAGAACATCCCTTTTGCTTTGGCACAGTGAGTGCATCATTTGGGATTATTAATGCAAGCATCTCTCACTGTCATTAATGAGGCTGGTGCACTCTTGACACAGGAGGACAGCCATCCTCACACCACGGGGCTCAGACACAGCGCAGTCACCATCATTCTCCAGGGGAAGAGTGATTTGTTGCAAAGGACTCATTTCTTAATGTCTTCATTCTCAGCACAAACCTCTAAACAGCATTACTCATCCCTCATGATACACGAGATATCCTAGAAAACGGCCACTACTGCTAGGCAGGATGGAAATTATAAGGGCTATCAAATCAGTCCCAAGGCTGCAGGGCAGGAGCTGATCTCCAGGTGGAAGCAGGAAGAAATCTCTCCTCAGTGATAGCATTACTGCAGAAAGGTGTGCATCGAAGTGATCATGGGGCTGGGAAGGCAGGGAGGGAATGTGGTTTTTAAGCATGCAGTGGGGCCATGGCTAAAAAGGAGCAATTGCACTGAATAGTTACAGGAGCCCCTTTGAAGACAAGCAAAGTGCAGTGTCTTCACCCTTCTTAGAGTAAATTTCCACAATGTTCCACCTATCATAAAGCAATCATATAATTCAAGGTTAATGCTTCAAGACACTCTTAAAGGCACAAACTTGTTATAATGTACACTACGTTAATTACAGCTAAAATTATTCCCAGCATTTTTGCTTTGGCACTGAAACATCTGTTTGCATCTGCAATGAGCCTCCCTTATCCCACAGCAAATTGCATAATGTTTTCATTAGCACCATCTAGCAAATGACAAGACAATATTCCAGTAATGTTTCTCCCACTAACAGATGTGATCTTGTCGAAATCTCTCCCTTTGGTTCCCTTTACCTTCTTGCTCCCCTGGAATGAGAGAATATAGAAAAAGAGGGGAATGAAACATTACAATGAAGGGGAAGTTAAGCAACCTCATTACAAACAACCTAGAGCAGCAAATGATTTAAGGTTTGGAGAAAGGGAGCTTGCATGGTATTTGCACTTGTTGTTGTAGATGTAATGACCAACAATGTGCCTCAACCCAAGAACTTTATTTTAAATGAGGTAAATATATCTGTCACTTTTAAGTAAGATGACTGGCTGCGTAGACTCAATCACATCTTGCCAAGTACATTTCTTCTTTCAGTCTGATTTCTAGGTTGAGGATGGGATCTCACAAGTTTCTGTCTCAACGCAGTCTTTGGCTGAACTGTTTAAGCCTTCGGTACCTCACCGGGATCTGCACCCAGACATGTCACTCTGTTGTCTCTGGGTGTGATGAGAGTGCTACTCAGTGACCAGAAAGTTCTTATAGATTCAAAGAATTTCAGGGCAAAAGAGTTCCAGGAACAAGCATACAGGATACTAACACACTTTGCTCACTGGCTATCAAACAATTTCTCAGTAGCAGTCCGGACACAATCAAGCTCCTCATGGTCCCTCTGAAACTTCTAAGGTCTGGTACAGACCATATTCCCCACACAGACCATTTCTGAACCTTTCTTGTTTTGGGAGAGTCTCCTTAAAACCATCTTAGTTTTTTTGATAATGCTGCCGCTCTGGAGTTGTCATGCTACCTTGTGACCCAACCGTCACTTGAGCCTGAACTCCAGCAACCTCCTCTGAAGTTTCTGTGATGGTCCAGCATCCTGGCTCAGGTTTGGAGCCAGATGTCTAGCTCGCAAGTAGTGAAATGTGAGCATGAGTGGAAGACATTGGCCTAACCTGTACCTTGTCCCTAAGGGTAGCATGACTGTCCTGATCACTATCCTGCCTGAATCTGCCTCACCCAAAGCATTCATCCTCCAGGAGTATCTCAGCCTGGTGAGCTCAACCGTGCTCTTGTCCTGTTCCTATGCTGCCCAGCCCCAATGGCCTTTCATAAAAATGTTGCACGTAGCAAAGGCACATAGCAAAGGGGAAATGCAAGAGTGGATGAAAGGTAGAGAGTGAAGGTGAACTCAAGCTTGTCTCTACTTGTGCATCATGGAGATGTAACTGGACTGAGCCCTGGATGAACTGACAGATTACAGGTGCAAATGCCTGAGGGCTGGGGCTGGCGTAGGCAGTCTCAGTGGAAGCACACACAGGTGCTGCTGTCAAAAGCAGTAGGAAAATATTTCTTCAGATCAAGTCACTTCCTTACATTGTTTATAGCCTATTATCTATTAGCACTCAGAGTTATTGGAATAAATCTTGCAACCTGTTTTCAACAGAATTATGTTTGGTGTCTGGATCCTTCCTGGTGCTCTCTTCCACCCTTCCTTATTAAGCAAAGGCAATTTATCCTCACAAGAAACTCTGATGATGGATGCAGTAAAGAGTAACTTTATGCCGCCAATCAAACACTTATAGCATTCCTAAAATTACAGCATAGCAGTTCCATAGCTGTAAGAAATCCTTTTTTATTCTTCTCACTTAGCCTGGAGTATATCAGGACTTCATTTTCTAAAATCAGTAAGCGAGAAGAAAATCAGATTTAGCGCATGAAAGCAGCCATAAAGTGCAAGTAACCTCTTACTTGTTCTTCCTATGTCTCAGTATTGTCCTTCAGGGATTACTCCTAACGGATTTACCATCCCATCCTCAGTTTCTGATTAGAGTCTGAGCAAGGTTTCTTGGGTGAGTTGATGGTCCTGGTGAAGCCACTAATGGTCCAGAGATTGCTGGACTGAGATGGAAGTGAAGATTTGTACTACATAGATTTACTCTAGCTCTTGCAAAGTTTGTCTACCCCAAAATACCCCAAATATATATAGTAGTGTACATGAAGTTGGGTTGAAAAATTACAAAACTGTCACAACAGTAAACATTTAGTTCATTTTAACCTTTTAATAGCTTTTTAGCCCTTAGAACTCTCTTTTAAAAACTTCTCTCTCCAGTCTTGAAGGCTACAAAATAAACAAAAGCTTAAATTCTCCCTTAGTCAAGTGGGAAATTAAAGAAAAATTACTCTTGCAATGTGCAGCAATACTATATTCTCACACATCATCAATAGCCATCTAGTAAATAACTCAGATCTCCAAGCAAAATTCTTCTTTCTTGCTTATGTTTATTTCTGGAAATTCCTTAAGCAAATAAAAATCAGCTTGAGTTACCCACCCTGCATGTGCTGATCTGCTCTGTGGATGTGTCCTTGCTACAGACCTCATTTAGAAGATGTTGCTATGACTCCTCACTGCCTGATCGCTCAGTTGGAGCAACCTACTCAGTGTCTTCCTTTATAGTCCAGATTTCTCCAGCCTCATGGCTCATGCAATGTGTTATAATCGTGTTTCTACAGGACACGCTGCTAAACTTCTAACTGCTTTGCATCATTGCAGAACTAGCCAGGAAACAACAGACTTGTGCTAGACTTTGTATACAGTTATTTGAACCATATTCACATTATGGTTCAAAGACACCAACCGAATGATAAAACTCTTGAAATAAGGCTTATGATATGATAAACAAAACCCACAACTATTTCAGTTTCAAACTGGGCAGCTGAGGCACAGCAGGGTTGAGAGTCATTGTTATAACAAAAACCTGCAACAGATATAAGGTTTGAATCTGACATTGCTTTTCAGACATTACTTGGGTTCTCTTATCCTTTTGGTTGATTATCTACTCTCAGAGTGGTCTATACTCTGCTTCTGAATCAACACTCATTGCCTATCTTAATTTTCTTTCCCTTTTCTTATAACCTAGGCATCTGATTGATTAACCATTCTTTATTTCGTTAATGTTGCCAAACTTTCTATTTGCCTATAACTGTGTTCCTGTGTTTCTGGATCATTAAACATGTTAATTAAATTCAATTGCAAATTGAATATATAACTGTGCATATACAGGGTCTTGAAGAACAGGGAGGACTTTAATGAGAGAAGATATTCCCACATCTGTAATTCTGACCTACTCAGTCTTTCAGAAAAGAATTGCTCAACAGATTTGAAATTGCATCATTTCAAATCATTTTGGCAGCTTTTATAGTCAATTATTTTTCTCTCATTGAAGTTTTCCTGAGAAAGAAGGGCAACCTTTTCATCCTCTGTTTCTGTTTTGGAACATGTCTACTGCTAGATTGGGATCCCTTTGACTTAAATTCAGATATTTAAACTTAGGGATCTGAACTAAATAGATAATATACCTTGCTTCTCAGTGGAAAGAAATGCAAGTGTTCAGATCCTAGAGTACAGGCAAGGACTGGACTTTTCCACCCCTGGTGCTGGATAGAAGAGCCCCTGCCACTGGAATACCTCAGGCTAGTGGCTTCACAGATGCCAATTTTTCCCTGAGAATCACTAGAAAAATCAAGACAGGTCAGACAATCCAGTTAACCTTTTCCTCTCTGATGTAGGATATCCTTTTTGATAGAGTTGAAACCTATGTCCATCCACAGGGGGTGGGAAAGCCACAAAACCTCAGAATGTCAACTTTTGTATTTTCTTTTCATCAAACACAAAGGAAAAAACCCCATACAGTTATGAGAATTTTTCTCCCAGAATGGATTGGCTTTAATTTTGCATCATCTGTGATGCAACAACATAGGGCTTTGCCAAGGATGTTTCCTTATCAGACCAGATTTACATACATTGCTCATTTCTAACACCATACTCCACACATGGTTCCCTAAATATCAGCTGAACTCTCTGAGTATGGAAGTAAATAGGAAAATGAGATCATAGTCAGCTTCTTTGGGATTAGTGGTCAATAAGGGCTTACTGGCACTTTTGGCAAGGAAAGAGGTTTTATCCTTCTAACCTTCTAGATGAAATATATCACTTGTCCATTTTTTGCATTATTATTAGGCCATTTTAAATAATAAAGAGTAAGTCTGATGAAGCAGAAGTTACTTAAGAGGACCAGCTTAGTCCACTGTCAAAGCCATAATCACCATTGCAAGTCTTCTAATAAACAAATAAACCAGTCATGTCTTGGCCAAATTCCAGCCATGCTAATCATTCACAAGCTGAATAAATAACTGGCAATAATCAGTTTATAGTGTGGCTTTTGCTGCTTTTCCTTCTCAAGGGCTGATCAATATTGATTGTTTCATATATATTTACTATTCAATTCTATTCATTGCATCTACTAAAATATTTTCTTGATGTACAGGTTATGGTTGACTTGCAAGCGGGTAACCATGAGGGTTTGAAATCCATGAGACTGATGTGTTGGTTTGTAGCAAGTAGACAGAGCTGCCCACAATATGGTTTCTGTGTCTTGGGGAAAAAGAATGACAATCACCCTCATGGAAATTTTAATTTCATTGTAGTAGTATGCGTAACTCTAAAATTTACTTTACTGAAAATTTTATGTCAGTAAACTTCATTGCCAGTAAAGCAGAATATGAGCATGAAAGGTTCATAAGAATTGCTACAATATTTGCATTTTAAATTAAAGAACGGTAATAGACATTTTTAGTTTGCAACATTTTTCCAGTAATTATCCTTTACTTGCCTAAAATTACAGTCTGCAAGACAGTGAGTGAAGTTATTCTTGACATCTTATCTAAACTTCATGTAATTCCTCAGTACTGTAGACATCTGCTCATTTCACTGCTGCATGGGGCTTCTTCGTTATCTGCCAAAAGATTTGTAGGCACGTGGTCTGCAAAGTGCTCTGGGGGTACTGGTGCTTGTGAAAGGTACCAGCAGTAGCCACTTTCTACTCCCTCTGTTTCCTCAGAAGATTTTGAAAGGAGCATCATATTTGACTCTGTTCATATTACTTTTCAAGGCAAAATATGCAAATTGCCTAGAATTAATCTGCACAGGGGATATGTATGTCTTTTCTTTTAAAGATATCAGTTCACTCAGCTTGCAAACACTCCATTTCCAGCTGTCAATTCTGAAGCATTAAAATCAACAACCTTAATTATTTATTGTTCTCTATACCTACTAATAGCCTCTTAATTGTTTTTTGGATAGGATATTTTTAGAGGGAACCATTAAGTTTTCATACTCTGGCATTGTCCCAGTCTAGAGAATTAATGAGAGGCTCTTAATTTAGCCATAAACAAATGACTTTATTTAAAACATTCCAGCTTCTGATACTCATTTGAATACTCTAATCTTCACATCCTGTCCTGACATACTGTTGCTTATGTCTGTGAGACATTTATTGTATCTCCCTAGGGATATCCACAGTCCAGCTGCTCCCTGGATCTCAAGAGGAGTGGTGAGTTAGCCCGGGGTGCAATGCTGAGGATGTCAACAGGGGGATTTGAGGAGTGTTGCCATATTATTTGCCGTCCTCATTGCCTCGCTCTGCTTTAGCCCTTTGCTTTCCTCACTGGCTACCCCTTTTTTTCAACTCTGGCACCCTATGATCTACAAACACATCTCCAGGCTTGTTTCAGCAGCAGGAGGGTTCCAGGGAAGACCATGCCAATGCCTGCAAGGAGACCCAGGCGCGTCTGTGTCAAACAGTCCTGCAGGCACCCTACGAATATTAAATTTCTACACATGGGCAGGAGCTCCAGACATAAGCATGAGAATTCCTAGTGAGTAATGGGGGTATCTTAGCCCTGCTTTGATCCCAGATTAGCTTAAAAACATATTGCCTTAGAGCGATCTGTTTGAGTCCTACCCTGCAAGCGATAAAGGAAGCACATAGCTCGAGAGAGACACACAAAATATTTTCAGCTATGCCTTGAAGTCAAGCAAAGCTCATCTGATTGTGCCATGACTCTGGTCTCTGCCCTAGGACTGACTCCTCCTTTTCTCACCTCCTCCTCCAAATCTTCACAAGTTTCTCTGCCAGGTTTGTTTTGACTCTTGTATCTTATTTTAAAATGGCCAGTATCACTATCACTAAATGTAAGTTCTAATTTTCTTCTTCTAATTCCTACTGATACAGACTTTTTGCCTCTAAAAAGGGGAAAAAAACCCAAGTCAAGTCACTTTCTAGGAGCTGCAGAATAGCTGCTTTCCTGTCCTATGCCTTTTTCCTGGGATTTTCTTTATTTAAAGATGTCCTCATTTGAGGTAAAACAGAACCAATTTTCTGTTCAGTAATTTTACTTCGCAGCTAAGCCTCTTCTAATTGAACTCTCTGAAATTAACAGCATATTGTTGAGACACTGTTTGCTTTGAGAGTGATAAGACCTATGTATATAGTTGATGCCAAGGAACGGGATGCAGAGAGGTTCTTGCTTATACTTCCTGCTATAACACCCAAGGACAGCTGACTTTGTTATTTGCCCTGACGGAGGGTGGGAAGCGGGAAAGTGTAGAGGGGTCATACCTGCGGGGAGAGGCGGACAGGACAGGTGACCCAAACCTGACCCACAGGATATTCCATCCCATCTGTCTCATGCTCAGTATAAAAGCTGAGGGATCAAAGGGTCAGCCCTCTTTCTTCAATGGCCAGCATCCAAGGAGGACTCTGTCTCTTCATCTGCCTTTGATCCCAATCCCTGCATTCCTGAATCCAGATCCAGAATCCAGTTCCTGTCCGTTGCTGAGTCCAGTCTGGGACTTTCCCAGTGCCTGCTAGTGATGTGATCGTCATCCCGGGAGCTCAATACTGGTTTTGTATATATTGTATATATTTCATTATTTTCTTTTTATTTTATTATTAATATTTTCATTAAAGTAGTTTAGTTTCTTGTAAACTCATGTCTCTTTCTCTCTCTCCCTCCTCTCCTTAGAGAGAGAGGCTGGGGAGAGCACCTGTCGTTCATCTCAGTGGCCAGTCTGGCCCAAACCACGACAAAAAATAAACAGGATGGTTTTGAAGTAGTCATCAGAAGGTGCCAACAGACAGAAATAAAACATCCTCAAGGGAACTGATACCAACATTTCACTGCAGAGATTCATTGCTCCAATGAGAGTTGTAAGACATTTTTAAAGAACCAGCTTTTCCTGGCTCTGCTGGTTCAAGCATTACACCTTCTCTCATCAGGTAGGGAGAAGGGTTTGGGAGCAGAGGCCACACTCTGCACTTCCCTTCTTCTGTTGTAGTCAGTGCACATGCCCTTCCTTCAGAGCACAAAATTCAGAAAAAGGACTGCTCTGAGGACAGCAGATGAGAACTGCCTGCCCTGTCCCTTCAGGCTTGCTTTATTCCTTTGCAGATAACTGTTGTCAGCTGCAACCATGTTCAGCAGAAAAGAGAAGTGGTCAGTCAAGAGTAGAAGAGACAAGTAAAGACCTCTCAAGAGATCACTAACCTATTTTTCTGTAGTAAGGAGCAGCTAGGATGAAATTTCTTGCCTTTACACCACGTATTTCTAACAAAAAAAAAAAAAGTATTCATATATTAATTTTATACTAGATGCAAGGGCTGAACTGAGGTCTCAGGAGCCTTGTCCTTACTCCAAACACCAATGTGATCCAGTAAACCATGGAGAAAACCCCGTTTCCATGCTTCTACGGGGTGTATCATATTTGTCCTGGGCTGACCTCTCTTGAAGGTTAAAGCAGCCCTCATCTTCACTGCACTGCTGATCCTAAGCCTGGACAGGAGTGCCACACCACTGATTAATTAAACCGGTTGCCCACATGACAGCTGGTGGAATCTCATTCCTGTTGGCATACCTATGTCCGTGCTAGGTTTTGGCTGACATTTTGATATCTGATAGAGCATGTTTTCATGAGAGATTTCTTTCACGTCCTTAACTCATAATATTAGACTGGAAAAATGTGGCCACCAGGTACTGCCTGGTACTATTTGTCTACTATACCAGGTACCATCCATCTACCCTGGGTGTTGCATGCTTGAGGTACTGAGATAGACTCTCCGTTACAGAGCTACTCACCTCTCAGCCACCCACACTCCAAGACAAACAAGGAGGAAGCTGAAATTTCCTTTTTGCAAGCACATGGCAGAATCAGAGCAAAAAAGATCTTTAAAAACAATTTGTCAGGGGTCAGTCCATCAACACACTAAAATATTAAGCCAGACAGAAACAAAATCAGGAGGAAGCTTCTTCACCTACAGGCAATGATTGGAAGAGCAATTCAGAGGCAGGGTGAAAGGCTGTGTTCAAGAGTGGCGATTTCCCCCAGACACACACATTTATAACTCCTTTGGTGCTTTCTAAGAATAAAGTGGTTGTGAATAAGAAAATCCTTGCAAAGATTTTGACTCCCTGTTGGGTTTCTACATTGCACATGGGGACTATGACTACAAACCCAGTGTTCCCAAAGGGTGTTGGAAGGGTTCATCTCACCACATAGACACTGGAGAGGAAGGTGACGCACTGTGTGTATAGAAAATTTCCATGCAGGGAAAAATCATGTATTTCCAAGTACAGTTCAGATGTTGGGAAACAGATACAGGGAACCAGTATGGCCCTGACTCAAGGGCTGAAGCAAGGTGGAGAGAGACCGAAGCATACATCCTGGTGTGTTTTGATAAAAGAGGAATGAGTCAGTTTTGACAGGTGCCGTGACAGTTGCAAAGTCCAAGAACCAAGTAAAATCCAAAAAAGAGATGAAAGATTTTAATAAGTCCTGGGTTCTAACAGTTGCTGTAAAACAAGCAATTTCTTCACTGAAAGGGTTGTCAAGCACTGGAACAGGCTGCCCAGGGAAGTGGTTGAGTCACCATCCCTTGAGGTTTAAAAGACATGCAAACATGGCACTTAGGGACACGGTTTAGTGGTGGAATTCGTAGTGTTAGGTTAACGGTTGGACTTGATGACTTTAAGGGTCTTTTCCAACCTAAATGTTTCTATGATTCTATGGTTTTAACAAGCATAAACCTGCTTACCTCAGGATTTAGACCATCATTGGGATGACACCTTCTGAGGAGCACATGCTGTCTCACATCAGAGGGTATTGAACCCTTCTCAGATGTGTAGGTCAGTGCCAAACTGTCAGCTTGTTGTGACGTCTATGATAGCCCTCTCCCCTGGAGTCATGCCATCCTCACATGAGCCATGCCAACCCCGTCTGCTTCAATGCTGTTCTCACAAGGTGATGCTCCCTCTCCCAAATGGGACGCCACAACACAATTCCCTTTTAATGATATTCTAAATCAGCTGCCAGCTCCCCCCGCTCTCCCTGGAAGTCACAAATCCGATAGCTTGTCCAGCTGATTTGTAGGGCAATGCAAAGCTTCTAACTCAGAAGGACAAAATAAGGAAATCTGTATTCCCTCCTCTGCCTTTCCCCCCACTGTTTCATCAAGCTGTTTTTTACAGGGTTTGTGATGGGTGAAGCAGGCATTTAAGCACCATGTTACAGACACTCAGAAATAGAAGAGCAAAGGTCTCAGGTTCCCCCCTGGCATTGCTGGCTAACAGGCTTTCCTCAAGGTGAGGAGAATAGGGCAATCTGATTAACTTCAGGTAACGAAGTGACACTTTCATCCTCTATCCATCTATTCTTGCAACGTTTAAGATGAATAATAAATAAAAACCAAAGGAAGACTTTGTAGGCTTTGTTGGCAAATGTTTCCCCTTCAGCTAATGGCAATATATCTTTACACCTACTCAGTCAATTTTTAATCAAAAGTAAAAATACTCTTTTTGACTTTTTGTTCAGAATATCAAAGGCAATTTTCAGAGATCTTAATATCAGTTAAGCAATATCAGTTAAGCACCCAGACTCTGCTGAAAATTCGTCTATATTACCTATTGAATTGGTCCTGTATATGTCTTCAAAAATCTCATCATACACCCAGGGATATATTGTATGATGCAGTGAATTAGCTCGATACAAGCGGGAATGTAATGTTAGTTCAGTGCTTCACCAGGGTTCATTTATCCTGTTTAAGAAATATGCTTGTCTGCTTCTGGTATTCTATCTAGTTTGTATATGACATTATTCACTGCAAATATGCCCTGCAGATAACAGGAAACACACACAAAGCAATTTCATTATAATTGATTCTTCTGTCAAAATAATATAAAAACAGAGTAACTTCATAATCATCTGTAGAGCAAATCCACACTTGGTCTCTAAGATCAGAATTAGATCTCTTGAGTTATTGAAGATTTATGCTAATATGTGAAAAATCAGAATCCAAAGATCAGAGTAGGTGTGTATTCACGAATGCAGATTGATTATGCACATACACAAATTACGTCTTACATGTTAATCACGGAAGGTATCACCATGTGCAATGTACTGTTCCACAGGGCAGCAAATGCCTATATTCCATCACTAAGATGCTCCAGTCATTATATTTCAGGTGTTGTGAGTTCACCTCCCATCATAGATAGTCATGACAGCATACTTGGATATACTTTCTCCATCATGTATGGACACTGGTGACACGGCCTACCTAAGCAGCTGCTGTTCTGGGAGGTGAAAGAAGTTCTGGAAGAATTTTTCAGCTCTGCTCTTTTCTTTTTTTTTATTTTTCTTTTTTTATTTTTTTTTCTTTTAATATTTAAGATACAGTCCCTTAAATACGGATCAGGAATCTCCTAACTGACTTTACCTACAGTAGCATCTTCACTATAACCAGTAACCCAATTGAGTAAATGATTCCCAGCAGCAAAAAAGTGTTGCCAATTTTCTTTCTTTGAGGCCAATTGTTTGTTTTTTTAATGGAAGGTATTTAGAATTGACTACAAATTCTGGGCAATCAGGCCTTGCTCTCAGCGGCTCTTTAATCCATCGTTCTTGTTTCTTATTTATTCTTGTTATTTAATTTCTTGAAAAGACTTTAGGGGAGCATATTTAGGAGAGAAATGCAACTACTTCTACACTTACGTCTATTCATTAAGCCACCAGTACACCACAGTCATCCTGCGTCTACCCCATATGTAAACCAGAATTTTTCAGAGCTTGGGTTTTAGAGGTTTTCTAGCAAGTCTACTGCATTTTTAAACCTGCTTTTCTAAACTTCCATTTTGATCACCCTGCATGAGAAGTTTCCAAATTCTTTACATCTGTAAACTCCTAAAAATGTTCAGATGGAAATGTGGCCCCCTGGGGTCACAAATTTCAGTCTACAGATGGGAAGCTTTTGTCTTTCCAAGTTATTTTCCATGGGCTTCTAAAACCTAATCCTTAGATCGACGGGGTTCCATGGACCACAGCTTGAAAACCTCCAAAGTAATTCACATAAAGATTACTCTCTCCTGGCATGCAGGAACAGGTGGTGCTCTGCAGAAGCAAGCTTAGTAAATGACATTCTTACTGTAAAACTGTATGAATGATACATAGGATCATAAAAAATGTCAGGACCACAAATCCATAGAAGAGGCAACAGAGATCAAACTTGTGCCAGTTAACAGACGAATGTCTCAGCCTTGCAGTTATTCCTGCAGGAAACTGAAGGGTCAAGATTTCCTTGGCACCTTCAGGACATCATTGTATGGAGTCCTCAGGGAGGAAAAGGTTATTTCTGTGACAGAATATTCACATAGGAATATTTTTACAAATACGACTTTCATGCAGTGAAAATTTAGGAATACCTAGAACTGGCTCGAAAGGGAACTAAATGGGAAATTCCAGAAGGAAAATGTGCCTCCTCCACTAACAATTTTAAATTCAACTGTTTAAAAGGTGCTGATTTTGACCATTTCTGTGGTTGCTTGAAAATAGAGATTTCCATCAAAATGTCAAGAAAAAGACTCCGTAGAATTCTAAAATTTCACAGATCATGAAATATGGGAAAGAACAAACAAACACAAAGCCTGTTGTCCCGTCCTGCTTGTCACTGATGAGCCGTATGACCCTGTTAGGAGAAAGGTAGTAAACTAAAGATGTCCAAAAGGTATAAAAAGCACACCTGAAACTGGCAGAAATTTCCTTTTTTCAAAACTCAACAGCACCAGTATCAACTTCTGGTTGGATTACCTGGGTTTTAACTCACAGCTCGGAAAACCATCAGCTGGATGACATGGAGCAAGCTACTTTATGCCACAGCTCCCCACCCAGGTCCCCAGGATGACACCACACAGGAAGGTGTGGGAAAGGTAAACACAGTATGACTTTTGAGGTCCTCAGAGCCTACAGTTAGTGGGGTCATGCAAGTTAGATTCATAGACTGGCCCAGTTTTTCCAGAACATCATGGTACATATTCTGCATCCTGATGTTTTCCTCTCTCTTGCAGTCCCTCACAGCCTAACCCCACACTTAACCACATCTTGCCTCCCAAGGACGGGTCTTCCTGCAAGCACTCAAGCCTAGCTTGGGAAGGTTCTCACAGCTTCTTCTCAAAGAGCCCTCACAACTCTGGAGGTTCCCTATTCATCGATTAAGGGTGCCACATCTCTGAAGGAAAAGCCCAACATGTCTGAGATAGAAATGACACATCTAACAGCTCTGAAAGCTTTCTCTGGTTTCCTCCATCCCTGCTCATTATTTGGAATACATTGTTTGTTCCCTTTCAGAATTAACCTATGTTAATCTGTCGGTCATCTCCCATCCTGTTTTGTGTTGTATCTCCTTTCCAACATTTTCTTTAATCAATATTCCCCCCAGACACATGAAGTGCAGTTCTTTCTATAAATAAATTGGTTGCTCTCACCCAGGAGATCTGACATTCAGACAAACTAAACGTCCCTTTTCATCTAAATAATTTAAGGGATCTGCATCCCTTACCAAAGACTAATATATCAGGCACTGCCAACAAGACACCTTCATTGTTCTTCAGTGTCTATTTAAAATACATTCCCTGCTTGGCAGAAGTGCCCTGTCGAGAGCCATGGAGACTCAAAGATCTCTCCAGAGTTGGTGCACTATAAACAATACCAGCACAAGATTCCCCAGGCCAGGATTAGCTGATCATCTGCCCCAACCTGCAGCCCAACAAAAAGTGAAAATCACCCAGAATACCCATGACCAGCCAGTGGCTCATAACTGAGCTCACGTAAAACTTCCAAGACTTAAGACTCCCCTCATCTTCAGATAAATTTTGAATTATCCTCCCTGATGAGCTTACATTTTTCACGTAACGGGAATTTATGTCTTCAGCTTCCAGTCACCAAATATTACATCTGCTCAGTTAGTGATGCCTTTGTTCTCAAAAAATCTCTTTCCCAATTCAACTCTGAGAGCATCACCTCTGACCTCTTTTTTTGAAAAGTTTGAGCTTGAGGTAGGTTTTTCTTGCTTGTATTTCTGTACAAGCTCTCTTTGGAATAATGTTTCTAAATGCTGGATATCAGAGTGTGAACAAACTCCACCTGCACAGACACTCCCCACAGAGCTTTTCTGATGTCTCTCCACCTCTCCTGCAAATGTCACCTCCAGGGCACAGACCTCTGATCCTCCATCCCTTTCTCCGGTTGTGGATGGACACCAGCTCTGCATGGCTGCTGTGTCAGGGGAAGCTAAGAACTGCAACAGCTTCTGAGGGCAAACTTTGAGGCTGGTCCATGGAGGATAAGAAAAAAAGCCAAAACTTATCCCCATACAGCAGACTTTAGATTTGAACTTTGCAGGCTGGATTGATGTCCATGGCCTCATCTTTAAGGTATGGTTTCCAGGAAGGAGAACCCATTAGTGCTGATCAGAGCTGTTTTCTGTACACAGTGCTACTAGGGAAGAAAAATGAAACCATTTCTCCTTTTAGATGCTGGCATCCAGGGTAATACCTCTTATTTACAAAAATGACTTACAAAGTGCTGGAAAATCTTCCTGTCTCCTCATCGCTCCCCCTGCCTGGGTGCACCACACCTACCATAATAGTATTGAGAAAGGTAATCACAAAACATGATTCAGTCTTTAACAACGACCAATATTGTTGAGGAAGTTAGTCAGTACCAATAACTTCAGAAGAAACTTCAGGAGACGTTAATGGAATGACCTGCACAGAAAGCAAGCTTCTTCATACCTACTACATGATTTGCTGAAGCCATGGCATGAAGGGTTTATTTTCTTCCAGAACTACAGGACTGAAGGCAAGTAACTTCCAGAGACAGAAAAGCTGAACCAGACAAATGAGAAAATTTTGCTGCAGCTTCAGCTCCCCGGCCATCCTGCCCCACCTGAGGCCTTTTATTTCACATTTTTTTCCACTGAAACTGAACCTCTCCCAAGCAATGTCTTGGAAGTAGAGACAGGAGAACAAATCACCCCACTAGATGCAACTTGCATCCTCCTCTCTGCTAGGAACTGGGGCCAGAGTGGCTGATGATCCTGATATGTGGAGACATGGCTTTTTATGAAATTACCCTCTCTTAATTGAGAGGGAGAACTTCCGTCATGACCAGGCAGTGCAAGGACTGTACAACTGATTTCAGTCCACTACTGTTAGCGAAAGAGAACTGTTGCCACCTAAACTAATAAGGGAATTTTTCACTGTGTCATTTATATAGCAGAAGGAATTGTAAAATAGCTCCATGACAGATAGCTGTACTGCTGGAGTTTCCTTAGTTTGTCATTGCACACAAAAGGATCTCAGCCACCATAAAATTAAATTTCTCCACATTGCAATTGTTCAGCAATGAGACAAACCAAATTTTCTGCTAATTGAATGTGCTGAGCTACTTATATATTCATAGCGAGCTGGTGCTTTCAGCACCATCGCGCTCTGGCTCTGCAGGAGCCTTCCAAACAGCAGCATCGAAGAAGCAGAACTGGTATGGGGCTGGCACAGCCACCGAGTCACCCACAGAGCCTTTGGCATGTACTGGGAGCCCAAGGTGCCACCTCGGTGGTAGGGGCATGGGTCTCCTTCCCCTCCTTGGGAAGCACAGGCATGCTCTCCAGCCCCAGCCTGTACTCTGGGGCATGTTTTCTGGAGACTGCTCTTACTGCTTTGCAGAAGTAGAACTAGATGGCCTAAGACAACCTGTGATTCCTCCAGTTCACCAGTGGCTTGAGCTTACTTTTTCCTAGCTCATTAGCCTCCTGCAATTCAGAGCATAACTCTTCAGAAACCTTTAACACACTTGGAGGTTTCTAAACACAATTCCCCATTACCTGGCAACAAAAAAAATGCCCTGATTCAAGGTAAGACAGCCCTCATGAATACCTGTGCTCCAATTTCCTTGCTACAGTTGGGACCCTTTCTGGATTGATTTGAGCATCCCGCAGAGCACTGGGATCCTCTCCTGCCAGTCAGAGTCATGAAGCAAATGCCCCCTAAATGCCAAATCTCAGAGTCTCTCTCTACGTGCTTGGTTAGATTTTGCCAATGTTTGACAGCCTCTGACACCCTTGCTTTGAAAATGTATCCTTCTCCCCGAGTCCTGTGACCCATGTTTGTCCAAGGTTCCCTGATCTGTGTTCTCCTAAAGAGCGTCTATAACACTTGGTGTCTGCAGTCAGACCCCAGTGAAATATCAGTGCTCCAGTCCTGTTTTGTTCTAGGCTACCCTGGTTTGTTCATCAGTGAATTACCCTTGCAGATGTATCTCAAAAGCAGAAAACTCGACACCTCTCATCTGTTCCATTATGCAAGAACTAGGAGATAATAAACAGAGTAAGACAGAGACATAAGAAATACAGCCAGCTCGTAGCCATACAGGGGAATTTGCATACTGCTGGCCGACAGGTGACCAGGGTCACACAACTGCATTCTGCAAATCTATTTCATATTCACCTTTGTCAAATTTGCCATCTCAGTATAAGTTCCAAAACTTCTTAATATGTCACTTACAGCTCTAGCTACTAGAATTATCCTGTTTAAAAATTTCCGGCTTTCATTTTCTTTAAGTACTTTTCTCATCTCCGTGGTTGCACAGAGCAGCTTGAAGCAAGTATACATTCAACTCAAAATAACATATGTTTAAAAACCCTTATAATTTCAACCCTCTTATGATCTCTGAGTAATAGACTTGATATTTTTTAAAATTTGCATTTGGCCAGATTGGATTTTATATACGTGTCTGTGATCTGTATATACATGTGTGTATGTACATGTGCACATGCCCATCTTTTAGACACAATCTATCCAAAAGGACATAGAAGAAAATGAAGAAAAACCTAGCAGTGATTTCAAGGATTAATTTGGGAAGAGACACATTCCAGTTCTATATATTGCATTGTTAAGAATAGAAGCATTTCACAAATGCCTGAAAGCCCCAGAAAAACAGGCTGCTAAGAAAGCATGAGCTGTCAGAAAGAAGCAGACCAATTTCCGGTTGACTTACTATATGAGGAATCAAAAAGCAAGGGTTAAAGGCTGTTAGAGGCCGAAGCATGAGCTTTCTATCTTTTAAGAACTATTTTGGACAATACATTTGAGCTAGGTATCTACAGGTGCTAAGGTATCTAAACTTTTTCTGATGTCAAATTCCCCAGAAAGATCAATATTGCTGTGGATCTTCCCCTACCCTCTGCATATTGAGAGAGGACGTACCAATATAATGCAGTTTCAGTTTCTGTTCCGGAAACTATACTGTGCCCTGGTCAATGGGTTCCCACAAGAGGAGCTGGGTTCATCAGAATGGGAAATGTGGGTCATTTATTAATGATGGAATTGATTTTATGCACAATATTTCAGGGAAATACATTCAGACATTTTGCAGCCCTCCATATCAAGGTCAGTTTTATTCTCAATATACAACAGTGAGCTCTGCTGGGATTTGCATGGGCTGCCAAAAAGGCTCTGTTTACACTGGTCATGCATTAATCCACTGATTAGTTTAGTCACTCACAACATTTTATTTCCACTGCACACCTCGCTAATATCTTCTATTCTTCCTGTATTTCAGGAGTATCACAGGGACCTTTTATTAACACATATACATGGGGATGAGATTTAATCTCTTTAATTTATTATCTATTGTGTTTCTAGTAAACCTTTCTTTGTAATATCTAGGCAGCACCCTGATGGTAAATCTCCACTGCTGAAAGACATTACAGAACTGCAAAGTATTTGTTATTAAATGGTTTTTTTTATTACCAAAACTCTTCAAATATTCTTATTATATTTTTCAAGCAGTTTTCATTTGGCAGTGACATGACTGATCCTTCCAAAGTTTTTGTCTTAGTGCTTGAACAAGTGAAATCTCTATTCACTCCCAGGTACACAAAGTCCCACGGTTTCCAATAACAGAGATTATCCACATTTTCACTGGTCGCTATGGAGAGGGTCACTGAAACACATTCAGTAGCCTAGGAATTGAACACGTCCAAAGGATCTCATGAAGAATGGCTGGGTCTTGCAAAAGGAGTTCAAGATTTGGCCAAGATCGCACCTAAAGCAGGATCTGTCATGGAGGGAACTGCATCTTCCAAAGATAAGAAGCAAATGAAGCAAGAACTTGTGCAGAAAGTCACACATTACTTGAGCACTGAAAGCTGCGACACTGAAGCCAGTGGGGTCTTTTGGCTCCGAGACACCAAAGGTAGCTTTACTCACTGCAAGCCTGGCTCAGTATGAAGCTTTTCTCCAGGATGTAAAGCAACGCCCAGGAAGGCCTTCAGCTGCAGAAGTACAGCTTCACTAAGGCCTGACCTACCATGAGGTGTTATACTGTGCCTGCCCACAGCTGTTTGTGGTGTGCAATTCCTTAAACTCAGTTTTTACAGCACCATCTCAGAAGTTCTTTGAAAACTGGAGGCAGAGCCAAGCTGCAAGCCTCTTTATTGATGAGCTGTTCCTCAGAGGAACTAAGTGAAATTACCTGTTGGGAAAGACCTCACCAAATGTGAGAGTATCAGCTGGGCTCAGCATATTTCTTGTCCCACCTGATATCCATCCTGACTGTCGCTTTGCCACAGTGCAGTATATTACTGATGTGTTTCTGTAAAGCAGGCTGAAAAATACTGGCATTATTCTATGTGGTTCTTGGATTCTTTGGAGTGGAATTGTCTTTCCAAACTGCCTAGTTGTTTTAGTTTTATTTAACACCTTTTAGCAAGCCTAAGGATTAACCACCTCACAAAGGCACCAAACCTCCTGTCCCAATGTTTGGGCCAGGAATTTTTTTTAGTATTTGGCCAGTATTTACCATATGACATGTGCACTGCCAGACTGAGTCTCTCTAACCTCTTCAATCTTCAGTTTCCAAGATGAACTGTTTACATATTAACCAATATTGTAATTTCTCCTAGATCTTCATCCACTCTTATAATTCACATATTTTATATTTAAGTGGTAAAAAGAGATTAAATGTATCTTATGAGGCCTACAGGGAGCCAGAAATTTACAGGATGTAAACCCAGGAATCCTGAGTCTTGTTCTGTGTCTTACAGTCCAAGACTACAGCAGTCAAACCCAAGAGACTCCTTCACTCTCAGCCTCCCCATGAAGCTGGTAGCTGTTCTGTGATGCCACATTTTTAGTAAGTTTTCTTGCCAGTATGATGTCTTCAAGGTTTTAGAAGGAAAGATCAGGCAACACACTGAGCAAAGGGCTCATCTGTCGCCTCCCTGGGGGGATCGTACGGTCTCTGCCTCTCTGCATGCCTCTGCTAGGAGTGAGTGAGAGCAAGCTGCCAGCACTGTGCCTATGAAATTCAGCAACAAGCCTCATTTTCAAGCGATGCAACCACTTCTAAAATGTCAGAACAACCCAGGAAATTAGCTTTTGGATAAAGAATAGCTGCTGAGATTAAACCCCTGCAAGGCTGAAGCGATGGTGCTCATGAGTAGGTCTTACTCCAGAGAGACGGCCAGGACAGTTTCTCCTTTTTCCTTACAGAGCTCATAGCCCACATGCGTCGGAGTACCAAGAAGCACTGGGGTCCAGCAGGACTCCCTGCTGAGGGCAATGAGTAGAGAGCCTGGATTTCTGACTTGTGCTTTTTCATCCCCATCTTCTTGTCCTTTTAGATGAGAATCTAGGAAAACATTCATTCCCAGGAGAGGATTCACCACAGAGACCGGGACATGCTAAGGAGACATTTGCTTTTCCCCATTTTTAAGCTTTGGTCTCCCACTTTTCTATGCCCTGGCACCCCTGGTACTCCCCACTGCAACACTGCAGCTCCAGTCCGGTCATACCCTACCAGCAAGCAGTGAAGTGGGAGATGGTACCTGACACGGGAAGCACAAAGATGAATTTCAGGTTCACTCCTGCCATGTGTCCTGGCATAAGGAGATGCAGGCATGAATGGGTGATGGCAATTGAACACGCCTTTTCCCATCAGGGCTATATCTACTGGTTGTCCCTTGCAAGCCAGGTTACTGCAGCCATCTCTTAGAGGCTGTAGCTGCAGTCCAAAGCGACTGCGACACACGGGCACCAGCTGGTGAGAAGAATACCTGTCTGCCCACTCCGTGAATTGGGCAGCCATGAGCACACCAGAGCTGGGAATAGGGCCCCTTCCCTGCCACCACTCTGAAATGGAGGTAATTTTCAAAAAAACCCATAGATCAAGCCGAGGCTATGTCAACATCTGCATTTCCCCCCTGTGAAACACACACTGTGCACTCACAGCAGCTCTGCTGCCCTAGGACAGTACAGACCCCAAGGCCCCCAGCACAACACGTGCGAGCTGGGGAGAGAGGGTTATCCGGGCAGGGGGGGCGGTAGGGACTGACTCCCCAGAGAAGACCAGCTCCCCTGGATAGCTTCCCCCTGGATGAAAAACCTTTTCCCTGAAAAGTGTCACTTACAATCCAAACACAGTTTCTTGTCTATTCTTGTTTCTCCCCACCAGAAAAGCCCTGTTTTTAAAAAAGCCTTGAAAAGAGCGAGAGAAAAGGGCTGGACATGTCAAAGGCTACTATTATTACTGCCTTTATGTGAGAGGCACAGAGGAAGGTGACTCTTTAAATTTCTAAGACAGACAGGCAATGACAGGTAGCAGATGGATGGACAGGCTCCCACTGGGAACAGACAATGAATTTAATTTTCTTACAGCACCGTCTACTGCAGAACGGGGATGATACTGCAGTACGTGTGCCAAGTTCTCTTCACTGGAATGGATCCTGCACAGACCAGACTCTCGCACACAGCATAGATCTTTATATACTAAACAGGAAAGAAAAAGGGCTGACTTACAGCTTTTGTCTTCAAAATCCATTCACAGTAAAAATCTAACAGGAAAAGGAAGACTGTCCCACTTTTTCCAGCGCCAGGAGATGCTTCAATATAACCAGTCCCTCAAGACACTTCATGGGTTTGTACAGAAATTGCTTTTCTCATCGCTGAAGCAGAAGCGCTCATTGAGAGAAAGTTAGCGAGCACCGAGCAGCACACGCAGCCGCAGCTTATGGCTGACAGCGCAGGAGGCATCACCCGAAAGGGGACACCCCCGCACCTCCCTGTCCCCAGCCTCCTCTCCCAGTGCAGGGACTGGGGTTCCCGCAGCTGAGCTGATTAAAAGCCCTGGGGCTGCAGCCCCCCGGTTTGCCAGCAGTCCCCTTGCTGTCACATCAGCCATCCCCTGCTGTCCCCTTCCTCCCCGCACTGTCACATCCAGCCACCTGCAGTCAAGGTGAGATGTGAGAGACACGGGGAAAGGGGGGAGGGAGGAGGTTTGCTTGAGTCATCCCAGGGACTGCGAGGGCTTTTAAATGATGTTGCCAGTTTGAAAATGGGTTTAGAGTCTTTCAATGGTAAATTTTAGTCTAAGCACGCTGCTCTTGCTCTCTTTGAAATAATGCATGTACATACACATAAATATCTCCAGGCTGCAGCCAACCCCATCCATCCCCATCCTGGAGCTCCCTATTAGCTCCAATATCCTGGCATGCAGCCTAAGACCTTTCAAGTGATGCATTTGGGAATGATCAGTTGTTTTACTATACGAAAAATAATTCCCTGGGCTGGGGGAGACAACTCAGCAATGAAGACTAACATAATCCACCTTTGCCTGTGTTTCAGCTTCAGGTTGTTTCCTAAATGAAATACTGGCAGAGCGCAGAGATGGCGAGTACTCCTCATCAGTGCCTGATCTGGAGAGCAGATTGTCCTTATCATGGCCTGCTAGACTGTCCTGTTGAGGCCCTGCCTTCTCACATAAAAGCCCTTAAAGCACTAGGGTTTCTTTCCCATGCATTTTGTGCTGTTAGGATTCAAACCACCTGCGTCTCACCTCAAACATGAGAACCAAATCCATCTCCCACTGTAGCCCTTGCAATGCCCCCAGCACTGGAGGCATCCTGAGTCTCAGTACTCAGGACCAACTTAATATCAACTCTGTGACTCTCAGGGTACTCCCTGTGATTTAAAAAATGGAAGAAAAGAAAAAAAAAAAGGAGAGCACTGTCCTCAACGTAAACAACTTCAACTCTGGAGAGTATTTGAATATTAAGGCAACTGATTCTAATAAACCCAGAAATGCAAAAGTGTTTAAGGCTGAAGGCAAGATGTGGGAGGGTACAGAGGTGAGAGAATTAGCATGGAGACCCACATGAACTCTTTTGCAGCCTGTTCCAAGAGTGACACTTCTGATTCACCCCTTTCCTTCCTGCAAGAGTTCCAGCCCTTCCCTTCAGGCCTCTGGATCCACACACATTGCAGTATTTGAAATCTGTGTGCCAGCCATCTAACCTGGCCAGCCTGGCAATGGAGCTCTTACTTGTGACTCACACTGGTGGAGTTAACAGGATGCTTTCTATAGGCAGTACTTACAGAGAGTGAGCAAGGTGAGCAAGTCTGAGCTTGGAGATGCACTTGCAACATTATTGTCCTGTAGTATGAGCATTCACTTGAAAGGCTCCTACCACATCACAGCAGTCTCTGAGCAGCCCAGAGCTGAACCCTGAGAACCTGGCTTGCCCTGTTTGCCAGGAGAACGGTGCAGGTCTGTGTTTAGTGCACTCAGCTCCCTGTAGACACATTTCAGAGTACACCTGCAGAGGCAGTCTTAGCTAGGCTGGATCTGGTGACCCACCACTATGATCTGCTCCACTCCAGTGATAGCTTACACACACCACAGTTTACTTACCAACAGACATGTTGTTCCTTAGAGATCAAAGCCAGCTGCTAAGCTGCTAATGGTAGGGACTGCTCTGGTTTGCAATAGAGTTGAGGGGTCCACATGTACATCCTTTGAGCACATGTCCTGCTTCCCATGCCTTTGCCTACATTCCCATAGGCGCCTTCCAACAAGCACCAAATAGCAACTTCAAAAACAAGAGAAGGCTCATAGCTGCTCAAAAATGTTTCCTCTTCTTTCCCTTCACACATGCCCTGATGATTTGCTCCCACTTTTTCTTTGCAATAAAGAGAATAAGGACAAGGTTAAAGAAATGAGATGTGAAGAGTGACCTTCCCTATAAGCTCCATAGGCAGAAAATGAGATGAGCAGTAAATTAGAAAGTACCTGCCAGACCTGCCCTCCCAGGTCACCTGGAACCACAAGGGAGGAATTGCAGCTACTGCCATGGCAATTCTGCAGACTCTATTTTATGTTGACCTCCAGGTACTAGTGAGTGTATAGTGCTAGAAGTGAAAACATGTATGGATTAAATGGAAACATATGTACTGTCACTGATTATCCTTCCTAAAGAGACTCTGAGTTTCAGCAGAAAAAAAAAAAAACACGTTCTTTGAGTGGCAGTGACCCTTAAGAATAGGAGAGCCTGGATCTTCCCAGTAACTCTAATGCTCACTGGAATGACTGAAGATTTTGGTGTAACCCTGCAACTGAAATCCTCTACAGTACATCCATCACCAGCCTGTTTTAGGTGTCAAATTACGATAGATGCCTCATGTTTTCATGCACAGCAATTATGTTCATAAAGGAATTGGAAAGCATTAACTGAAGTTGCAAATACTGTTTGACTTCTGGAGGGTTTTTTTAATTTTCTTGCTCAGTACAGAGATGATCTTTAAACTTGCAAGTTGAAGTAATTTGTCTTCATGATGCCAGCTGCTGACCACAGGGAAAAGGTCACTGCTATTACCAATGACAGCATCCCAGCAGATCATCTTCTCTTAGCATTTTTCCTCCTTCATTCCCTCCTTCAACAGAAGGTCAAGCATCACCTCTTCTCCAGGGAGGAGAGACTAACATTTCCTCTTTGCATTAGGAACAGCTAATGGAAATGGCAGTAAATCACCCTTCATGCTCTCATACAGAAAGTTACAGAGAGCAAAGACAATCTGCTTGTCTGGACTCCCATAAGGAGCCATAAGACAAGGGAAAGAAGTTTTCTTCTTCACATAAACCTCAATTTTGAATACACAGTATTACCAAAAGTCATTGTCCAAGCCACTTTCATTCCTAGCTTGGAGGAGGTGCTGTTGGAATCTTTTGCATGGCATTATTAGCAATGGTGTACCAGCATTTAACCACTCTGGACAAAACCACTGCATTAAATGCTGTCGCAGACCCTAACAAGAACACAAAGAACTTACGGTCTCAATGTACAGGACAAAGTACGAGTGGCAAAACCCAAATCAAATGGTTGACTGAGATCACATGGCAAGGCCATGCCACAGCTGGACACAGTCCTACTGACTCACCAGCTGCATTGCTAGCTATCCCTAGGACACATTGCCACCTCCCATACTTGCAAAACTCGTCACCTTTACTGGAGTTAGACCTGCAAAAGAGTGAGGGTGGGACTGAACAGTCCCTACCTGTGCAAGAATATGCAGAATAGGATTGTCCTGTTGGTCTACACAAGGATGATACAGAAATGTGGGGCCAGGAAATGGGAAGTGATTAAAATGAACTATATCCTGTCCCTGTTCCGTTTTTCAGACACATTCTGAAGCCAATAGATGACACAAAACACAAATTCAGGCACACAGTGAAATGAAGGGGAGAGCATTTGTTGTTTGTTTTGTGGCCAGCCCAGCCCAAACCATGACAAAAAGTTTTAAGGTTTCTGACACAAGAGCAGTGATAGTAGTGCAGTACAGGTGCCAGCCGTGGAGATGCGTTAATGAATTTCCTTCTCTCTCAGACATTAATATATGCCACAGACTGCCAATACAATGTATTTGAAATCCCATGTCACTGTTCATTGCATTTTTTACACAAAGCTGGTGTTTCTTTTCATATTTTATCACCTCATTTTTGTTATTATAAGGCATTTCATTCACAAGGTATGCAGCATGAAACAAGATCCACATAGACTTAGATGAAGGCATATTTAAACAGGTTTTGTTTAAATAGCATCTAAGTAGGTGACAGGTTGTGTTTAACACGTTTAAATAGGCTATTTACTTTTTATCAAGTTTAGTACTTAATCAAACGGTTTGCTTGGCAGCTATAGAATGAGCGTCCCCAAGGCAATAGAAGTCAGACAGAAGGTAGAAAGATTGCCTTTTCCGTTGCTTCTGTGGCGCTAAAATTGCACACAGACTTCTCACATACACATTGGCCATCCAGGCAAATCGGGAACCTCATCTGTCCTAATGTGCTTTAATCATTTATGGTTGTTTTTAACGCGGCCAGCCCTGCGGCAGGGCAGGGCAGCGCCTCGCCGCGCCGGCTGCCCGCCGGAGCTGTCCCGCAGCCCTGGTGCTGACGCCCTCTCGCGCCCCAGGCGCAAGGCAGCCTTGTTGAGCGTCACCTGTCCCCTCAGCTTCAGCACGGCTCTGCTACAGCTGGGGATGCAGAGCAAAGAACAAGTATCGCTTCTGCTCTTCTAATTTAGATATTTTTCTAACTGAGAAACTGTTTTGCAAGGCAGTTGCAAAACTCAGAAAGAGTAGACTCAAATACTGGAAAATGACAAGGTTATCGGGATCTGTATATCTCCCATCATACACAATTCCCCCAAATTTCAGCTCATCGGGAATTACACAGTCATACGTTAATGTGACCTACCCCTCATTTTACCAGAAGTGTTTGCAGACTTATCAATTACTTTCAGGTTTATGTACCAGCACACTGAAAAATGCGGAACTTAAGAAAATCAGTTTCTGAGTAACACCAGCAAGTGAACAGTGAATCTGGCTTTAAAGACATGGCTCATTTGTAGCGTGAAAACTATAATTAATCACTGAACAGCAAAAAAAAAAAAAATAATACACATTTCTTTTTTCTCCTTTTCCTGACAATTCTCAGAATTCTTTGAGACAAGACTGTAACATGAAGATTAGATGAGGGTGGGGGAAGACTAATATAGATCTTTCTTTCAGAAATATTGGAATGAAAGGTTATTGAACATTGGTATATGCTCAGGTCTCCTGAGAAAATGTTTATTAGATATTTCATCACCTCCACCTTTCTAAGATTAGATGACCTTGTGAACTTACAGTTCCTCATTCTGTTCTTCTCCAATATTTTTTTTCTTTCTTTAGGTACAGGAAAAGGGTGATGTGGGAAAATAAACTTTCTCTGTGATTTTCAGTATGTACCATGAAAATAAAGAGAACTGATTGGCTGATGCAGCAGTTTGATAATTATTCCTCTTTTTCCTCTTACCTCCTGGGCTCCCTATGACATACTCAGAAGGAGCCATTGCCTTCCCATCAGTTCCCAATCTTGTATTTCCCTGACATCCCATGTTCAATGATACAGCTGTGACCCCTAGGCTGAGGAAGAGATAGGAAGCAGGATATTGTGACTTACTAACCAAATATGTAAGTTTTTTGTGAACAGCCTAATTTCTTTTTCTTTGCATCTCTAAGACACCAATGAGTATTCTGTCATGTTTGCTTCCATCAAGCTTTGAAGATTGACGTCGGTTTCCTCCTGCTTTCCTTGAAATTGCTTTGAGGGCTTATAGTAAAATAATGAGGCATTTTAAAAAACTTTCAACCTACCTGAACTCATCTATTTCAGACACTTAGCTGTGTCCCTTTGATCCCTTCTCACTGGGAGGGAAGGTGGATTTGAAAGACAATGTAAGTGTTTAAAAAAAAAAAAAAAAAGGTTCTTTCCTCTGAGGCCAACTCACTTTGTATTACACTTTCTGGAGAAATAGCCTCTAAAATGGCAGATAAGAGCCTGAGCTTCCTGCCTCACTCAGGGAATTCTGCTTTTACAGTTGCCTTATAGATACTTTTTCTTATTTTAAAACATGTGAAAGACACCAAAGAGACACAGCCACTCACAGTCCCTGTGACAGAAATACAATTAGTAAATCAAATCTTTCCATGGACTAAAACAAGAGCTCCACAGCACCATGGTCAATCAGGGCACTAGTAGGGAATCAGACCCTATCTCAGCACTGCCACTCCATGTGGCCCTGGATGAGCCATTCCTCTTCCTGCACCTTGTTTTTTACTGTAACTCTCCATTTCAGGGAGGATACCTGTACAGGAAATTTATAGAAAGAGTTGGCAATATCCTCTGCCATCAAAGGACCTTCATGCAGAGTAAACCTCCCTTTCTGCAGAATCTGGCTCTATAGCTTTTCTTTGCCTTTGGGCAGCTCACTTGGGGAGCTTGCAGGCTTTGATCCCAACATAATTCCTCCTCTCACATGGAAAGGGCTTAGAAAAAGAGACAGTACCTCTCATGAAGCTGCAATTCAGCCTGAAGATCTCTCTGAAGCAAGAGACTTACTGAAAGCTGCTGAGGTCCCCTGGCCAAGGTCTCCCCACACTGCTTAGGACCACCATGCAGGAGGGGTTCAGATGCTGTCACCTTCCTCTTGCTCCCATCTTTAGCCCTCATTACCCATTACACCATGAAACATCCCTGCAGGCAGTGACACATCATTCTGCCGGACATGGAGGCAGGTGATGCTGTGCTACAAGAGGAGAGCGGCACGTTGCTTTGTTTGCTTTATTGCTCAAAGCCTGCAGCACTTTGGAAATACAGTTTGTAGGCTGCCCTTGGAAGGTGAATCAGGCAGAGCTGCTGTTTGCCAGTACCTGTTGTGAGGCATCTCCCTTAGTCTAAGTTGTTAGATAGTTTAAGAGCTATTGGACAACAGGCCAGGTTTTGGCAGGATTGCTGCTGCTCAGGCCATAATCTTTCTGCCTCTCATTTGTTCTCATTTGCTCCGGCAAGCAGTGCCCATGACAACTCTGTGGCAGCACATCCTTCAAAGGCCAGTGGCCAGATAAACAAACCGGACTACCAGACATTTCGGCAGCAGGTCTCAGCCAAGGAGGAAAGTACTCGAGTCCTTATAACTGCCTGTTTAGTCCCCAGGGAGGGGAAGGGAAGGTAAAACTACCTCCCTCCCTGCAAAGCTTCAACCCTTAGAGGTCGTTGCTATCTCAGAGAGGAGCCAAGATTTTTGGGACTGCCTAGGGAGGAAGGAGTGGAGCAGGGTAAACAAGGGTGAGCAGTAGGGGAATGGAGGCATTGCAGGAAAAGGGGGAAAAAATAAGAAGGAGTTAAGTAACAAGGGAAATTCCCTTTTCCAGCCCAGCTTTTCAATCAGGGTGAGGCAAGGAGAGAAGAGGCAGGACCACTGGAGGGTTATGCGAACAAGCACCAGACTCCAAGCTGCTGGGGCAGCACTTGGGGAGGCACATCCAAACACACTTCAGAATTTATTCTAGTTGCAAGTTCTGCAATTAAAGTGTGATGCTTCCCCAGTGCAAGCTACCAACCCCATCTGCAGTGATTTAAACTACAGAAACCTCTTCAAGCAGGTGTGATCGGTGACTGAAGGAAGTCTTTGTTTGCACAGTTATCTCACTGCATTCACACTTGCTGCTGCAGGTTTCCTCGCTTCCCTAGCTTGGCTATTTGTGGTCATCTTAATAATATAGTGCAGAAATGAGAAGATGTTATGGTTTTGCAATATAACCTGTGCCTGATTACCAAGCAAATTTGGCCTTTGTATTAAGGTAACAAAAGCACTATAAATTCCTCGGTGAAGAATAAGCCGTTTTCACAGCAAAGCAAGGGCATTCAAAGACATTTTTCCCAGTTTAATTAGCTTTCAAAAATGGGTTTAAATGAGCTTTAAGCCTCCACGCTTCTAGGGAAGCCCAATATTTTAGCTCTGTGCCATGTGACGATAAATAACCTTAATGCCTATTCTTCCACACAGAGTTCCCACCTTCTCAGGGCCAAGCGAGCAGTGTATTTATGTTATTGATTGAAACAACAGTTTAGTCTGCCACTTGGTTTTAAAGGATCTACCTGAGAGTAATCAATCCTGTTCAGGTCCATCTCCCAGCTGGCGTGTGACTGCCACCGTCACTGACAAGCTACACCTCCCTCCTGGGAGAGCCGGAGACCTTTAAGATGGCAATGCAGATTTAGGCACTTGTCCAGACCACTCCATTACTCTCTCCAGACCACTGGGGACCTCTGCGTGATCTTCATTAAACACTGGAGAAAAATGATAAAAGAGAAGCAAAGGACTTGTTCCTTCCCTTCAGAAATACCCTCTGTGCAGGCAGAGCACAGCTCACAGGTATATTCTGATGCCAAGGGCGAGAGCTGCAGAGCTGCACGCTTGCACTTCCAGGCATGTCTCAGAAGTGGGATTTTACTGGGGTGGGGGTTACCTCTGAACAAGCTTGTTATTCTCCCCATTTCATTATCTAATGGTCCCTGGCTGTGCAGCAACTGCATAAAGAGTTTTGGGGCTGACTTAATTTGCTGGAGATTTCGTCTGGGTAGCTGCAAGAACAGGGCTGTGATTTCTTTTATGTGACACAGCAGCAGCTGCTCAGCCCCAGCTCTGAGATGGCTCTAGCCCAAAAGAAATATGAGGCACTCATTTACATCAGTTGCATTTTTGCTTCGGAAAGAAAATAAATTCACTAATATAGCAGGACAAATCCCCCTGACATGTACATCGAAACAGCTGCCTAGGAAAAAAAGAGAAACTATAGAATGGTTATTAAGGAATAGGAAATATTTCCATAGATTGACAAGGTTAGTCTGTCACCCCTTAAAAGAGTGTCAGATTAAGTCATTCTGGTGTAAATTCCATATATTCTAGGTAACCAAAGCACTTTGGCTGTATAGTACTGTTCTGACCTTCAAGACGACTGACAAAGATGCATGTGTGCACCTTTGGGGTCTAATTCTGACCAAGTTACACCTGTCTAGTTTAAGTCCTGGTTTGTGCAGCACCTAAAAACAGTCAAAGACAAGTCAGTTGATTCCTTCTCTTGAACCTGAAAGGCAGCTGCCTGCCAGCCTCAAAGAGACACGTTTGAGCACAAGAGACATCCCAATGGTCTGAATTGGGCAATTCAGGCAAATTGTCCTTAGTCCACAGGCTCTAACCTCCCCTGAGAGCAGGGGCGCTGAATCTCTGGCTCTCCTCACCACTAGCTCTTAAAGCCCGTTACAAAGATCTTCAGGATCATGCACTCCACTTTAAAAGAGGGGAAACTGAGGCACAGAAGTAACATACAGATATGCAACGGTCAGGAAAGGAGCACTGATCTCAGTTAATAGTCTTCAGCACGCTATGCAAGACCCACTCAAGAAGATGAGCTCAGAGTACCAGGTATTAACTCTATCCTGATGACTTTTCTGTTCTCATTGCTCTGTCCTCCCTGAATCCCTCAGCCAAGCCCTTTTCACTCCTCTCTCAGCTCCTTCTTAGCCTGGAGTAGGTCAGAAAGAAAAAAAGATGTATTCCTTTGGGGGAAAAAGACAAGAGGAAAACAATGAGATCTTACTATGTTTGGAACTGTTCAGCTTTTCCTATTTATTTGACATTAATTTTTTTTCCATCTGTTTTCAGTTCCTGGAGAAAGTCAGTCCTCATGAGAATACCCTCAAGTGAATCAGCACAAGATGAAGCATAACCCTGGGGTGGATACAGGAGGGTCCAGCTCTCTGCACAGAGCAAAGCAGAGAGCTCAGACTTTTGAGAAGGGTAAAGGAGGAGCTGTGGTGTTAGAGACCTGCCAGCTTTCACCAGACCCTCTAAAAAGTACACAGCAATAGGAGATGGCTAACACCCTACACTGATCAGTCAAAACTGCGTCACTTCAAACCACTCTGATTTCTTTTTAATAGAAGAGCAATGTCTTGTGGGTAGAGAAGCACAAATATCAATGTATCCTGACTTTCAGAGGTGCCCGTCACTGTCCCAGTGGTGTTGCCGTAGATAAGCTATGGAAACATGAACAGGTAGAGCTGTGATGAGGCAGCGGAGGCTGGAAAAAGCAGACTCCAGGAGTCATTTCCAATGGCTTGCTGTTGAATTGAAAGGTAGTATCTGCAGATGGCAGTCCTGGTCTGCTACCGTTGGAGATTTCCAGTACAGAAGGGGATAAGGAGAGGACAAACATGCTTACTAAATCTGCAGATACTGCTAAGCTGGGAAGAGCTGTGAGCACGTCATGGGACAGAAATAACTCAAAATAGTCTTGACAAACTACTGAAAGTTTTAAACAATGTAATTCAATAAAGGAGAAGTAAACATCTGAATTTCATTGGGAATAATTCACTGGCATGAAGGCAAACTGGAGAGCCACAGGCCAGGCAGCAGAGCTGAAGCAGGGAGGTTCACAAGTTAGGGAGGTTAGATGGCTTCTGTAAAACCAAAAAGCAGACACTGTCCAGGGCTGCAGAAACCCCCATGCTGCCCAGAAGACACAGGTGGAAAGTCTTCCTCTTTACCCAGCTCTGCCAGAATCTTGTATCCAGTTCTGGAACCACAGCTCAGAAATATGTAGCTGAACTGCAGACAAAAATGGTCAGAGGTATAGAAAATTCCGTGTGCTATGAAAGGATAAAACAGGAGCTGTTCAGCTTAGGGGAAAAAAAAAAAAAAAA
>VFFE01006076.1:174115-260117 GCA_008921705.1 Burhinus oedicnemus | reverse complement strand
CCCGCCCTCGCTCCCTCCCGCCCGGCAGCGCCGAGGGCCAGGGGAAATGGCAGCCGCGTCGGTCCCGCGCTCCGCCGCCCCACCGCGCTCCCGGGCCCGCGGCTGCCGCTGGCCCCGGGCGCCGCCGCCCCTGCCGCCGCCCCCGAGGACTGCCCCCACCGGGCTGAGAGCCCGCCGCCCCGCCGGCGGGGCTGCGGGAGCCGCGGCGAGGTGCGAGGCCTGCGGCAAGGCCTCGTGCCCGGCACCGGCCGCGGACCCCCCGGCCCTGCCCCGGCGGCGAGGAGGGGCCGTGGGAGAGCCCCGGCGGCCCTGCACGGCCAGGCCCGCCCCGGCGGCCGCGGGGAAGTGGGCCGGCATCCCGGCGGGACACGCACTGACCCAAAGCCGCCTCAGGGGCAGGCATAGGCTGCGCCTTACGGCAGTCTGCTGGCCGTTATTTGACAAATGTTGCTCGGCGTCGTGGAACGTTGAACTGCCCGCCAAGGTCCGTTGGTGGTGGCCACGTTTGGAAAGAAAAGTGGGCGGCTGGCACTTCAGCAGAGGACGGGTGGTCCGGCCGAGGAGCACGACCTCCTAGGTGCTCCTTCATCCCTGTCCCTGTGCAGTAGCTCCTGCCACCTTGCTGGGAAGTGCTTCCAGCAGTGGAGCACGTGCAGGCCTGGAAAAGGTGCCGCTGGTCAGGTGGCGCCCCGAATGCCACCAGCAACTGGAGGTGCCTGGGTGGGGTGAGAGAAAACTCATTCATGTCCACCTAAGCGCAAACCGTTGCTTGCCAGACTAAACCTTAGAGCCGTCCCAATGGCTTTGGACAACCTATAGATCTTACTTGAAAGTTAGAATAAGCATCTATAAAATTCTGTCCAGCAGACCTGCTGTGAGGATCCATTACAGGTTGTGAGGTACTACTGTAATGTACTAATGTAAATGTTGAGACTTTTTTTGGGTTTTTGTCTGAGGAACCTAAGGTGTCCTACAAAGTCAAGCAGCCGTCATTGTCCTTTTCATGGGGATGTGAAGTATGAGAAGCTGAATGACAGAAAGTCATACAGTAACATGGAGTTCCTTTTCACCTCCCCCAAGACCTATGCTCCTACCTTGAAAACCACTGTTTTCCTAATAAAGTAGAAATAGTAAAATGCAGACAGCCAAAACCACATGTTCCACTTTAAACCATTCTCTGCCTTGAATTCATTTATTTTTTCCCTAAATGTACTAGTATATTGATGACTAACATCTTTCCACATCCTCTGATCGTTTTTAAAGGGGAGAAAAGGGGGAAATCCATTCTCTACCTGCCTGTTCTACATCTCCAAAAATTTACTTGCTGGGGATTAGCTTTTCCCTGTTTGTTAGTGTTTTTTCCTGTAGTTTGCATTATCATTTGCTCAGTGTATTACAACACACTTTTTAGTCCTGCTTGCAGATTCAAGACCTCAACATGTCTCACCTTCCCTGGGATTTCACAGATGATGGCTCACTGTTTAGAGGATTGCTCTTCTGCTGAAACCACAATCAACACTCTCGTCAGGTTCAGCGGGAGCTGTGTTAGGCCTAGACGGTTATATCTCACAGCTAATATTCATAAGTATACATTCATTGAATATGACATTAAATCTCCTCGAACAATTAGCTCTCCTTATTGATTGGTTCAATGTTAATTACACAAGTCAGCTCTCTTCCTATATCTGGAGTGCTTAAAGTATGTTTAATCATGAATGGCCACCTTACTGAAGTACATAGCAATCAATGGGTCACAAAACCTGAACCTTGTGCAGTCTCAGTTTGTTTTTCTGAAAAGGATAAATTAAAAATCTATTTTCTGATCTCAGTGAATTTTACTGTTGTTTTCACTGCCTTATTTCCTGCTATAGATGGTGGGGGCTTTTCTGGCACAAAAGGCACAAACTGCAAGCGAAAAATAAAGCCACGCTGTCATGTATCTAGTTCCAACATGGCTTATATGACTATTTTATATACAGGCACCAAAGCCTCTAGGAATTGGTAGACTTGATAAATGCATCATTGTCCCCAAGTATCTTTTCCTAATGCTGCATTGCATCACATAGCCTAACAAAGATGTTGTGCAAGTTATGCTATACCTAAAAACAGCCTCTGAAAAAAGTGGGACGTAGTCACCAGAGGCATTTTTTCTATGATTATAGGATCCTCTCTTCTGAGGCCACTGGGGCAGATGGTAATCATAGCTAGTGTGGGAGAGTTTGGACATTGGTCGTAATGTGGAGCATTTGAACCCATTTCAGTGTGAACCTCAAACTGCAAAGTTTTGCTGAGTGCCTCGTCACAGCCACGTCCTTAGGGGAAACTGCACACCCCATCGCAAAAAAAAAAAAAAAAAAAAAAAAAAAAAAGGCAAGAACTCCTGCATTCCTAACCTGTGCCATGTTCTACTTTAAGCTGTTTCTTTCCAACACAGCTAGGAGGTACATACACTGGGCACCAGGTGAGTGGAGAGACCACTGAGGGGACGGTCAGTAGTGGTATAATTTCATTCAGCGTACCTGCCGTATGTGGACTGCTTGTCACTGGTACCTGAGCTTGCTTCTGTACTCTGTTGGAGGCCAGATAGCTTGTCTGTACGTGCAGGTTTTTTCTCCTCTGAGCAAGGGCACTAAACTGGTCTGTTTCATCACTATTGTCACAACTTGTCCTTTCATCTCTTTCTTTTTGTCCCCCCACATTCTCACCCCTCTGCTATGATCAAAATCAATATCTGGCTGACTGCTCAAAATGCAAGTTTCCGTGTGTCTCTGTCTTGTCCTTTGTTTATTGATATTAATCCCTGAATCCCTCCTCTGTTTTTAGTTCCAGATGATTGTGATCCAGGATCTGACCTCAGCCTCTCCTCTCACTTTCCTCCTATTCCATCTAATTGCCTCTCTTCTCACTATTTTGCCTACCTATCCCTGAAATTATTCTTTCCTTTCTAGTCCCTACCCAGCCTGAAAATCCCTCTGGCTCACTAGCTATGGCAGCCCCTCTACTGTACTGTGCTTCATTTCAACTTTCCAGCACTTTTCTATGTGAGTTTCGCAGATCAGTGCTCCAGAGATGTGTTAGGCACCCCAGGGTCATAATTAAGGAGGAAACCACAGAGGGCATATCTATTCAAAGGAAGTGGCAGCCCAAAGTCCTCCAGGAAGAAGTCCTGCAAGCAGACGTGCTGGCCCCTGAAGACCTTCCGGAACAGAGAACATTTTCAGAAGGAACTGGAGGTACATGTTCATCAGCTTTTGGAGTGGGAGAGTCTGGAGCATAGTAGATGAAAGAATACTCTTCAGGGAAGAGAAGAAAAATCTTCAAAGAGTGGAGGTTGTGTCAGGGAGTCATTTAGAGGTTGCCGTAGAAAGATGGATAGTTTTGGAATCCAAAGGAGTATTCAGATTTCCTTAGTTTCAACCATAACTTTTTTATAAACAGTGCAGCTAGGTCACTTGACACCAGCCACCATACAATCCGATTTGCTGGTACACAGTTCTTTGATCTGCAGTTTTCTGTGCGTCCAGCTTGCCTCTGATTTTATTTACTTTTAACTTCAACTGCTTTTGAAAAGAATAAAGTATTTGTTGGTTGTGTTGTTTGGGTTTTTTTTTTAAATAAAACACTGGTTTTGCACATGATCAATTATATTCGCAGTTTTTTCCTTAGCAAATACCTGCCTCCTTATGCTTTGAAACAGGATATGATCCCTGTTTTGAGTACACTGCTGTTCTCACGAAAAGCCACCTCCCTATGTATGTCCAAATTTTGAGTGACAGTTTTCACCTATGTGTTAGACACATTTTTGCATTCGGCAGCCAATAGCTCAAGATCGCTCACCCGCACAGGGCATGCCTCCCACTGTTCCTAGTGTGGAGCCTATAGGGTCTGTACCCCTAACCCTGTGTGTGGTTCACAGCAAAGCATGACTTTTAGGCAGGAATTACTGTTCTTACTTCTTGTCGGTCACTATGGGAGTAAGCACGATAATTGACAGCAGTCTTTAATGAGCCTTCTGGCAATGCAGAGGAAACCCTTCCGCTCTGAATGTAGAGAAGACAAGAAACAGGGCGGGTGAAAGTACTCAATTGGGATAAAGAGTCTGGGGCAGGAGAAAGAAACAGAAAGAAATTGGGACGGGGATTTGGCAGAGCAGTCCACTGCCCAGGGTGTGCTCCAGCCCAAGCCTTGGATTTCCCCTGAGCAATTTAATGGCGAAAGTTCAGTGATTCACGTAAGGAAATAAGGGGCAGGATCCTTTATTTCCTGTCTGTTGGTAGTGAAGAAACAGAATTTGTGTCTGGACCTTGGAACAGGCTTGGGTCTGGGCTTTTTCTGTTTGCTGATATTGAACTGATACTGCCTCATTCAGTTACCATGTGGATTTCATTTTGCTTTTATGAATAAGGCTGCACTGCGTATTTTCCCATTCTGTTCACCCTGTGCTTTCTCTTACCTTTCCCTCTTTGATTGTCTTTATTGTCTTTTTTGAAGAATTGGCTTCCACCTCATTATAGTTTTGACCATACTGACAGGTATAATTTGAAAAGATACTGGTTTTAGTTGCAAAACTGTCTGAAGAGCCTCCCTCCACTTGTACTGACACTTGTGCCAGCATGCTTGTTTGCCATCTTCCCATTTGTACAGGTGCATCTCTTTGATTAGGCTGAAGTCTAAGCTGTGTCATCCAAATAATGGTAACTTAGCTATTTCTTTTTCTCTCCCTTCCCCCTTTTTTTTTTTTATTTCAGAGAGCTAGTTGACAGTGTAAATAGCTGTACTAACTTTACTGGCAACCCATAGTGTATAGCTAGGATGAATGGCTAAGGCATGGAGAGAAAAGAAGGATGGTGGAAGCAGAAATCTTTTTCAGCTGTCTTCAGTGCCTGACCCAGCATCCTGTGACACTAAATCCCGAGTTCTTTTCAGAAGAACAACTGCGCGTTTTCCCTCTTCTACTTCTCATTGGATTGTAAAGTTTCAATTATAGAATCTCAAATACATGCAGAAAATAAGCATCAAAATGACATTTCTGGTGTTTGGCTATGAATTTTACCTATGTAAATTATCTTGGACCCCTTTGGTATGATGGTGGAAAGATTGTTTATCTGAAATGACTTATCTGAGTGAATTCATCCACGTGGAAGAAGTTGGTTTTTTTCACCCAAGTTCACTGGAGTTAACGTTCCAGTTAACTTGTTTCTCAGTCATCCCCTGAATCAGAATTATTATAGCTACCCTTTTCTGTAAAACTGACTCAGCTATATTGGGAGTAGCTATAGGATTTTTCTTTCCTATTATAGTATCATAGAAACCATCAAATGCAGAAGCACTGTTTATTTCACTGTTATTTTCTTAGGCCATTATGTTGTTGTTAGCATATGGCTGAGCATATTCTTGCTAAAACGAGTGGTCCAGCGGCAAGTGAGATTCCAACCCAATTTTCAAACTATAAACATTATTAAAAAATAGTAGTCAAATGTCCTTACTTGAAGAGAAAAAATATAATCCCTCCTATTCCAGCATGGCACACCCTCATTTCATGAGCTCCAGTTGGCCTAGTTCCATTTGTGCCCAAACCCGTCTCAGAGACTATTGCAGACCCTTCACTAGAAGAGCTGGCATGCAGCTGCTTCACAGCCATGTTCAGTACCTTCTTTAGACACGGGACTGTCTTCTCAGTTCTTGCTCCCTTATCTTAGTACAGGTGCTTCCATGAGAGATGTAATCTTGTCACGATATTCATGTACATGCCTAAGAAACTAACTTTGTGATGGTAGCGTGATTATGCTTAATCTTCTTTGCCCTCTTCTTGTTGTGTGAGGAAGTAGAAGCCACATCTTTAATCTGAGCATCTTTTCCACTGAATAGTATATAGAAATAGTAGTTTTAGAGGATCTCTTTTAACTTGGGGTTCTCCACTGCTCCCAGTACAACTCCTGTGAATTATATGCCTGCCATTTCTTTGCATGGAACTTGTTCAGTGCAATTTGTTGGGCCTTGAAATGAAAGACAACTTCTCTACTACAGCCTATGTCTAACAGAAGATATCACAGAATGACAGAATCGCAGAATCACAGGGGTTGGAAGTGACCTCTGGAGATCATCTAGTCCAACCCCCCTGCCAGAACAGAGTCACCTAGAGCAGGTTGCACAGGATGGCATCCAGGCAGGTTTTGAGTGTCTTCAGAGTCAGAGGCTCCACCACCTCTCTGGGCAGCCTGTTCCAGTGCTCTGCCACCCTCAAAGGAAAGAAGTTCCTCCTCATGTTGAGATGGAATTTCATGTGTTCCAGTTTGTGCCCATTGCCTCTTGTCCTGTTGCTGGGCACCACTGAAAAGAGTCTGGCCCCATTATCTTGACACCCACCCTTTAGATAGTTATAAGCATTGATGAGATCCCCCCTCAGCCTTCTCTTCTCCAGACTAAAAAGACCCAAGTCCCTCAGCCTTTCCTCATAAGAAAGATGTTCCAGCCCCGGAATTCTCTTTGTAGCCCTTTGTTGTATCCTCTCCAGCAGTTCCCTGTTCTTCTTGAACTGGGGAGCCCAGAACTGGACACAGTACTCCAGATGTGGCCTCACCAGGGCAGAGAAAATGGGGAGGATAACCTCCCTTGACCTGCTTGCCACACTCCTCTTGATGCACCCCAGGATGCCATTGGCCTTCTTGGCCACAAGGGCACATTGCTGGCTCATGGTCATCCTCTTGTCCACCAGGACTCCCAGGTCCCTTTCCACAGAGCTGCTTTCCAGCAGGTCAGCCCCTAACCTGTAGTGGTTCATGGGGTTATTCCTCCCCAAGTGACCTGGAAGTGGTGAGCTTCTTAATGGGGAAGAAGACTGAAAGAGCACCAACCTATCATTTAGGAAGTATGGCAGGTTTTTGAACACTCTGTGTTCCAGACAAGGAATAAGTTGGGAAGGGGCATTTTAGGACATATAACCTGTATTTTTTTGTGATTGAGTAAGAAATAATTCTGTTATAATTCTGTAATAATTCTTCAGGGAGTTCAAGGTCACAGCTGTGGAACAACCTTTTCTCCTAAGATACCGTTCACAAACTTTCTTGCTCCTAAATAGTGACGAAGTCAAAGGGTTTACCAAACAGAAGCATAGTGTGACCACTGGTGGGACTATATATGCTCTTCCATGTTGTGGCAGTAATTAAACCAATGCCAAGCATGCAAAAATGGAAGTTCCCATTCATTTTTTACTAGTTTTAAACAAAAATGGATGAAGATTCAGCTATGTCTGAAAGGAGGAGGGAGGGCAGAAACACAGACACCCAGTAAGAATGGCCCAGCTACAAAGAAAGATACTGTGAGTGCAAAGTGGGGGTTTTTCCAAGGGGATGACACTGATCTCTTAACTCAGAAACTCATTTTGCTATGTGGATTTGTTAAGGAGACGGTTCTGACGTTTCTGTTACAACGGATAGAGAAAATGCACATCTCTGCAGATGCCTCTGCGCTCTGCCTGCTGAAGAGCAGAGGTTCACTGGCAGTTTCTGTCAGAGCCTCTTTGGTGTTCTTTGATTTTGCACAAAGGACAAAGTAATCCATTGATGAGAGCTCTTTCCTTTCCCAAATTTTCGCCTTCGTATCCTTTTCTTCAAATACTTTTTTTTTTTTTTCTTTCTGCAGTCTATCTGCCTTTCCTTCTCTGCTCATCTTTCTGCTGCTGGGAAGTTTTTTCTCTTCTCTCTGTCCATCCCATCATTCCTCCCCTTCATTCTCACCAAGACATCTATTCTGTCTGTCCTACTTGTGGGATGTTAATCTCTGTGCTCACCTCTGTTTGTCATGAAAAACAAGGGACATCATAGCTGGAAGTTTTCATGAATGATAATGACCATTATGATGTGTATCTAGTACAGCATTGCTGATAGGTCCTTGCTAAGGTATCATATCTTCATGACAGATAATAGCCTAGTACTCCGTAACTGGTAGTCCATGTTCAAAGTGCAGAGTCCTACAGTGGTGATTAATGGTAACTCTGAATCAGAAGTTGTAGCACTGGTGAGTCTTCAGCACAACGATGTGTAAACCAGCACTGGAGGAAGTAACCTGTGGGGGAAGAAGAGGGATCTGGATGTGTTTAGCGGCTCACTAATTCAGACAACTCATTTCTTCCAGAAAGTTACGGGAATGTTGTATTTTACATAAGCCTCCTAAGTGCCCAGTTGTGCTCACCTGTGCATTTATTGTCTCAACTGTAGTGTCTAGAGAATAATGATAGCTAAGAAGTGAAATTAATACATCTGTAGCCACAAAGCATCATCTGAGCCTTAACTACGTTCTTAGTTGTCCATCTACGGATCATTTTTAGATGGACTTTTGATTCTGTTATATTGTGTTATATGAAAAGAGTAACAGAGAAGGGCACAGGAGAGAGAAAAGGTAAGGAAGGAATGAAAGAAGGAATTAATAAA
This sequence comes from Burhinus oedicnemus, assembly GCA_008921705.1. Classification (NCBI taxonomy): domain Eukaryota; kingdom Metazoa; phylum Chordata; class Aves; order Charadriiformes; family Burhinidae; genus Burhinus; species Burhinus oedicnemus. The sequence continues at coordinate 251,688 of VFFE01006076.1, read as the reverse complement.
AGAAAATAATTAATTACCAAAATGAGGCTAGAAAAGTTAAGCCCCTGGTCAGAGTTAAGGCTGAAATAGACTTTTTTTTATAACTGATGAGAATATTGTGCGACTTTACTATGTGGGTAATATATGATTTACGATCTCCTTAAATATTAATTTCCTTGCTGTTAAATGCCCCAACTTTGTAAATGATGTGATACTGACAATAAAGTACATTTTCTAGGGGGCTTAACTGTTTTTTAAAATGAAAGTGATTTCGGTTTGGATTTATATTGTGAGTGATGCAAAAGACAGTTTTTGACACCTTTCTCTGCTGTTAGGAAATTAAACTTCCACAGTTTGCGAGGAAATTAGATTGCTTCTGGAAAAGTTTCACTCATTCTGAAAGAAATATAAACCAGTAGTTCTAAATTATGTCAAGTTCTTCTGCAACCGTAAGCACTCCACTCTTTCTTCCCTTCTGTGTCAGCCTTACTTCCCCTTTATCTCTTCTGTGTTGATTCCTCAGTTGGATAATTGAGAGACAAATATTTGTATTTTTAAATTTTAAGTTCAGCAACTAAGCAACTACAGAGCAAACAAAGCAAGTGAGAACATTTGCCAAGATACCTATGAAAAGTCTGACACTTCTCTGTGGCCCTTTGCATTTACTCTGGTTTTCTTCATGCTGTAAAATGCAGAATATTCTATGAAATAGAATGTTTAATGTACAGAATGCATATTTGTGATAGTTAGCAGTTCCAAAAACACACTGCCAAAATCATCGTTAAAAAGAAAAGAGCATCTATGGAGAGCCACCCTGAAAGTGGTGTTCTTTGCGTGTTGGAAAGCTTTAATCTTCTAGTAATCTGAAGAATTGTTTCCTCAGTGAGAGGTATGTACATGTACATTATTATGTAACTGTCTGCTGAAATGCAAGAAAGGATTTGTTTAGGTCAGTTCTGTGGGTCATAGCCCTAAACTTGAATATTCACAGTGTAAGAAGTGTATCTATAGTACATAGATTGTCATCACCACTTACGTACTAGCTCATTAAGTTCCCTGAACCTTTCATGACAGTCTCACGAATGCAACAAACTCGTGCTCACAGATACACACAGGATGTGAATGTGACATTTACAAGTTACATTTTCAAGCTCTACCCAGCAAATAAAACTTTTCTGGGAATTGTGCCTTGGTTAAGGCCTGTGTGACCCTGAGAGACAGCAGCTTAAAATATTTGATCTGTGCTAGCTCTCCCTGAGAGATAAAGACTGGGCTCTCTGAAGACCTCCTTCTGACCAGGACAGCCACACTTGCACCATCAGAGAGAGAAGCTATATCCTCAGATTTACATGGTCAGTTAGAAGGCACCAACACAGATGAATTTTGGAACATGCTATGTCACTTTTTACTTCATCTATCAATCCATGAAGTAAACAAAACCAGAGGAAATATAATCACTCCCAGCACTAAAAGAATGAATAAGAAATGACAATATTTGGTAGACATTCAATAAAAAGTAAAAGGAACTGAATCCTGAGTCTTGTTACTTCCAGCGTGGCAGGGGAACCCAACAACATGCAACAGACTCCCAAGGACAGTGTCCTGTGCTTGCTTAGTCAATTGTGTTCTGAGTTGCTTGGTCAGCTCTAGTTCTGGCCAGTTTTCTGATCAAGTCCACAGCTGTATATCACTCTCTGTTGTCATCAGAAGACACACTCCAGCTTCACGTTAGTGTAGCAGTGAACAGGATCTGGCTCACTGAATCGGGGTGATGTGTTTCCAATATATTTGGGGGAGGGCACTGATTCAGGTCACGTAACTGTACAATGCCAGCTGACTATCTCTGGAGTGGATCCAAATGAGTGTTTATTCCTGATTTGGGCTCTCTACAAGCACAGGCAAATTTTGTTAACTTGGCTGCGAGATGGTCTCAAGATGACAAAGATGATGCAACCATTTCTGAATAATATTGTTACTGTTGCTTCAGCTACAGGAAATGATGCTTGAACACTGCTGGATGCAATAGCGGAACAAGAATTCCTTCTCCAACAGAACACGTTTTGTTTGGCACCAGTAATACCACAGGTGAGGACCAAACGGAAAACCTTTCAACATAAACAGAGAAAACAATATAACACAACTGGCAAGCTTTTCATCTCTAGTGTCACAGGGAGACGCTGTCAAGATGAGAAGTTAACACATGGAAGCCAGCTGTAGCAACTAAATGTCTCAAGGAAACTTGTTCTTAGATAATGAAATCCATTCACAAGGAGTATCGCAGAAAGTTGGAGTGACCTGATAAAACTCAAAAGAGATTACCAGATTTATTCTTGGAAAGGCAAGAAAGTGAAGCTCAAAGCCTGACAGACTCTAAAAATGATGAAAATGTGACTGTTAATTCAAAAGTTTTATCTCCAGATGTTCAAAGAAGATTTTTTAAGGATAACATGTTGCATAATATGTTGGAAAACCACCTGTAAGTGTACATAAAACAAACTAAGACAAAATCAGAAAACTAGTTACATTCAGAAATACAGCTGGACATTCGGTGAAAAACTGCTAAAATTATCTGGCTTTACCATGAACTCATTATTAGGAAAACCAGGCTGCTATGCTGCCCCTGGAGCAGCCAGGGAAACTAATTTGAGGAAATGGTGACTTACAGAGAGAGGTTACTATACTGGGTTTATACCAAGTGCAGCGTATAGTACCTCAGTGCAACATTGCAGCTAAATACAAGACCTATTTGATGTGTGCTGTGACATTGCTCCTTGCCCCTTCCCTCCTGCATGCGTTAGGAGCGGACCGTGGAAATGACAAGGGGCAACCTGAGGTCATCTCATAACCCTGTATTTATTAGAGGAGCAGCCTCTCATACCTATCATGCTTGCTTGTGTGAAACTGTGTATTGCAAACATAGCTACGATTTTCCTGCTGCTGCAGACCCTCTAGTTGTTACAAAGCATTGGAAGCTCCAGGTAGCATTATTCGTTTTGTTTGTCTGAGTAGGTAGAAGCTACAAGTAGATGAAGAGCTTCTTGTGCTTTAGACATGACAAGTTAAAAGCTTACACTACCCTTTGCAAACGTTTACAGTAAACTGATGTCCTTAATTGGCTGTCAAAGTAGCATAGATGTTTAAATCATTTGAAGCCCTTAATAAAGCCTAATTAAAGGTAAAATCATTGTTCTATGCATTTCACACGGGCTTTTGCTATAGATCAAGTAAAATCAAGATTTGAACTCAAACTTTTAGGAAGTCCTTAATAAAATGAGTCTCATTAGTGTCAAGCTGCTCGATTAGGGACCTGATTAAAAGCCATTTGACATTAATGAGAGTCATTTTACAAAAGGCTTTTAAAATCAGTCCCATATACAGATGCAGGCCAAGTTAAGAAAGCGTGTGTGTGTGTGTAAGAGTGTGTGTGTGTGTGTGTGTGTGTGTGTGTGTGTGTGTGTGTGTGTGTGTGTGTGTGTGTAATGTATTTGCCTGTGAATCCAGTCCTATTCATGCAGTTGGTCTGCATACCTCACAGAATACGAAGTTAGGGAAATACACAGATGGCTTACGGCTCATCTTTAAACTCCATTGATTTTGCTGCAAACCTCCTTAAATTTTTTTCCCTGCTTTATATTATACTAGTTGCAAATTCTCTCAAAAGACAAATGCAGGTCCCCAAGTTGTTAAGATGTAAAACTGTCTATATTACATATTTCTTACTACAGTCTCACAAGGAGAATGAGCACTGAAATTTGAACCTTCTTGGATCTGTTTCTTCTAGCAAGACAGCACAAAAGGGCTGTACTGTGCTGGTGGTTTTGACAATGTGAGTGCAGTAGCTCATTGTCAGACCTTCATAATTAGAATATTCTTTTCACATTTGGATGTGGATATATCCCGTGTCTGTGAGCTATGCGGGGAGGAGGACCGGGGGGATAAAAGGTGCGTAACATGCACACACGTGTAAGAAATATATTTTTGCATTCCTAGAACTAACAAATAATAAAACCAATTCTGTTTAACCTCATAAATATCTTCACCTTCTCCTGATGTCTGCAGGCAAAAATCCACATGTCCAGAAGGTAAGTTTTTCCAAGTTTTGCTCTTATTATATTGAATTTTTGTCTAAAATGTTTTGCAAACTTAGGTGTAATTTTTGCTGATTCACCTCTCATATGAGACCAAGTAGTCCACATGGAAAATAAAATATCCATGCCATCAGGTTTGCTTTAAGCGTATGTTTGTTTTGTTTTGAAAGTTTGGCTGGAATTAAAAAATGCAATTGATAGGCCAACAGTTCTTTGTCATGTTACTGTGTGATCTTTTTCAGGGGTGGTCAATTGTCTGACTCTATTTTGTTCGTGTATTTAGAAGATGTCACAGAGTAACTTACTTGTTTGTAAAGTTATCCGTATAATTTTGAAGCCTGGACATGAGACTTCTGTTTGCTTCACAGGCAATTTGAGGTATTTTCTTGATAGAGAATTTGAAAAAGCAGGACTAGAAGGCATTGTTGACTAGGCAATAAATCACGTTACAGACAACTGTCAGTCTCTTTAATTTTCCTTTCAGTTAAATATTTAAGGGCAGTACTCAGATTTTTAGGCTTTTAAGTGTTTCTGGGTCTGGAGGACCAGAATTATGCTTGTAACTACGCCTTGTGGGTTAGCAATTTCTTGCTTTGTTCACACTTTTCTTTGAAGGTAGGATCTTGCATAGAGATATCTAGTGTGACTGAGGATAGATTTTTGAAAGATGGTCTGTAAGCCTACGTTCTTACTGAAGTCGATATGCTCTTTCAGTAAGCAGAACAGATCATATTGTGCTGTATGTCTTAATTAGTGACATGTTTTTCCTTTGTGAGCCAGGGCCTAGACAAACAGGTGTCTGAGACTAAGATCTTTTTATTTCTGCAACTTTTACAATGCAGGCTACTCTATATTTGCCATTCTTTGTGTTGGTTCCCTTCTGATTCATAGTTTGTTTCAGTTATCCACTCTAAACCATTTTGCAGAGAACAGAGGTATATCAGTGTTTGCAGAGTGTGCCATCCCCTTCCTGCTTGGGAAGCAGGAACAGAGCATGGGGTGCTGTTGTGATGATGACCTTTGGCAAGCTGAGATGCAAAGCACCCTGCAGGAATTCGCTCCGGCACAAAGGTATTTAACAAATTCTCCAATTCCATGGTGGGACCTAGTCAGTAGGTGGTCCACTTGTCTGTCTGTGTGTCTTTCCTTATCCTCCTCTTTGGCTTAAAGAAGCTGCAGTAAGAGAAAAAAAAAAAGAAAAAAGAAAAACAAAACAAAAAAACAGCTATTAAACTGGAAAGACATGTGATCTGCATAATTGCTCTAATTGCAGCTAGTTCTGCAATGAATAGTCCTGCTGTCAAATTCAACAACGACTTACGGGAAAAAAATATCTCTGAGTCCTTTACTATAACATGAAAGACATGAAGAAACTCTTACGATCATTGCCATTCAGTTTAAAGAGCCAGTGACTAATTAAGGAGGAGCAGAAATGGTGCCATTGTTGAACTATTAAAGAAAGGATTAAATTGGCAAGCATAAATAAACAAAATTAAACTATGCACTTCTCTGGCCTTTTTGAGTTGCACAAATTGGTATATCAGTCATGCATGACAGAGGTAGTGGTTCATCATCAGTAGGGTTTTTTAACATAATTGTAACAAATATTGTATCAAATATAGACTACTCCAAATGTTCTGCTGTCTCAAGATTCCCAAAGAAACAAAGAAGTAAAACCACATGGAGTACTGGCAGAATCAGAATGTCATCCACAGACCTGAAGGCAGGGTTTAGAAAAAGGAAAGCCAGCCAGCCCTGACTCTGACACTAACTCTCTGTGGCCTTGCACAGATCGCTCCGTGTTTCTTTCTTGATTTCCTTATCTTTAAAATGGGATAATAAAACATGCTTACCTGTCTCATTCTTGTGTTGCGAAACTTAGTGTCTGGATAGTGCATTTGCTATAGAGGAGCTAAAGATTTATAGGCCTCTTTTAAAATTTGTTCTTGAGACACAAGCAGTGATAAAACTTCTGTTCATATTTAGGAAACCTAATCAGGCTATCCAGATCTAGTGCCTAGTAATAAAGAAGTAGCACCTGAGACAAATGTTTGTTACACGCTTAAGTGTGGCCATGGAGTATGGCTCCTGAACATACCCTGGCTTGAAAAATGAAGAGTTTGTACAGTTTCATTTCTACTTCATTTTGATAGAATTAGCACAGAAATTATTTTATTTTATTTTCCTTTCTTCTCTTTGAAAAATTGTATGCTTTTCTCTTTGTGGTGGGTTGACCCTGGCCAGCAATTAAGCACACTCCCGCTTCCAAGGGATGGGAGAGGATTGGAAGAACAAATGTGAGAAAAACCTCATAGGTCAAGATAAAGACAGTTTAATAAGTGAAGGGGGGAAAAAAAGGAAAAAAAAAAAAAACAAAAAAACAAGTGATGCAAAGGCAATCACTTGCCACCTCCCACAAGCAGGCTGATGCCTGATGCAATGGCTACTTTGGAAAGACTGCCTCCCAAACCCCAAACGTTTATTGCTGAGCATGAAGTTAAGGGCACGGCACATCCCTTTGGTCAGTTGGTGTCAGCTGTCTCGACTGCATGCCCTCCCAGCCCCTTGCCCATCCCCAGCCTCCTCGCTCATAGCGGGCAGAGCAAGAAGCAGAGTGGGCCTTGATGCTGTGTAAGCACTGCTCAGCAGTGGCTAAAACACAGCTGAGTTGTCAGCAGTGTTTTGGTCACAGATCCAAAGCACAGCATCATACTGGCCGCTGTGAAGACATTTATCTCCATTCCAGCCAAACCCAGTACACTGTTGCATCACCTAAAGTGGGTTTTCCTGGGGTTTGGTCTCATTCTAAATTTCTGAAGTCTTCTCCTGTATGTGTGCGTTGGACTGAGATGCCTCTAAGCCTAGGCACCTCAGACTTTGAAAGACAAGTAAGACTCAGACCAGAGGTTATTTCTACCAAACCTAAAGAAAATGGTTAGATTCGGACATACCCAAAGTTAGGAAAGTTAAGATTTGCATGTGAGCTTTGTGCCTTGGGACCACCTTTTATAGAGAAGATGGGTAAAGTAAAGGAAAACAAGACGAAATAAACTCAAAGTTGTACCCAAGATGCAGTGGGACCAGCTGTCTTTAAAAAGTTGAAAACACTCTCCTGATTATTTTTAATCTCTTTATTTTTGTGCATTTTTGTACTTCCTTGTTCTTTCTGCAGCGTAAAGCTAAAAAGCCTGTTCTGGTGAAATATCTGTCCTGCCTGGAAGCGGGAAGTACTGTAAATGGCATAAGAAAGCCTGTACTCATGACATTTCCTCTCCAGTTTTGCTGACTATATATTAGAACACAATCGTGTTCAAAATGTCAACTGATTTTGCCTTGTTCCATGCCTGTCATCGAGACCGTTTTCAAATCCTTTACCTCCTGCTCCCTGTCAGTCTCTAGGGTTCACCTTGGTGCCTGTGGAGTACCTTCTCACAGAAACAGTATTCTTTGGAAAGGGTATCTTCTCTCTTTTTTTTTTTTTTCATGATCAGGCGAGCATGGATAGTCAGAATTACTGAGCAGGATGGCTTTCAATAGTGGATACCGATATCGAGTCATGTTATTGGAAGACCAAATGTGGAACCGGCTGGCTGTTATTAGGTGTTGTTTCCCTCTGTTAATATTTCATACTGTGTGATATCTATTAGCCTTCCTTTCCCACTGTTCGCACTAACCAGGGCCCTGATGGCAGTCTGACCTGTGGGGCTGAGAGTTTATATTGGTGTTGGGCACCCTGTCTTTACTTACACCTTTCCTCAGTTATCCAGAATAAATGAGCAGAGAGACCAGCTTCAAGAATGAGGTTACAGCTGTTTCATGCACTTGCAGCCTCCATAGGGAAGCTCCATAAACCACAGCCTTTGGAGGCTGAGGCAGGGTAAAGCTCAATCCTACCCCACCTTCCAGGTCCTGCTGATGACATTTGCCATCCTTCTCTTTTGCTGTGTGTAGCTGCTTCTCTCTGGCCCCTGCTGATGGAGAGTTCTTCTGCCTTCATTTGGCACTTTAAGTTGAATCTGGGCACCAAAAAAACCAGATGTTCTGCAAAAACTGCTGCCTCTGGGGAAAGCTGAAACCTGAATGTACCACAAAGAAAACAAATCTGGGAAAAGAGCTGACTTGAAGGAAGGAACTTTAGATGCCTCTCACACCTTAAATTCTCTGTGAGTAAAGGGGATAACCAAAAAAGATTTAAGCGGTACTTCACTCTGTTTAATTTTGACTACATTGCAAATAAAGGAAGCAGCAAACAAGAAGACAAAAGTTCCCATTGTCTCTGGCAGCAGATAGGTGTAATAATTCTGATTTTAATCATTTCTTCAGGTAGAACAGAATATCAAGAAAACTTAATTCTATCTGAAGAATGATACACTCCGTGGGAAGCTGAAAAAATATATTAATGGCATGATTTTAAACAAAAGCGTCAGATGGGAGATAAAATAACAAGAGAGTGCACAATTTCTCCTCATAAGGCAAACTCAAAAAGAATTGATTTTGAAATTCTGGGGTTTGAGTCCCACGAGAAGGCCAGATTTCAAACACTCCAGACTGCTGGGAAGACTTTAGGAAGATACCTGGAATTTGTAAAAGATGAGATTTACCTATGTCCTGATGAAAATTTATGGAAGGTAGTCAATATTCCAGTAAAGTGGAGAACATAAAAATTGTTACACAAAAAACATTTAAAGAAACACAGAGGACTGCATGTACTGCATATTTGGAGTCCAGCAGAGCAGTGTGGGGCTATATGAGCTGTGACTCAGCAAGCATTTGCATTAGCGCTGGAGTGTATGCATATAGAGCACACCACAGACACAGAGAGTAACAACAGCACCATTAATTCAGAGGATTTTCTCCAGGAGTGTTGAGCAATATGGGAAATGATTGGACTATTAATTTGAAAGCAATTAAAGCATCTATTAAATTCCTTTGGACATTGTTTCTGGCAACAAATTACACAAAAAGCAGTTTTGTTTACACTGAAGAAAAGCCAGTACCTCTGGAGGTAAACAATTAAACTCTAGGTTTCCACTGCTAAGCTTCTCCTCACTGCAGGCACAGGAGAATAAAATGTTTGGATAGGCAGGAATTTGCTGCAGTACTCTGTGCTGAGCCCTGGAGCTTGTCAGTAGATTCAAGACCCCAGAACAGCTGAGGAAGGAGTTGAGGACCTCTTACAGCACTCTCTGCTCAGAACTGAGAAAAGAGAAGACAATCCATGTTGCGTGATTTGTGCCACTAGAAATCCCCTGCAACTTTAGGTGGAGGATTAAAAGAGGATTTAGTTAGTTGTATTGTGCTGAGGCTATGGTTCTGTGTTAAGGAATACCAGAGCTGTACACCACCAGATCACCTCCTATTACAGATTTGGACTGGATCAGGCCTGAGCGTATGACTGCATTTCTGTCAAATTAGCTAGAACACATGGTACACTTTTTATTCTGGTTTCATGCTCACTGCGGGAGGACAGGTCATATGTGATCTGACGGAAAATGTGCCAGGACAAAGTTACCCTTTAAACAAATTTTTAACAATTTTGGATCCACAGAGTGAATTTGTACTGGCTGAACTATTTTTTCTTATATGTCTACAACATGTTGGATCCAGCATATGTGCCCTAATCCATTCATTTTTTCATGAAGGCATGGCTGAGGAATCAGAGGACCAAGAGGAGGGGGTGGGAAAAAAGGTGGATAAAAAAGGTGCATCTCCTTCACTTGTGAGTGGATCTCCTTCATTTATGTATAGATCTCATTCACCAAGGAATAAATAAGTAGGAAACAGAATGTAATACATTACCTGTAGGTAGGTGGGTGCCTCTTTCTTCCCTTTTGGAAGAGGAGACACATGATATTTCAGAGTTTGTCCAGACAGACAATACATGTCACAGGCTGAGGAGCCCAAGGCTTTGCACAACCGGCTATGTGCTCCCACAAGTATTGCTAGCATATTAGGGAAGCTCTGTGGTTCCTGTCTACATTTCAGGGAACTGAAATCAATGAAAAGGTGGGTTTTTAAGTTCAGTTGATAGGATGAATAGTTGTGTACATGCTTATTTCATGTTCTCTGCCAGGTATACTCCAGAAAACAAAACAAAGCAAATAATAACTGTGGTTTTGTCTTTTAATGATTTAACCAGAGGTGAACCTTTCCTGGAGAAGCTGGGCATAATAGGAGTCCCAGACTCTGATAGCCAGTGTACTTGTGACAAAATCTTCCCTCAAAGCTTGTCAGATCAGTTTGAGTAAGTGGGAGAAAAGAGCTTTTGAGTAATACACTTCTGTTGCTTCTGTGGCCTTCAGGTGCAATTTCACTGTATCCTTAATCAGATTTAACTGCAGGCTGACACAATGCCCTACTTCCAACTCCACACCACCTTCACCTTCCTGCCATCCTTGCACCAGATTTGACACTGCATATCTACAGGATGCAAACTGGGGAGCAAATGGGACCACTAAAGATGACCTGATGTATGGCACAGCCACACATTTGTGAGGCGCAGTAAGAAACAAGGGTGAGACATATGTGAAGAATACAGGGCTACCCTATTTGGTGGTATCCCACAGGTAGATTTGATTTAATATTACATGAAACAGCATCCTTTGATATCTTAATTCCACAAATAATGTAAGCCAACATGAATTGGCACTGTTGCAAAAACAGTGTGTGCTCTTTTCCCACCAGAACTACTTGGTTCTTCCCCTCTTCCTCCTCCTAGAGGTGTTAAAGCTGCACTTTCTTTCTCTTTCTTTCTTTTTTTTTTTTCTTTTTTTTCTTTCCCTGCTTTGCTGACTCAATTTTAACCCGGGTCAGTTTCCCAGTCCGTTTCACTGCATGGCCACACAAGAGCCTGTGCTGTCAGGACCAATTTTGGGGCATTAGAATTGGCTTATGCTGATTTAAACTATGTAACTGAGTTAAAGCACTTATCTCAGCTAGGGACAGAGAGAGAGGAAAAGAAGCCCAAAGAGACTTCATTGTCACCTTTGAGATGCCAGTAATTAACATGCTTGTCTTAAAATGGTCTCTGTTTCTCACAGATAGGTTGTTCTCAGATAAGCCAATGCACAGATGGTATTAAGTGCCTGTACCATACTGTAAACATAGCTGACTACAATACACAACTATAAACTATTTGTGCGTCTACATGTAGAGAACAGTTTGTATGTTTATGTAAATCTGTCTGTTTATTGTGTACATTTTTAAATGTTACTCTCTTAGCTTCCAGACAATGCTGTGGCAGTGTGGACTGTGCCTTTAAGGGCTGAGGTTCCCAGGCAGAGATTGTGAGCAGAGGGCTGTGAAGCCCTTTTTGTTATTACACGCAGCCAATTAAAGACAAATAGAAAATAAAGCAGATCCTTTGCAAGAACCTTAAGCCCTGGAACGATCACCGCAGGTGTCATCCATCATTTTCTAAAGAACTTGTAAGTCTTAAGAGGAGGCAGGAGGCACTGGAAGGGGACAGAGAACAAGCAGGTTAGTTTACCAAAGTAAGACCAAGCTGTGATACAAGGCATGCTAGAAAGAGCAGAAACATTTTCTAAATTGCTTGAGCTCTACTCTTTCCTATGTAGACTGAATTTGCTGCAGGAACTTCCCTTTCCTCAGCATGCCTGTCTGGATTTGTCTTTGTAGTGATGGCAACGACAAGCAGCTGCAGTAAGTGGGATCATGTATAGCTACTTGGTCCATCACTTTGCTTGACGGGCCACTTCTGTTTTGTTTCTGCTTTGAGGAGACAGATGCTGCATGTGTGCAATTATGCTGGATGCTCCACAGATTTTTCAGTGGACACGAATAGCTACATATGGCCTCTGTTAAAATAGTATATTTTTGAGAGGTTTTTTCATTCTGTGTGATAGGAAAGTTTATTTGTGCATGTTCTGGTCAGGAGAAATCAGAATTAAGAGCAAACCCATTAGCTTAGCTGAAATGATGGAGGATAAATGAATATTGCCTCACTGTCTCCTTAAAAGCAGATGAGAAATCAGTGGACTGAAATGATACTCTTAGTCTGATTTCATGTATTTTCTCCCTAGGCATCCGCGTATGGCCACCAGTGAAGACAGGATGAGTAGGCTAGAAAAAAATTTTGTTCAGTGTGATATGGCAGATCTTATGTTCCCTGTGCCTGGAAGATGTGGGATTTTGGAGAATGAACCCTGAATAACTCAACTGTGGCTTGGTGAGGTAATGTAGCTCCTGGAGGGCCATAGACCTGCTAGAATTGGTGCTGGTGCAATAGCTATACGTAGCTGGGAGGGAGATGGCTCTGTGACACCAACCCTTTCCCCATCAGCACGCTACAGGTTTCATTGTCCCACGAGCTGTTGCTGTTTGTAACACCTATGCTAGCCTCTGTATGCTCCCCACTTCTTTCAGTTGTATCGGAGTGCTGACAACTGATATAACTGGCCATCCAAAACAACTGCCGTCAGAGCTTCTAAGATAAACTGCAGTTCAATGTTGTCTCTAATAAGACATATTACTTGACCTCATGTGGCCGCACTATGTCCTGTCCCAAATCATGTCTAAGAACTTAAGAAACAGAGGGTATGTTCTTGGGTTTTATTTTTCATTCTGTAATTCTCCTCTAGAAACTCTGTATAAATTTCCAGATTGTCAGATGGATTTCTTTTTCTGGCTTTTAGGTTTTGTTAAGAAAAGTGAAAGACTGATCATAGTGGAGACTACTAATTTTTTCGTGTATTGTACACAAAAATTCGGTGGCAGTATACCTGTGGATTGAAGAGAGTAAGTGCATAACTCACAAGGGGAAAGATTACTGCAAATTCATTTGTTGAATCTGCAAACCGGGATGCTGCAAGAAGATAGAAGCTGGGATTGTGGAATAGTGAACCTCTTTCTGTTTCTGTCTGTGTGTATCTTCTACTGGCAAGATATTCCATGCATAAATAGGTGTAGAGATAAAAAACGAATCTTTCAAGAGTAAAGCAACAATATTAATTTTTAGCTTAATAGCAGTAACAGTTGTGACTTATCCATTGTTTCGGTTCTTTCAGTGAGTTAAGATACATAAGAAAATGCTCATTGAAGTTGTAATCTTTAACTTTCTTCCAGTCACTTACCTTAAAGACATCTGGGGTTGACAACAGACCTGAAGAGGGAAATCAAAGTCTATTCACCCTCATTTAACCACACACACACTGTATGTGCATCAGTTAAAAGTTTGTGCTTGCCTAGCTGTATCAGATTAGACATGCTAATGTTTCAGCTGTTGAGCCTTCATCAGGACATGTCTTGAACCAACCCTTCACAGCACTTTGGAACAGATTTTCACATGTTGAGTTAGTTAGAAATGCTTCGGCAGCCTTGTCATGTTTCCTGTCATGACAGCTTTTTGTTGGGCTTTTTTTTTGGCAACTCACTGCTGTCTAAATAAAATCTGTTATCTTAGGAACAGGAATTTTATTGGTTGTTTCCTTGTTGCTGCTCTACCTTAAATACTTTTACAGGCATTTGTCTTTTAATTACTTTATTATTCAAATGCAAAAAAGGAAAAAAAAAAAAAATTTTGATGACAAAGGAGAAAAGGGGGAGGGTGTGTGTGAATGCTACCAGACTCTCTAAATGATCACATAGTAGTACTGAGTGAATAAGGTGGCTTCTCAATACATTACACTCTTACAGAGACTGACAGAATGTAATCACTGGGAAATTCTTTAGCTTTGGATATATCTGAGAGAAACTGAGACAATAGTCCAGAACAGAACATTCCCAATATTATGATACTCTGGCTCCAGATAAGGATTTAATTTTTCAAAATATTTGTCCCAGGAAACATAAATCACAGGATACAGATCAACTTAGCTCTGACAGTAATAATAGCACAGCTGTCTGCCAAAGGCCATCATATTTTGAAGAAGTATTCAAAGTGCTTGAAATGTAAATCTTGTCCATGAACTGGAATTTTTTTTATGGTGTTCTAAAGAACCAAGTCTTTCTTCATTCTTTACTGTGGGAAAATTGAGTTATTTAATTTTATCTTTTCCAAAAGCCCGGTAGGTCTGAGGAAGGAGATAAAGCACCGGTTCCCTTCCCCAAAATGCCAATTTTAGCGTTTGTGAATGACTCGGGGAGATCTTTCAGTTACAAGTATGGCTGTATGGTGGTCGATGCCGACAGCTCTCTCAGACTTCCGTGAGGAGCATAGACATTCAGTACTTTGCAGGGTCAGACTCAAACCTAATAAGGAAAAGCTCAAATAATACAGAAATATTTGATTAAAACTTCTCCAGGAATTAACCTCACATCTGTTTTAGGTATCATTTTTCTCTCTCTTCAGAAGCCTCTCAGAAACTGAGGTTGTGTTTTCCTTTAATAACTGTTGTTTATAAACTTATACCAAAAAGAGTGGGGCTTTTTGATGCTCACGCCCAATCACTAATCAGCCAGCAGCCTTGTACAGAATGAGAGTTGAAACTAGGAGTAGGGAGCAAGCCTCCACCCATGACGGCAGTGCCTCCCTGGAGTTCTGCAAGGTAATCCGCAGCATTGAGCAGATGTAGGATGAGTCAAGGGTATGTCAGAGCCTTTCCTGCTGATCTTGCTGGTTTCTTCCATAGGGGAACTGTCCAGCAAAACCATGGCACAGTTACAAACCAAAATGGTATCCTTTCCTGGAGAAAAAAGTAAAAAATACTGAGTGCGTTGAAAAGCAGCTGTGGTCAAAGGAACAGGCAGTTTTCCTTCTCATTTTCTTTCTGAAAGGAACAAGTGGCTAACGGTTACTAAACACAGACCCTCCATGCAGGAATAATCATCCCCTACTCTGGATGTGCCTGACTGCAGATGGAAGGCATCTGGTGCTGGAGTTGTGATATAGAAAGGTTTAGCGCTGGCCGCTTGTGACAGAACATCAAATTGCTGCTTGCGTCCTCTATTTCTTCCCCAGAATAAAGGCGGGAAGAAACTGTGCCTTTCAGAGGACACCTATTGCACCTCTTTACGCAGAATGTATGACAAACCACAGCTGAATTCTTAATATGCCCCAAAAATTCTCTGTTTAATGAAGAAGTTGTATACTGATTGTATGCTAGTTGCTTTCAGAGGCTCAAAAGGAATGAGATTTAATGATTAAATACACAACATGTATTTGTGATATCCTACCATATAGTCTTAAATATCAGAATAGTAGATTTAAATTATCTGTCATATTGTAATGAACACTTGTAGTTTTCTTATGAGCTGTGAGATCTTTCTTTTAGCCTTGCTTTGAAAACTGTGCTTCAGAAATTTCTCCTGTACTAAGATGTGACGTGTAGTGTCAAATCTCTCGCACCGATCATCACGTTCAGTTACTATGCAACTCCTTTTTAAGATGTGCTTGATATATATATACAGTCCAACAAACAAGGTGATAAATGCCTTACAGGTTTCATCGGATGTTTTCGTATCTTCCCAGGAGCAGTGTTTCAAAGAGAGCAAATCATCCTTATAATGTATGTATGTGAGCGTGCACTATTTCTTAAAGAGCTGCTTTATAAATGAAGCATCCATAAATATTTAAAGCCATAAACAAAACATAATTCTGGATAACTTTGGGTTTACATTCAAACCTGAAATGTGAATTTGGTTTATAGCCAAGGTAGACTTTGATGAGTGGAAGCTTTTCCAGTGTTTTGGGACTTTTTTAGGAGGAATGGGTAAAAACAAATTTAGCTTTTTTTTTCCCAACATTTTACAATACTACTGCAAGTTGCCCAAGAAGTAACATGACATATCAATGCAGATGGGATCTGTCATATCTGATTCTTCCTTCCTCTGCCCTCATCTGTTTCTGTTGCTCTCATCTGCCATTCTTTTGATTCTCCTTCCTGTTTCATCAGTAATCTTGACTCTCCCTCTCTCCTCAGTTCTCCAGTCAGGCTGAGGGAACTGCGGCTTCCACAGTGAAGGTCCTTGTCACTCCATAGTGTCCCACCTATCCTCCCTTGCAGTCTCATGGAGTCATCTCCTGTACAGACCCATGCTCTTAGCCAGGCACAGTGATTTCTGACTACTGTAGCCTTTCACTGCAGCCTTTCACTTTCTTCTGACCCTCTTAACTTGTTTTCATTCATTTTATTAGCTGTTCTTAGCTCTCCTGCCTGATCTTCTGTCCTTCACTGTTCCTTTTTCCTCTTGCTTCCTTGGGGTCCTTTTGAAAGGTATCCTTTGCATTTTTTTACTATTCCTTCTTTCATTGATTTTGTCCTACTTTAGTGTCACCATGCCTTGCAGAAGAAAGATACTGTGAGCATCATGGAGTTTTCAATTGCATAAAAGATTTTCTCTTTTCTTACCCATTTCTCTGTCCCTTGACCAATATCTTTATTTTTCTTTTCTCTTAAACTAGCATGACCTTTGTCCCTTCAATTCTTTGCTATTTCTGAATTTCCTCTAAAACCTCCTGCTTCGTTCCTATCTCCTCTGCCAAGCATTTTCTGCCAAAGAAATTGTCAAGCTTTTTAAAGGATGGAAAAAAAAAGTCGTTGCTTTCACTGAGGAACCTTTCCCTTTGCTCCACCTGGCAGTCTCTCCTCTTTTTCTTGTTCTGTCTTTCTCCTTCCTCTCACCTTAAAGCATTCCCTCTCAGTTCTTTCTTTCACCTGTATTCCTCCTTATTCTCTGCATTTGATTTTTGATGCTCATTTCTTTGTCCTGAAAAAACCCCTCACTTTTCTTTCCTAGTCTTTGTTTTTCCTCTTTGCTTTAAACTTCTCTCTTTTTTTTGACTCAGTGAAGCCTGATTTTTGCTTTTTATACATCACTGACCTTCTATATTCTACTCTTCCCAAATTCATCTATGTTTCCCAAACCTCCTGCCTTTTTATATAGCTGAACTCGTATTTTGCCTGCATATTAATTTTTCCCATGGGACAATTGGTCAGTTGTCAGCAGACGAGGGGTTCTTTTCACTTTCCCCTCTGTCCTCATTTGTGGAAGCGAAATAATGTATTTTGGATACTGTTTAAAAGATTACACAATTTTGATTGGTACAATCAATTAGTACAAGCTTTTCCATAAATCGTAAAATTGCAATCTTAGGGTCCAACATTCCAAAATCTTTCTGACATGGGAAAGAAAGGTTTCTGGAAATGGCTTTGTAGCCTTATATGTCCTTCTGGAATTGGCTTAATAGCTGGAAGAATGGTGAGGCTAAGGAAGACAAGTATACTGTTTGTCCTGTATGTCTTAACATAGAGCTCTCACTACCATGCCTATCTTTGATTTTGATGAACAGTTATCTGACAGTCGATAGTGTTAATTGATCATCAATATTTTTTTCCTTTATTTGTTTATATATGACAAATGTTCTTTTAATTAAAATACAAAAATACTATCACAGTTTCAAAACTGTATGGTGCCTTTGCTGTTCCTGATACTTTAAATGAATGCACTTCATCCTTTTCTGTGGAAATGTGCATTTAAATTCCATTTGTTTAGTTAGGTGCATTCATCCCCCACAGTGGCTGCAGAAGATGTAAATTCAGAATGATATCCCAGTAGGGTCATATTGAGTTATACCCTAGTCTCATGCAAATAAAAATCTTAGTGAAATTTCAAATCAGAGAAGTCAGAATATATCTCTGTGTGGTACTGGCAAATACCTTTTCATGGGGAAAAAAAGCACCCTTCTTTCAATAAATCTATCTTTTGCATACAAAGAAATGGGGTTGGAAATGTCAATGAGGCAGGGCAAGGATGGAAATGCAAATCCAGCTGCTTTCAATGGAAAAGCATTGCATTCAAACTGGAAAACTGATCTTGCAAACCTTACACATAAGGGAGACCTCTGAGTAGGGACTATGCATGTGAACTGTTTGCAGGATTCAGACCTGTGATTTGAACTTAATGTGAAGAATCCTTGCTCAGGCAGTAGCATTTACATATTGAGAAGGGACTGCAGGTTGCTGGCACAAAAAACATGCACTGAGGTGGTAAAAGTCACGGTGGGAATCATTCTGAGAATTTTAAGGGAAGTTAGGGTGAGAGGCAGGTTATTTGGAAAGAAAGGCTACACAGAAACAGACATCTAAATAATGGAAAAGTGGAAGGAATACATATACTGAGTGTTGAACATAAATGAATCAGCAGGTAGTGGAACCAGAAGCTCACTTTTGAAAGTGAGAATGTGAATCCTCATGAAGAAGAGAATTTGAGAGTATTGGTGGGGCTGTATGAGGGCCAGAGCAGAACTGCCTACCCCATTTCTCTTTTCCTCTTCTTTCAGTTGCTAACCACCGACTATTTTCTTCTGCAGTTAGCTTCTACTTGCGCACCTCTTTGCAATTCCTCTGTTGAGCACCTCAGAAACATAGCATACACAGAACGTTAGCAATGTATCGTGGCTTTTTTGTTATAGCTAAAGAATAAATGAAAAGATCATCCAGCAGAATGAGATTATGAGACTAACTTGCAAAGATGAACCTCAGTTTGCTCCTGTGCTTTTGGTATGCTGTAGTAACACATCGTATCCTAGCATGGGAATGCAAACATTTTGAGTGTTTGTGTGCAAATACATGCACACGCTTTTGAAAATATGTCTTTTATTTCATTCCTTCTGGGCTTGTAGGCAGAAATAGATATGCAAATACTTATAACCTAGCATCTGAACTTTTTTTTTAAATTTCAAATTGCATTTATTAGAAGAAAGATTTGTGCCAAGGTTGTGAAGTAGTTGTTGCAATATGTCTATTCAAAAGTAAGTGTGAACTGTTGTAGATCTACGGTTTGTTTGGTCTGTTTGTAGATCTTGTCACATTGTTTGAAGAGGAGCAGAAGAGTTAATATCCAAAGGTTTGTGGAGCAGCGTTACAGAAACAAGACCTCACAGAACAGTTCCAATGGAATGATCCTGTTAGAGTACTGTGTAGTCTACAAATAATAAATATATACATAGCAAAGAGAAATTACTTCAACTAGCTGAAAGCCAAAAACCAGACTAAGCTTTTCCAAACTTTCTATCTTCTAACTTTATCCCAGATTACCTGTCAGCAGGGCCAGTGCAGTTTGCATTAGGTAACAAATCCAATCTCTAATTGGCATAACATCCTCTGTAGGAAAGACTGAGACTACGAAGCCATGCTGTCTGTTTTGAATGCTCCTTTTAAAATGTTACACATGTTCAGGTCAAAGAACATCCAGGCAGAGGTAAGTTTTATAGGCAGAATAGATGACAGGGAGGAAAGGAATAAAATGTTTGAGGATTATATTTACCTTCTGTTTGACTTTTCACCTGTTCTAGAAAGAGAATTTAAGGATAATACTCCTGTGACCTTATGAACAAGATTTCTACACTCCAAAACATACCATTCTTGGTGGCTTTTTATAACTAATTTAAGTGTTAGACGGTAGTTACATCCCTTACCTTTCAAAGAGGTTAAATCCAACACAGTAGCTGCAGCTATTCAGTATCCACTTCTTTACCAAGCTTCACTCTTCCAATCACTGCATTTTACTTCAGTTTGAATTGAAAGGAAAGTCAGGAAAGATCATGAGAATGGCCCTTCTAATGACTAATTTGCACTGTTCATATGATATAGTCTTTCCACTCACTACTGCCTCTCTTACCCCATCTGGGTCTGCCTGTCGTATCCAACCCAGGGTAAGAGAAGCCCTTTTAATTGCAATGTTCTTATTTTGAAAGTGGAGAGGGTTTCTGTATGGTTTTTTTCCATGTACAAACCAGTTATGCACAGGATCACTAACTGAGCTCCACTGTATTGGTAGTTTGTATTGGGAGGTGAAGTATCTTCTTTTCCTAAAGAATCAGTGGGCCTGATTCTTTTTAAGTGCAATCGAGGAATTATGGGAGATCTTCAGGCACTAGAACTGAGCAGAACATATTAAAATCTGAGTAGAGGAAAACACTGAGTTCCAGTGCCAAAAGCAGGAGGAGATCTCCTTTCTTATCTCTAGGAACAGCAATCTTTCTTCACTTTTCAAATTATTCTAGTTGCTAACCGTTTCTATCTCCTTTTCCGTCTTCCAAAAACACCTTTCAAACTTGCAGAAGCCAGGCCGATCTGCTCATTGCTCTCTGTTGCTCAGGTGGTGTAGATCTGAAGGTGACATAAATAATTTCCAAGACAGATAGGAAATTTTGTGATTAAGAAAAAAGGTTCATTTCCCTTTGAAGAACCTCCCTGAATCCTGACGTAAGTATCTCACTAAACCACACAGGCAATGCAGTGAATTCCTGAACAAGGATCACTGAACTACTGCAGGATGTGAAGGACTTTATAAGCTGTATCTCACCCAGAAAAACAGCATGGATTGCAACTTGATTTGACTTCCTGAAACATTATGTCATTGTAAATTATGGGGCTTGGCTTGCTAACATATGCAAAGTACTTTGAGATCAGCAGATGGAAGGATAATACCAATACTTTGCACTTACATTGTTTTGTATTAAAGCTGTAATCGGAACCTGTTTTTAATAGTGTTGATTTATATAATAATATAAACTCATTGCAGTATAAACTCACGGCCATCATGTCCATGGTGAAGTGACCATGAAATGGCGTCTTCCCTAATAAAAGCGTTAAGCGAAGCCTTGGTTCTCTCCTGTGTATCTTAACTGGTTTCAACAATAGAGTGTAAAACAGGAAAAGGCTATTTTGCACTGTTTATTCCCCAATGACATTTAATATGGCAGCCTAGTTATGAAATAAAAGGCAAGAAGGCTGCTCCAGCTTTCTCTTTAACTTATTTTCCATCCTGATTTAGCATTCTAGCATTTAACTCTGGTTACACCTTGCTTTTCTCTTTTGCTTTAGAGCAATAAAAAGGTGTGAGCTGTAATCATTTGCCTCCAAGTCAGTTATAAAGTCTTACCAATGAAGGGAAAACACCACTTTTATAATTGAAAGAAAAGGTATGTGTGTGATATTGTTTCTGCCCAGAAGGGATGTTTTGAAAGTAAAAGTATACAGCATGGGGACAGTTTACTGCCTGTGTTAGATGGCAGATGCAGAGATGGACCTGAGCCAAGGTCTCAGTTATATAAATGTATGGTTTCTAGAGGTGGGGAAATGTAAATTCTTCCAATGGCCCTCTGTATAAAGACTTGACCCAGAAATTTAGATAGAAATGCTCCTTTGCAGTGTTTGAAATCTATTCCATATCCTTTATCTTGAGGCCAGCTGTAACCAAGTGGTGTCAGGAGTTAAATGAAAAAAATGTTATGTAACAAATCAGAGTGCGGATCTTGTGTGTGGATGGATGAACAAACTCTGTCATCACTGTACAAGTCATGAACAATCAATGGCTATAGCACTGGTTTTGAAGTATTTTGCATCAGTCCTTTTTCTTGTTTCACACATTCAGCAACTATTTAAAGTCAGGGAGAGCAGTTTAATAAGCAATTTTAGTGTGGTTCTCTGACAAAATAATGCCAGGGATATTCTGTCCAGCCCCAGAAAACAACTTTTTCATCCATTGGCCACTTCTTATC
The DNA here is from genome assembly GCA_008921705.1 of Burhinus oedicnemus. Lineage (NCBI taxonomy): Eukaryota > Metazoa > Chordata > Aves > Charadriiformes > Burhinidae > Burhinus > Burhinus oedicnemus. Next base: position 230,157 of record VFFE01006076.1, on the reverse strand, counting down.
AAAGACAGTGATGCTGCTGAATATTTCAAGGGAATTGCTGGCTTAACAAAGGATAGAGATCTAAACTAATGTCCTCAGGCAGTCAGTATGTTCACAACATTTTTAGCTATTCCCGAGCTATCTTTTGCCTTATAGCCATTTTGAGGGCAGGAAGAACAGTGGATATACAAAGGGTCTAGGAACTTGTAGGATTTGTAGCCAAATATAAGAACGGACAATAAAGTTATATTTAGAATTAATGCTCAATGAAAAGAGTGGAAGAAATGGTTTGATCTAGCAAAAGTAACAAGCATGGGTATGGTGCCATTCTATGCTACATCAGCATAAATAATACCAGTTTCATTCAGAACCAAACTATAGTGATGCACAATTACAAACTACAGCACAAGCTGCAAGAAGAAAAACAAACAAAAGAACAACCTGTACTCTCTTAGGTGGCTCACAATCTGAATTGAGGTAATGTCCTCTGGGCTATACAGAAATATAGAACCTGGGAGAGCCCGTTGCTAACTGGAGCATGAAATAAGGGGATGGCAGCTCCCTTCTGCCCAGTGGCCCACAGAGCAGGCTGGCATGCAGGACCAGGTCAAGGTAAGTCTTTGGGAGGTTGCAGGGGGTGCTAATGCCATCAGACAGCAGTTTTGGTTGGTCATGGACACTTTTTCTTCTTTGCTTGCTACTTCCTCTGCATTTCTCTTAATTTTTCACTATTTCTCACAAAACTCTTCTTTTTTGATCCCTCAGATTTCTCTATGTCCTTTGATCTTTTCTTGGTTCTTCTTTTCTGTCACTCCTTTTTCTTCATTTTTTCCTTGTTTGTGGCTCCCTTTAATGTAATCCACATTTATTTTGTTCCATGCTACTTTCATCTGTGAAAAACATATAGAACAAATATTTTAAGATAGAGGCTGGTCTTTCTGACTGAGCACTTGATTAAGCCATGCAGGAGATCTTTGTCAGCTTGCCATATGGCATAGTTTTCCCCTCACATTGGTCCTGAGTGCTGTCTAGGCTGTAAGCTGCAGCAGTCTCTTTTGCCTTAGACTTTCTGACATGCTTTCTAGAAGCACTGTGCTTCTGCAAAAAAAGGAATTTGTATTCAGATTACACCACACTCTAAAGACCCATATAGTCTCTACAATTTTCCAGTGATTTATGCTTTCTCAAATCTGAAGAAGCCTTCTGGGTTTACACACAGAAGGAATAGCTAGTAAAAAAAGAAACAGAAACAGACAAAATAGGAGGTACCCGCTTGCCTATTCATACCTCATTTTATCCATGGCTATGGACCACTCCTTAGCACATGTCAGAAGGAACCAGCTCTATCTAGGATTCATGCAGCTTTTCCAGCAAATCAGAGCATGCCTTTTATTCTAGGAAATTTTTTTAAACTTTTCCTTCTGCTCCTGGTCTTTTCTGTTTCATCCTCCAGTGTATACCTGTACAAGAAAAAAGATACCTTGCTTTCTTACTAGTCAATTTGGTGTCTAAAGGCCTTTTTTTTTTTTTTTAACATCCATATAGATTCATCAAGTGGTCCTGATTGATTTCCTGTGTTTTCATCCCAATCCAAAATGGCCCAGCAGCTAATTTGTTGTTTGGTTTTGCTGTTGAGTTACCACACCCTCTCCAGAGTTGAAAAATTCCTTTGTTCCAGTTGATAACCATCTCTTTGTCAAAGTTTGTTTCATTAAAACTAACATGGAGCTGTGTCATTTCAAGCAGATACATAAACATTTCCCAATATAATTGGAGTTAAAGACTCCCTTTAAAGAAAAGGAAGAGTCACAAACCTCTGGGTTGTGGCATATTTTCCAATCTCTCTGCATCTGTTTAGGCTGAGACTTGTGTCAGTCATTGAATTCCACCTGTCTCTGCCCATTGTGAAGTTCTGTCCCCACCTCTGATGCCAGGATTTGCACCCATGAAACCCTCCTTAGCCCTACGGGCTGATTTTATTCACCATTCCAATTTGGTTTTATGAACAGGTGTTTTGGAGCATTTGTAAATCAGCTTGTGGAACAAGGCAAGTGCCAGTGAAGAGAGCAAGGAGTAGGTAGGGTGTGGAAGAAGGAAGAGGAAAGAAAGAGTGCAGTGACTTCAGGTTTCTGGTGTAACATAAGTATATTCAATTATATGCCACTGCAACCTGGATTACAATAAGGCTGGGATCCTTAACTGTAATGAATATGAATGATAATGATTTTAATTGATAAGTCATTCAGGTGCAGCCACATGGTCATGACAGACTGTGCCATCTAAGCTACAGAAGGCGGCTGTGTTAGGAGATACTGATCCACAAGCAGAGAGAGACAACTTGTCACTGCTACAAACTACTCATAGTTTCCACCTCACCATTTGCACACTTCTAGTTTCATAGTTCTCCTTTCTTGAGGAGCAGATCTGTGTCTTACCCAGCTTCTCCTCAGGTCCTCCTGAGTATAACTTCAGGAGACTCTTTCTAAGTCCTCTAGAATTATTTATTAGTGAGGTGGAGAGACAAGAAGTATCCCTCCCTGAATGTGCTGACTAATTCCTCCACTTAGAGCGAGAGTGTATTAATCAGCATGGGGTTGGTCTGTATTGGTCCTACATCTGTTTGAAGGAAAAGCAAGTCCCTGTCACTTATCCAAGTTAAAAATTCACCACCATGTGTAAGCACAGATTGAACACATATAAAACAAATAAGACTAAAAAGCGGCACTTCCAAGCAGGTAGGATGAACTTGTCTCATACAGAGCAAAAGACGGAAGATACCTCCTAATCAGCCACTTGGTATGTGGGGCCGTACCAAACGCACAATTAGTGCCTTATGTGCAGCTTGTTGCAGACATCACCTCCTGCCTCAGAATAAAAAAAGTGAAGACAGGAGCCTAGAAATGCAAAGTTATGTCCAGGTCTAAAAAAAACGCAAAGCAGTGCAAGACTCTGAGTTCTCAAATGTCTTGCAAGAAACTTATCAGAGGTGTTAATTACACCATTTGTGTTAAAGGGAGTCAAATCGTGCCAGTTCCTGTGCTAACAGTAACTGTTTCTTCTCTAACTAGTTTTACAGGTAGGCAATTATAATAATAACAGAGAAGCTGCTAGTGATCCCTAACACCTCCTATGACAAAAGATCCCTGGGACCCTTTTAAATTTATGCAGACTCTGTTGTTTGCAGTAGGTGTTTGAAAGGTGGCAAGGGAAGCATCCTAGGGCTGAAGAAATGTATTTTCTTTCTTTCATGGGATCCAGTTCAACAACAACATAAGAACTAAAACACTAGGGGCAGGTTTATGTGACATTAGTATGCTATTGTATTAAAGTGCAGAGAGTGACCTGCAAGAGTTATATTACTGTTTGCATGTCCAGTATACAAAAAGAAACTGACTTCTTTAATCTCTCTGTGTTTTCCACAGATCTTTACTTTGCTACTATGGCGTGTGCCAGCGTGGAGAGGTCTTGCTGTAGACTTGAGACTGCACGTGCTATGCATGCACTGGGGACGTGTTCATAAAGTGCGCCCAAGGCTAAATGAAGCTTACGTTGTACAGCACTTCTTGTGGTCTTCCTTTCTGCATCATTTGGCTACAAACCCTCTCCAATGCTAGGGACTTCCTTTTACCTTCAGCATGAACTAGTGAGATAAGAGCAAGGTAATAAGCCGCAATAAATAACTGTGAGTGCTCTGTGGGCATTATGTGCAGTTTGTGACAGCCATGTGAATAATGTAAGTTGTTAATTTCTTTTGTAGAAGCACAGTGTCACAACAACTGAAATCAACTCTAAAGATGGTAATGGTCAGGGAAAGGGCTTCTTGTTTCCTTTTGCCCTTGCACCGGCTAAATATGGGGTTGTTCTCTTTCATAGCAACATGCAAAATTAGTTAAGCTCCTTAACCTTCCCAAAGAAGGCATGGGGCAGTTAAAAGAGAATAAAGGGTCCTGATCAACTGTAAGATTTAGGCTTTTTCAATTTGATGAAGCATCCTTACTATGCTCCAATTAATAAATAGAAGCACAGGCTATATTTAAAAAGAAAAGAAAAAAGGGGTGAGAGAGAGGAAGCTGAAGACACCTTCAGAAGCCAAGCATTGGCACAAGTGTCATATCAGTCATCATCACAGTCATCTATGGCCTCATCATCTGTTGCACCTGAGACGCACTTTGGCAGCCTTCCAGGGTGTGCAGCATGAGCGAAGAGGCTGCAGTTAACTTTGATCGATGTCAATCTTCCAGCATTTCTGCCAGCAAACTCCTTCATTGCTCAGTGGCACGAAAAAATTTTTTGGGATTATCATGCGATGTCTTTGCAGAATGTCAGCAGGAGACTTCGTCTCTCAGGCCTCTACTTGAAAGGCGTAAATCTATCCCCTCATTTATCTTATGACCTTAATTTATTGTCTTTTCCATCCCCCTTGCATTTTTAAATGTTTTGCTGGATTGCTCATGAAAGCAAAAGCACTTGCTGAAGGTAGGTATGATAAAGCAGGCAGCCACTCTGTGTTATTTCTGTATGTCATTTTACTGATAAACCACAGAAAAGATCCATGCCTCATATACTAGCAATACAAGACTGGACTTCTGTAAGAAGAGTTTACCTGACGTGGAAAAGAAGGAATTGAAGTTCTAAGGGACACAGGCTGCCAAATGTACTGTAGTCAGAGATGTTTCCTGAATCCAAAGTTTTAGTGTGTTTGTAATAGTCCTATATTACTCTTCCTGTGCATGGTATTTCAGGTGTCAAGATTTTTCAGTCACGCTGCAGAAGTGCGTGCCAGATGGACAGCAAAAATAGTTTGATCTCATGTGAACTGCTCTTAAGTGAAGAAGAACAAAATCCATAAAACTAGTAAGATACCTAAATCCTTTTCATGTCAGTGAGAATTAGCTTGTATTCACCAGCAGAAGTTTTGTGCAGTTGTGCTCCATCAATTGCACAAGTACTTAAACTATTCTCTGGACAGAACAATTTTAAATTATACTTATTATCTACAAGAAATTTTTGTGTGTGTGTGTGTTTTAATTTGATGACAATTTGAGCATATGTCAAAACTCATTTATGCTGAAGATGTTCCTAAGTAAAAAGAAACCAAATTAAATTGGAGTTCATCTAAGGAAAACTAACTTTACTGCCTGAAACATGCTTTAATGACAATGTTAAGGCTTTGTTTTCACCCAAAATGATAATTGTCTGCAAATAAAAAATGTTGTGTTTGAATTTCTTTTTAACCAGCTTTACAAACCATACAGTTTAGCAAGTGTCTGGAAGTCAGGGACAAGATAAGTGGACTCAGACAAAATTTGTACAACTTAATTCATAACTTGGAGGCTGTGCATCACACAGAATAACAGGCACAAGTTACACAATGTGTTCTTTCAGACTGGAGAGAGGAAGAACATGCCTCTCTCCGGCGTTACTTTCCCCTATTGGCAAGCTACCATTATAACTATCATCTGTTTTAAATACTGGTACCCTCTAGCGTTCACTCACAGTAAAACTTGTAAAGTACATTCGTGGAAGCTGATTCTCTGCTTTTATTTTTTTTTTTATTTTATTTTTTTTTTCTGCAACGCATGTCTTCATCAGACTATTACTTTGTAAGGTACATGATTTTTCTTTATCTCTGTCAGAGACTTTCCACCTAAAGTCTCCACCCATTTATCAGACTATTGTAAAGTAGACATAAGGAATTACAGCACCGAGACAGCTGGACTCTGGTTCTACTATTATGTGAGTTACTGGGATGCAAAAGGAATTAATTGCTGAGGATGTTTCCTTCTTCTTCTGCACTGTGGTTTCTAGTGGGAACATGCATTCTCCTGGAGCATGTACGTGAATTCAGAGGAGTGGAGGAGTGATGGTCATTTTACAGACCTGGTTTACATCATCACTCCATGGCCATGGTAAATCTGCCCAAAGAACCCCAAATTTGCTCAGTAATGACAAGTGAAGGAAATTATTTAAATGATTTGATTTTGTTTGGGATCACAGAAAATAGTTGGGTTGCATACCTTGGCTTTCTTCTTTTCTTAAATAACCCCTGATTAACTGTAGAGGTTTTACAGGTGTAATCAACAGTAAGTGCATTCCTAGAGATTAAATTCTTAGTATCTTCTTCAGTCACAGATAAATGACATCTGAAATTAATTACCCACTAGAAAACATAGAAGTTGATTGTCCTGTGCTGTGTAGGTGTTTTTTAAGGGTTAGTTGCTAGGGGTTGGGGTTTTATTTGACAGGAAGCTTTGAGAAGGAATAAAGGTCTCACCTGTTCACTGGTGACATCCAGTTGCTGTGAGTAGAAAAATTAATTTACAACAGTGTTGGTGGTATGAATTATGACACCTTTGTAAGCTGAAGTATGAGTGTAGAGAGTAGACAGAAGTAATGTAAATATCTGTGTGGAATAAGTAGAGAAGTGATGTGAGGAAGTCATGATAAAGTTTACACAAACCATTAAAATCTATGTCTCTGTGATAATTTGAAATACTCAAAGTGTTTCTCATTAAGAAACTGTTGCTTATAATAGGAGCTGTTGGCCATCTCTAAATTTGTCCCTGTTTGACAGCGTGAGTTCTCTCTGTAGTGGACATCTAAAGTGGATGGTTAGTAAAGCCTGGAAGTGCTGGCTGCAGAAGAGATACCAATCTACTTCGTAACAGTTGATTTGATATCAGAGACATAATTTCAAGCTTTATCTCTGCCGTAGTTAGTGACTTCCTTCCTGCAGAAAGGAAACTGTTTAGCTGCGCAGGGCTGTTGCAGTATTGCACCAGCCTTTGGTTGGGGCAGGGCAAGTGCCGTGGGCTAAGACTCCCTGAGTTGTCTTTTGAGGCTTTGGATTGTTTTGGGCTTTTTTATTTAGGAAGCGTACTCATGTCATCTGATTTTATGCTGGTAGCTTTCAGGTGCCTTGATCAGAGCAATAGCAACGTTGTTTGATCAACCCAGCATCCACAGTAAACTATGCAAAAGTCCAAGTAAGGTGCCTGCCTTGTCCGTTTAACACGTAGGGAGACAAACGTTACACAGGGAGAATGAGCTTAGCACTGGAGGGCTGCAAATGCCCCGTGGTGAGCTAGGCTGCATTCACCTCATGATCTGAGCTTAATCTTTTATTAGTTCCAATCTCCTTTCAAGAGATCTTGAGACAGGTTTTGCTTCTGTCTTTCAAATGATTCTTGAAGGATTTCGTGAGTACTCATAAAAAAAAAAAATAAAGCAAAGGAAAAACTTTTAGTTACATGGCTTTGCTTTTCTGGCTGAATTTAGGTTTAATTCAGCAAGCATTCCCTTTATTATTTATTAGTAATATAGTTGAGTGCTTTTCAGTTTGAGTGAGTAAAGACTGGCAGAGACATTCCTCCTTCCATAGACAGGGAACTGAGGCACAGGGAGATTAAGTGGTTTAATCAAGAGAATACAATAAGACGGGAAATGAGTTTACATCTCCCATGCCCAAAGATACCACACAGAGATAATCTGTCCCTCTTTAGTGATTCCCAACCAAAGCCTATGTGAATCTTTTAAATTTATATCTACATATGAAAGTTATACTCTACAAATCATGCATATTGATGATTTCTCTTCCTTAGTGGTTGGAGGGATAATATTTTAGAACAAAGTATTAAAATATAAAGAGAATCAGTGAACTGATGATTGACTAGATATTACTGGTCCAGTACCATTTGTCGCACAATTCATGTGACAAATGTATCCTTATTTCTAGCAGTTATGAAGTTGTTTGCTGTGCCAGTATATTGCAATTCTACCTGGAGAATCTACTTGTTATTCAAAAATTTTTTACTAGTACTTGAAAGTGGTGGGGTTTTTAATACTTTCTGGTTTTGTTGTCAAAAGTTTCTCTGCAAAAGAAATGGGTTTTTTTACCCGTTTCCTGGGTGGGAGGGTTAAAATTCAACTTTTGGATGAAGACCAGTTACTAGATCTCTGCTTGACATACGATAAACCCTACAGCTTCTTTGCATCAAGAGTACTATATGTTAGAAACACTCTATTTAGTAACACTGAATCTGCAAAACAGTGATTGCCTCCTATTCCCACTGACACTGGGGATTTGTCCTTTCAAACTGCCTTATACAAAGCTGTATTCAGCAGATTGGGGTTTGGATCAGCAGTGCAGATGGTACAATAAGCAATAAGCTCGTTGATTTCCATACTGCAGCAAGAAATCCCCCTCTCAGCATTGCTGTACTTTATGGGTACAGTCTCAACAGGTTTGTACACATTTTCCTCCTTGCTTGGTTTTGGGGGAAAACATAGTATGGACACAAAACTACTTGAAATCAGTGAGGAGGCAACATTACTTCTGTTATATAGCAACTCAGACCCTGGAGAAAAGCAACTGGCAGGAGAGGTAAGTGTGCCTTTCTTTAGCTTTGTAAGAGAATTAAGACAATATGATGTTTCCCAAAGCTCTTGGCAAAGAGGGCTGCCTGCTTTTGAAAAGTCCATATAGTAATGGAAGTGGACAGGACAAAGGATTTTAGTGATCATGTAGAGAATAGTGGCTGGTTTGAGTTTTTGGCCTGGTTTAAGCACAAGTTACATTTCTGTAAAATACCACGGTGCGCTACAGGAAAATTTGTCCGTCCTTTGGACAGAAGTGGTGTTAGCCTACTGATGTGTTTGTAGATCTGCATTTGCAACCCATTCTGGCGGAGTTCATATAGAAAAGGGTACTATACCATCATAAATCAATTCTTGGCTCTCTGTGAAAGACCTCCTTTTGTTAGCATCAGTGGCCGAACAGTGGTTATCCCATAGCAAGGTAGCTTTACAATTAGTTTCTTCTAGGTCTGAAACCCACTGGTCCACTTATACCTGGGTATTCTGGAGAAGGTGGCCTTACTGCGACTGGAATTTGTTCACACTTCGGTATTTCAGATGAGAACATCAAAATAGTTGATAGGGAAGTCAGGAAGATGATTGTGCCAACATTTGTTTTAGAAGACCTGGAATTTTTTTGACTTTGGGCAGCATGTCATAGCCTTCACGTCAGAAATATAAGCCATGTTTTATTCCTCAGCATATGCCAAGAGTACACACTGGCCCAGAGCAGAGGCAGAGGCTGTAGTGTTTTGCTGAGTGGGTACACAAAGGTTGAGACAGCATACTGGCAAAGACATGTGCATCCAGAGAAGAGTTTGTGGACAGTGAGTCTGGTTTGTCTGGTCCTGTTCCAGCATCTGAACTGGCACATCGAAGTGGTAGCCAAACCTGAAATTTTCATTGCAGATCTCCTGCCCTGCAGACCATTTTTTGCCACTCTTTTGTTCCTCTGGAGTCTCACCTACTAGTGCTGACTTTCTGAAGGGTGCACAGCTCCACAGCACCCAGCAAAGACAACAAATACAGATTTGATTTTTCTGACTGTGTGATGAAAAGTGAGAAATGTAAGGTTGTTCCCTTTTAATTTTCTGAATCGCAACAAAAGAAAAGATATAATTCCCTTTTAATTTTCTGAATCGCAACAAAAGAAAAGATATAAATTTTGTTTGCTTGATCTTCATTCTTCTCTGTCTCTGCTTTGCTCAAGTTGTACCATTACAAAAGAGTTGTTTTATGTTTCAAAGCATATATAAAAATCCTTTTTAAAGCATTTTAATGCACCAGGTGTCTAATGGATGTAGCTGTGATAGTACAACTATATCAGTGATGACTTTCATGTTGGAAGATTGGAAACTACGTGAAAACCTAGACTAAGAGGACAGAGGAGGAGTTAGCTGAGTCTAATTCTGGCTGAAACTGCTCACTTGGGGCACGGAGCTGTTTCACCATCAGCTCAATGATCATCAGATTAGTGGTCAGATAAGGTAAGTGAACAAAAAGAGCAGCAAGGAGAAGTCTGCCAGGAGAAGTGACAGAGCATTTGAACTTTCTATTGCATAAGAAATTTTCCAACATCCATGGTGGACTAACATTGAGGTTATTAAAACAGTGTGCTTCAATTACGATGCAGCAGCATAAAGTCCTACAATTGTGATTTGTACAAACCCCAGTGTCTTTCCAGCAGAGGTAGCTCAATACCAAATCTTCATTTCTGTTGGCTTAGAAAGTGTCAAGAAGTAATATTTTTATGGACAGGGCAGTGGGTTTATTCTCACTGGTGTAAAAGCCATGAAAAAATGCAACATTTGGATACCTGTAACGTGCTACTGTCTAGTGCCAGGTTGGGATAACTTACACTGATGCATGGGTGCTCTGGAGTCTATTAAAGTGGCATGAGGAAAGCAGGTAGGACTCTTCCAGTACAAGACTGAGTAGCAATCAAATGAATTTAGCACCTCCATTTCCATGCATCACATGGCAGACTGGAGCTGCTGGCTTAGGCCATTACAAGCACAAGAAATTCACCTGCATTCCAGGGAAGATCGGATGGGTGCTCTGGGAAAGAGATCTCAAGGGGCTTGCTGAAATGTGGGCCACTTCAGATTTGCCATGTCCCCTGAGCTGGAAATAAGAGACTACAGAAAAGCAGAGGGTAAATGACATGGTTGCTGGCCCTCTTGTTCTGCTTATTGCTGCTATAGGAGACAGGTTGGTCAGCCTGGTCTGTATTGGTTTTTTGCGTAATACTGGGCTGTTTTTACATTTTAATAAGCTTCACCACCCAGCTAGGATCGATCTTCTCAAGCCCATATAAGGTAGTTGACTGGAAGAGGAAAGGGAACAAGGAATTATGATTCTTCTCGTTTTGAATGCCACTGATGGTGGAACTGGTCATAAAATCTGAAGGCCAGCAAGCAATGTATGCTACAGTTTTAAAAATTAATCCTAACCTGACAGTGATGTTACAGTCTGTGATGGTTTTCCTGGTTTGTTCTCTGGTTTGTGCCCAATCTGTTTGTCAAAGCTTTTAATGGGAAAAAGTTGGTTACGGAAGCTCTGATCCCTCTCCCTCGTCACACGTTTTCCTTGTGACCTTTTTGTGTGTGTATGCAAACTACCAGGACAGTTTTGCCACACCTGGATTGGTATGCCAGTGTCGAAATGAAATTGAATAAAAACTCTTTTGCTTTCAGACTTAGCTGATCATAATCTCCAGCTGCAATATCCAATACTCCTAGGAAGAGTTTGTTTGAGCCAGTAATGCCACTTGTGAAAAAACTTTTATTCTACAGAGCTAGTTTTTGCAAAATCTTGAAGGATGATGTAGAACTTTTTCTCTCCCTGCATCTTTCTCAGTATGCCAGTCATTATTGAGCCTTGGGTGCCAGAACTGCAGTTTTCAGGGACTTCTGCCTTGGGTTTTCTGTGCAGCGCGCTTTGTGTTCTTTATCTAATACAATTTGAGACTAGACAGGGTGACTGCTTTTGACCTAGAAGTTAATTTGTTCCAGATCTTTCAGCAGTCTTGCTCTGAGGACTTTGTCTGAGACATGGGTCACCATGGCCACCACGTCATGTCTAATCACAGACTTGGTTAACACCCTCAGATTTCAAGACCAGTTTACAATCATTGGTGCAATCACAAACTCTTTTCTTGGTCTCCCTTTAGGTGCTTTTAAAGGCATATTTGCTCTTTCTTTTGTGAAATTTAAGTGTCCCTCACATTTATCTCTTCCAAATGCCTCTATTCTGCTTTGATAACTAAAATTGTTGAAAATACTAAATGATCCAGAGCTAGCTCTTGTCAGAAATAAGATTCCTTTCTGCTTTACTTTCGGTTTTGCTGGTGAAGATTATGGATACAAAATTTAAGGAATGCTGTAAGCTTTCTCTAACTGTCTTTAAAGCTTGCAGAATTTCAGCTCAGTTGAAGCTTAGAAAAATTACGTTTTTTCTCATTAAGATTATTGTTGTGCTTTATATTTTTCCTGGTGCCATGTCCTATAGATCAATGGAGGCCCATTGTATGAAATGTTTCCTAATGGAAAAGTTCTTGTCATAGGAGGCTCCTCATAATGTAGCAGCCAGATCCAGCAGGCTGGGCTGATGCAGCCGCCAGTGATAAGGCTTCAGCAGAAACACAGTTTCTCTGAAGTCAGCAATGTTGCACTGGTGTTATAAAGAAGAAAATCTGGATATGTCATTCTAAATAGAAGCTTTAGATTTAGGCAGGAGGAAAAGGGGAAAAGAGGGTAGGGACACAAAAATCTACCAAACATACCTTTCACATCAGAAGTGGATACTTTGCTTTATTTAATGCATGTTAAGTGCTTGTGAACAGGTATACCTGTTAGTCTGCAGTGCAACAGGTAGAGGACTCTGGGTTTATTGTATTAAGTCTGACAGTTTCTGACCCAGGAGATAAGTTTCTGACTTATCTAGAGGAGAAGCAAACATAGGCATTTATCCAAGACAAATTTAATGAAGTAGAAATTGGTTGTACGTTTTGTTGCTGATTCTTCTTCAGCTGTCATCTTTTTGCTGTTCCTCTAGGCTGGTCTCTCATCCTCTTGTCTGGGATCACAAACAAGTGCACACCCTGTCTCAGCATTTGCCAATTATTACTATTCAGTGACAGCCTAGAAAATATACCTCTAAACACTTTGTAGGACTCCTGAAGCCATAAGTGCAGTATTTATTAGTCAGGTTTTTAAATTTCCTAGTGGCAAAAAAAAAAAAGCTCAGTGTCATCTTTCTATCTAAAGCCTTCTCTGTTCTATGCAATGCATATACTGATATTGATGTAAACAGGAACTTGCAGCTTCTTTTGGCATGATTATTATTATTACTTCACTTGGTCAGCTTGTATCATGAGGTATCTCAAGAGGACAATACACTGAGATTGTTTCCTACAGAAATGAAAATAATTCTCTTGGAAGGAGGTGATACGATATTACAAGGAGGAATTACACAAAAAACCCGATAGTCTTTCTGCACTGATGTTGTTCAATGGCAAGTAAGAGACAGGGAGGTACAATAGGTCAGGTAGCAGGAACTGTTTCAAAGTAATTCATCTGCTTAGTTAGGCATTCAGAGAGATCAGAAGGAAAAGAGGTAGAAGAGGGTAAGATGTGCTAATGCAGACCCAAATTTATGGAATGTGGAAATCTACCACCTTGTTCAGCATGGATCCTGTAGTCCTGATTTCTTCACCTTCATGCTCGATCTTTCTGTAAGACACGCAACAAATTACTATGTCTTGGTGCACTAATCAAATTTACTTACTACCATGTTGTAAAGATCAGAACATGTAAAAGTATTTTGACAGCTAGTGAATATATTTTTGATGATATGTGTTCACTACTTTGATTTTACAATACTTCCAGCTTGCATGCAGCACTTCAAGTGTTCCTGCAGAATCTTACTTATTGACATACAGGGTGATTAGTTATGGAATTAATACAGCAATAAGAACGATTATTTAGCAGGCAGCATGTATCAGAAACTACTTAATGTTTGCATTTGTATGACACATTATTACTTATAGCACAACAGAATGCAGTTGTGTGGTGTGGAGCGCTATAAATCTTGGTTCAGAAAACAAGCTTTGGCATTGTTGGCCATACCCACATAAAATAGCAGTAAAAGATGGTAGATGATACCTGATTTGGGAAATGAAAAGCAGTGAAGCCAGCCCTTCTGCAGTAGCCGTCAGTACTGCCACTCCAGACTACTTTTGAAAGCAACATGCTCAGTATTATGCAGAAAAACGTTGTGCAGTAGTTCACTTTGTGCACAATAGGACACATAAAAGATAAAGTGGAAATCACTCTGGCGTTCTGATGTAGTTTCCTTTGTAAATAATAAAAGAGGAGAATTTTACTTTTCACCACCATGTGTGCGTGCTGACAGGAAACCAATGCGTAACTACACATAACTACAGTAAGAGAGAACATATTTACTTGACACTGTAGGCATGCTTCTAACAAATACCTGCTTTTCTGTGATGGGTAAAGTATTGTGAATTGGCTGATTGGTAATAGGGCAGAAGAGTGAAATTCACAGAAACTGACAAATATTATTACGAAAATGTTTCATTCATACTGGTTACCGTATTCAAGGCCGTGATCATGAGAGCAGACCAATACAAAACTGTAGTGCAAGTACCCAAAGGATGATAATGAGTTTATCAGCTAGGAACAAAGTAGAAATTGGATAGAAAAGGGTCTACTTAAGGATTTGTGTGAAAGCATTTCATTAATTCCTTAATCTACATTGATTTTTGGTATCTACAAACTAAAGTTTAGCCTTAGCATTTATTTTAAAATGTATTCTCCTAGGACATAAAGCTGAATGTGATTTGTAATAATACAGCAACCAGAACTTGGCCTGATCTATAGTAAACATCAGATTTATTTGTGTCATTGTGAATTCACTTCCCCAAAGCTCCCTTGAGGGACAAAGCTCCATTTACAGCTATAGTAAATGGTGTTTCAGTGATGTAAATCTGCTGAGTTTGACTCCAATGCCAGTCAGTGCTGGTGGGAGAGACTTTTCCTGTCTGGACCTCTGAACATTTTTGGACACTGACACCAATAGCTCTCAGCCACCTTTCTGCTACACTGTTCCTAGGCTGGCAGGGAACCGAAACTAGGCAGCCTTGCAGCTTTTCTGAGTCCTGGTGGCTCTGGGTCTGGACTGGTGCAATAGCTCTGAGTCAGGACGATAACTATACACTTCAGGCCCTGAAATATCCGTCCAGTTTCCATATATTTAATAGCAACAATTGAGGGAGTCACTGCTTTAGAAAATTACAGTATTTTACAGCAAGGTGGGGTGGGTGCTATTACAAATTAGTTTGCTCTTTTGTTTGGCTGAGACACAAACTCCCATAACCTGAAGAATGTGCGTCAGATGACCCGAAAGCAACAGTAGGGACTTTAGAAGAGGAAACTCTGTTTCTAGTATTACCTGCACAGCTTAGTAGACTTGCAGAACAAAGTGGACTGACAGCTACTAATCCAGTTTGTTCCAAATAAATGCCGACCAACAGCCTTGTCTTTTATGAGTAAGGTCCTATGGTCTTCACTGGAAGATGGAAAGCAAAATTTTACATATTGAGGTCAGTTCTTTCTGCAATTCACTAGTAAATGTTGCAAAGCTTCCCATCTTTGCTAACATCTCTGCTGGTTGAAATTCAATGAAGATAAATACAGCTATGTTTTAACAAGTAAATTATATTTATTTAGCTGCAGGGCTTTGGCAATACAAAGACCGGCTTTCAAAATATGATAAAAACTCATCCTCAATATACATTTCAGGCAACAGAAAGACATTTCTTGTTGTGTAGGACAGTCCTCTCTGTTAAATGCTAGTTTAGCTGGAATTAATTACTTTTTGTGGACTATTCACGTAGTGTGATACTAAATTCACGAATCAGCAAAACCAGTCATAATTTTGAAGGCTTCATTTTATAAATGAAATGCTGCTAGCTGCCTTTATTTGACTTTCCAGAAACCCAGAAGCAGAAACTACCTCATAGTAACCACACAGCTCCCTTCCTGCCAGAGACCAACATACACAGTGCTCCTTTTTTCATGAGAAATCCAGATTCCTTTATTGACATTTTATTAAGATATTCATTGAACTGTTGGTTCAGTATTAATTAAATGTTAATTATTTTTCTAATCAATGGAAAAATAGTGGAGTAAGGAGAGAGCATAATGGCAGCAAAGTAAACAGAAAAGTGAAGCAATAACCTGTAGGTCATCCTGTGTATTCCCTGGCTGGTGCTGTGCTGCTCTCCACAGTAGATGTCTGCCAGTGGTTTTTCCTGGGAGGGTGTTTGTCTTACCAGTAACAGGCTCTACTTTATCAGTGTTGTTCTTTGAGCTTCAGCTCCTGCTTCTTACTCTAGTTGGCTGCTTTGAAATTCAGGTTGTTTTCAGTCCCCGGGAAGTTATCTGCCTCATGAACAGCAGATTAGAGAAGACAATTGTTCTGATTCCTGTGTTCATGAATAGGATTTGACAAAACAAAAGTATCAAGATGCTGATTACAGAGTCTTTTGGTTTCTTTCTTCAAGTCCCAGAAAGGAAAATGAAAGACACAGCCAGACTGCAGATGTTGATTTGCATGTTAAAGCGCACAAACGTGGGGAAAGAAGGAAACGTACCATTAAAACATAGATCTGCGCTCCTGTATGATAGCACTGATCCAAAAGGAAGAACAAAAAATAATGTACCTCACAGTGTGTTTTGGCTCCCTATAGTGCCTTTTAAAAGGAGTTGCTGTAGAGCACCCAGGCAGACCTGACTACTGCTTTGCTGTCTGAAGCAAGAAGATACAGACCTGCAGAATTTGTCTTGCGTCCCTTGTACAGTCCACAGAGCAGTAGGTGGACCTGCAGTAGGGAAAGCAGTGAGTCAGGCATGTTTACTGATGAAAATTTGGCAGAAAATTACTCCCCTATTTTGATTAACTCCAGACCTCTAAAATTTAAATCTAGAACATCTTCCTTTTCCCTGATCTTTTATGGTGATGTAATGGCTCTACAGTTAATTAAGAAAACCTTTTGACTCTTCTTTCTATACACAGTTTTCAGAAACTAGTTTCTTTCTATCTAACATTTACTGCCTGTCTCCATGTAGAAGGGATAATAGCCTCAGTGCTGGGAATTTTGAGGACATAGTATTTTTAGAGTCATAAGAGTTTGGAAATGCAGAGACCTGTCACTTCTCAAAAACTGTTGAAGCATTTTTGTCACCTCATGACTAGATAAAAAGGTCAATTTTTTTTTTTCACACTTAGTAGCAAATTATACCTCTTTCAGAGCAATGTTATCTAATGTATAATTCAGTCCTTAAGAGAGAAGTTACAGATCTACTGGGCAAGCATTTATGTATGTGGTAATTTCCTCTTTATTTTACTGCACCATTGCTATTTTTATTGTAAAGATGTCTTTTCCAAGTACAACAGGGACATAGTATATTACAGTCTATAATAGTCACTTTATGCAGTTTTTTTCATGGAGGTCCTACTATGCCTTTTCTCTGTCATAATTGTTTTCAGATCCTTTTGTTCCAAGTAGTCTCCCGAACTTGACAAGATGTCCGCCTTCCACATGAACTCAGACAGCTCAGCTGTGCAGTCCAAATACTTGGTCCATCCCGATTTTTGCTGTGGGTCTGTCTGGGACCTGCAGTCACTGAAAGAAGGGAGCTAATGTACATGTCTTCAATTTCCTCACCTTGTGGGACAGGGTGCCTGTTTGCCTTTGCCCTGTTTTCTTCTGTCCTTTATGTGTATATGACATATCATGTACACATCCTGTAGTATATGGAAGCTAGGATTCAGCCCTCTCAGTCCACCCTGCAAACTTTATCAATATTTTAGTGAGGCCTCTTTACATTGACAGCCTTCAGGCAAGAGGCAAAGGGACTCCGAGCACTTCAAAATTCAATCACTCGTTGACTTTTCCTAACATAGTCAAATAAAGGTGACTACCCTGCTAGAAATAGCCTATGGGCTCTTCTTTGCCTGCTAAGTGAAAGAAAAAAGAGCCAGTGAGCCACAGCCCACTGCTACTGTACCCCGATGACACCAGTGGCGGGCTGTGGGAATGGGACTCTGTCTTCAGTAGTTCTGTCACATTTGTTTTAAGTCGAGCAGATGCAGGCCAGGAGATGGAAACTTTGCTCCAGCTGTCACCAAGTAAGTGTGTGTGTTTCTTCATGAAAATAACATTGTGAAGATGCAGCCTTTTTCCTCCTCACCACCTTCCCAACAGAAAGCAGTGTCTGGTTTTTCCAGTTGTGTGGCTGGAGTGTAAAATTGCTCTCAATCTGTACAGATGGGAAGGAAGCAAAGACTGTGGTTTATTGTGCAGTGTTTGGGTTGTTCTACTGCTATCTCATCCTTCTTTTGTATCTTGGAAGCTCTAGAGAGTAACAGTAAGTTATTAACTTCATGTTTGGACTGAGCTCACACACTAGAGCCCCGCTCTGTGATTGCCAGCTCTGCACGCATACTGCAGCAATATAAATCTAATAAAGATATGGCCAACAGTGGCCAACCCCTACTCGTGCCTTCATACCCAGACAATCAGCTTCAGAGATGTATTTTATTTCTTCATAGGCCTTTTGCTTAGTTATTTCAGGATTTTTAGTGTGATTTATCTTGTGACAGTTGTCTGTGTTCTTACCACAAAAGTAAAGAAAAATCTCTCTTACCACAGAATTAAAGAAAAATAGAGTGTAGCAACCCAACCAAGAGGTGAAACAGAGAGAACATTTTATTTGTTATCTATGTAAAAGAAAGAAGGAAGGAAACCCAAACACCTCCAAAATTCAAGATACCTTTCTTTTTAGGTGCATTTGGTAGCTCCATCTATCTCTCTGGTTGCCTGACACCTCTCAGGGTAAAGATCTCATTTCTAGTTGCTTATAGCTTTGCCAGACTTTAATGATTTGGGCTTAAGTTTTCCATGCTGTGTTTCTGACTCAGCCTGTATTTGGAAAAATTGAGTAAAAATGGTTTGGCTGTTTCTGAGAAGAGGATTAGAGGAAATTGTATTGTTTTAGCCATGTTTAAAAAAAAAAAAAAGAGAGAGAGAGAAATTCTTGCAAAGTGTTTGTTGAGAACTGCTAGCGCTGCAATGTTTTGGCAGAGGAACTTGAAATTAGGCAAGTGGGTTGCCTTGGTGACAGGAATGTGCTTTTTCATCTCTATGAAAAACTGCCTAAATTTGGCCAAGTTATAAGCCTTTGAAAAATCTTATTCACATGCTCAGTAGAGACTTGTTAAAGTTTAGCAGCCAGTTCTCCAAGGACTCCATCTGCGCTGAACGTGCACACTGCTGGACCGACTGAGCAGGGCTTTACCCACAATCACTGCTCCCCTGGGCACCGGGTCATGATGTTGCTGCCATGTGGGAGGAAGAAAGGGAGGAGAGAAGGATTTGCTGACTAAAGAGGTTGCAAACAAGGTTCAAAAGTTGGAGGATGGGAGAGAGAAGACTGACATGGGCATGGCATGAGATGATGGGGATGGAAGGGAAGCAGTAGGGTATGCAGCACTGGAGGTGAATCTTGCAACTTCTGGCTCTGAGCCCAGTAGTCCCCTGGTCTCAAATGTTGTGGAATAACTGTGAAATGGATGAGTGGCATGAAAAGTAAATTAATAATTCTGTCTTCACAGCGGCTTTATGAATAATGTAAAGTAAATAAGGCGTGTGCCACGGTGAATGAAGAGGATCACGCAGGAGTACTGAATAGCTGTCATTCAGTGAGGGCAGTCCATCTTGTGCACAGAATGAGGCTGGAGTCCTGTGGAAAAATAGCATGTGGTAATTTAATTAAAGACTGTACCATTATACATGAGCACAAGGGGGCAGAATTAAGGCTCTGAAACTTCAATCCAGTGCTAACTTTGAAGGCTTGACTTTACATCCTTAAAAACCTGGGGGTTTTGGATAGAACAAATTAAGAGAAAAGTACAATGAAGCAGCAGTTTCTTTCCATCCTGCAACAGCAAATAACCAGCCAGGGAGAAAATCTGAATACAGAAGAACACAAAGAGATGCCTTTATGAAGTTATAATTTTTTAATTTTTTTTTTCTCTCTCTGAAGCTCGGCAACATGTCCTGAATGCTACTGCCTTGCGGATGTTTGGAAAGAGAGGAGGTAGTTCCCGCCTCTGTGGACTCTTCACACCAAAATGCCCTGCTGAAAACTCATTGAGGAAAGCAGGCTTCAGCCCAAGCACCTTTGCTAAGTACAACTGCAGTAGTATAGCATGAGGAAAAAGGTAGCTTTTTAAACATGCAGCTCCAAACCACTGAATTTTTAAATACATCCTTAGGAAACTTGTAAAACATGGATTATTGGCCTGACAGGCTAAACTATTAGACCCAGATATGCAAACGCATCACTGAGGATGGGACAAATTGCTGATTGCTTTTTAGTGGGTTGGTTTAAATGACAGAGAAAGAACTTGGTAGACTATCGCAAGAGCATAGCTCTGTTTTGAAATAAAAAAAACTAGGACACTCTCTAGTGACCTCTTTTAGGGTCATAAAATATGCATAGAAAAAGCAAAAAAGTAAATATTTAAGAAAATATTTATGTCAGGATTGCTTCTGCCAGCTTCTGACTCAACAGCAACACATATTTCTTGAAGTCAAGGATTTCTTTCCAGTAACGTAGTGTTTTGAATTAGTTTATCACTGAACGAGTGTCATTAACATTCGCTTTGAGCAAAAGAACAGCTTTTATAGTGGCTATGCTCCTCTGATTTGTCCCTTCATGCCAAACACTATTTATCACAATGAATGCTTGCTCCACTGACTGTTTGTTCCCGGTAAACACAAGCAAATTCTTTTTGGCAAAACCATATGGCTTGAACAAACAAACTGGAGTTATAAAACCCCCAAAAACGTCAAATGAAACCCCACCAGGCCCCAAACTGACCTTGTTCTTTTTGACTAAAGAA
Source organism: Burhinus oedicnemus (assembly GCA_008921705.1). Classification (NCBI taxonomy): domain Eukaryota; kingdom Metazoa; phylum Chordata; class Aves; order Charadriiformes; family Burhinidae; genus Burhinus; species Burhinus oedicnemus. The sequence goes on along the minus strand of VFFE01006076.1, from coordinate 209,829 downwards.
ATGAAAAATGAAGATATTTGAGTTTTCCCTGTAGAAGTTCCTTGGACAACACAGAAGTGATTGTGTTGCCATCTTCCTGGCACTCGTTTCAAAGTTAGATCAGCTCATCCTGAAGTGAAGTTAACCCATTTTCTCCCTCTTACCCACACTCCAAAAAAGAAAGAAAAGGACAGCTCAAGCAGAAATGAAAGGATGTGGAGATTAAATTCTCATGTGGAAGGCTAAGAAGAGTCAAACCTGCAGGAAAAAAAGCAAGAAGAGAAACAAGAGACAAAGAGGAAAACTAATAAGGGTGACCAAGCAGGATTGTCCTACAATCATCACTCCGCTTTTGCTCTGTTCAAAGTGTGCATCATTTGCCAGCTGAGTATTGTGTAAAGATATTTTGTACACCAGAGTTCAGTCATGGGAATATGGCAAAAAGGTCAGACTCTGAAGTGAGTAACTATTAGAGTAAAACCATAGCTTAGTGCAAAGAGGAGTTAAGCATGTTGTTTTCATAGATTTGTAACTGAATTTTCTGCTGGTGAGTCCCGTGAGTGAGCTCTGCAGAGTCCTGGCAGAAGAAAACTCAGATGTGTCAATGCAGACCAGGCATAACATATCCCAAAGATGCTGCTCTCCACTGCATTGACTGAACACGTGAATTGACCTCAATGAGGTCAGCAGACCCAGACTTAGCCTCTCCATGCCCTTTTGGAAAGCAGTTTGTCAAGTGGACAGATTGCTCTCACAGTTGTCTCTACTATGAAACTGTCCTGGGAGGCTGACATCAGCCCTGAGATGGGTCCATTGCTTGCAGACATGTTACCCATTGTCACCTTTGCTGCTGGAACAGCGGTCCTCTATTTCCATAGAATTTTACCCATCCCAGCAGTGAATGGAAGGTATTGGCAAGTAAAAATAAAATAGGACAGGGCATGCAGTCCTATGTGCACGTTCTCCAATGTCTCCCCAGCACTTCTCTTCAGAAAAGTCTAAACAGCGAATATGATGTCCAGCTGGATGTGAACTAATGCCGTACAATATTCTTGAAAATATCACACACTCCCCTCCCCTCCTCCTTAAAATTCAAATCCAACACTGCAGTCAAGGAGAGATTTGCTATTTAACAATAATGTTCTCAAATAATAACATAATAGCATTCTCCAGCAGAGCGGGGAAGTTCCTGGAAACAAGGTTGCTGGTAGTACCTTAACGAAGGAGTGGTGTGAAGCCTCTGAAGCTATGACTGCCAAGTCACTTTTTAGGAAATAATCTCTCCCCTCCTATTAATGTTAACAACCTTAGGGAAAAGTCTGACCCTGCTTCCTTTTTCCCCAGTGGAACAAGATGAACTGGCCGGTGACTGTTGCTACCCATTAAGATGTTTCTGTATTTGTCAGTAAAATATGAGTGTGCTTTATGTTACAACTGAGTCATGTTGTCATCAACTGAAAGCAAATAGAAAACACCCAAAAGGAAAGAGTTCTCATGTGCATCTGGTATCTGCTACTACCTAACCAAAATGCTGGGATGGGGATGGGTCTTGATTATTTTTTCCCCTTACATACTTGCGTGCACATGTTTCATCATAGGCTGTAAACCAAGATCTCTCTGACAGTAGGGATAATCCTACAGATTCTCTGCAGAGATTTGGACCTGGGTTAATTCCAGTCTGATGTCTTGTTTTGTGATGTCACATTGGGCGGAGGGGGGCAGGGGGAAGATGTCTGGTGAGTTTACAGAGCAAGGATGATGTCAATGTTTGAGTTGAAAGGAATCTGAGGTCACAGTTTAAGCTTCCCTCCTTCATATGTTGAACTACTTTTTGAGACTGCTGTTCTTGTGAGCAATATGTAAAACAAATTTGCGTAGATCCTTTGAAAAGATTTGGAAAGATTGAAAGTGTTAGTAATGGCTGTCCTGTGGAAACAAATTTACTTTTGTCAGTGCAAAACAATGGATACTAATTCAAAATAGACATTTCATCCTTCTTACCTTGCCCAGCAGCCCCTCAACACCACAGGGACATTTATAGAAAATAAAGTGTTCAGCAACAATAATCAATCCATTGTTCTTGCAATGTCTTAGACTATAATAAATATTAGTTTCTTTGAATGTGCCTAGACTGTATACTTCTGGCAAGAAATATACTGCTTTTCTTTACACTGTCTTCTGTTCCTTTGAAATGTTTGCCTCGCTTTCTAGTTTGTACACAGACATGCACACACTCTACATATGCAGGAAGCCAAATAGTATCTGTTATCATACAGTGCCATTTCCTGAAGCAATTTAATTGGATTATTTTCAAGTCTTACACCAGAAACTAATAACAACATTGATACAAGCAATTGAAATTTGAGGTTAGGTTCAATTTCCTGGCTATTTCCCAAGATTATTGCCTCTCTTAGGTGCACTCAGAGGGATTAATTTGACAGATAAACTCAAGAACATTGTTCTGTACTAGAAGGATTCAAAACAGAATTAATTTGCAAATCATTCCTGAACGTTAATGAAATATCTCCTATTAATAGAATATGGGAGTTAAGTTGATGGCACCAGAGAGTACGATCTTGCTGGCGTGGATCAGATTATGTCCCTTGTTAGTTGTGAGAAAGGGCATAGTTACAATGAGGGGATACAAAGTGGAGGAGGGATTGCAGTAGATGTGTGAAGAGGGTCTTTTTGGATCCATTAGTCCTACTGAACTATTGAGAGCTTGTCTGGTCATGGCATAGATTTCATATGCAAAGAAAAACTACTTTCTAAATATAATTAAATTTGAACCTTTTTTAGTGCTTTAAGATATTCACTAATTATATTCCTCTCTAACAAACCCTTCAGCACTGAATTAATATTGCTCTTTAAGGATGTTGCAATTTCTTTAACCTTGGGATAAAACTTTTTTTATCTCCCTACAATACAATCTACATTTTTATTTTTTATTAATTAGGCAGATGAGGATTAGGGAATACATAGTACCCTCATATTTGACATAACTCCTTGACAGCTGGTACAGTGTTTTAATTCTGGAAAATGCTGAATGATGTGCCAACATGAAGAATCCATTTCTTACTCACGCTTCTATACACATCTATACACCATACACACCAACATAAGCCTTGCATCAGGCTTTCCAAGTCACCTATTTAAGTCATTAGGAAATTAGTTTTATGGACCATTGTTCACAGCTGCCTCCCCTGTACCTATAATATGAATAAACAAAGACCTTACATTTTTACCACTGTCAGAGGTGAAAGGCCAGAGCTTGGTCCATTAAGCTGTCTAACTCACAGTTATCACTCAACTTTCAATTCTGGATGAATAGCTTTGGGAAAATGTTTCTTCCTTGGGCAAGTAATAGGAGAAAGAAAATCTTTTTTTTCAGGAAAAAAAAAGGCAATGTGGAACAAGTGCAAGGAAAACTGGATAAAGAGAACTCGTATCATAAGGCTTAGGGGATAAATTTTACTAACTTTACATGAATAGCCCCAGTTGCCTTTATGCACAGCAGGGTGTATAGGAGCTGTTTCTTCACACCGATGTATAGTAAAACTCAATCTCTGTTTAGAAGACCAAAGAATGCAAAGAATGTAAAGTCAGAATGAAGGTAAATGCATTGACTTCAATGGGGTTGCAGGGGTTGAATTTGTTTTACTAGGATTCCTCACATGAATGATCTGAAAAGAAGTAATTAATACAGGAAAAAAATCTGGAAACATGTTTTATTGTTTAAACTCAGAGTGAATCTCACTGAATATTTCCAACAAGCTTAACTAAGGAAGTTATACAAAATGGCCAGAAAATCATCAGAAATAAAAGGAAAGTAATAAATATTTCTGGTGAGCAAACTGTAAGCTAACTACTCATCATTAACTAGAAAATAAATTCAATAAAATCCTACCAAAATCCACAGGATTTTCCCAGTGAGTCTGAGAGCAGAGTTGGACCCCTAGTGTCACAGCAAAAGCTAAACATGTTAAATAGCCATACCAATTAATTATTTCAGTTCTGATAATTGGTTATCAACAATTATATTAATGAGGATTCTACTTAACTATAAAGAGTAAAACAATGAATTTAAACAGATGGGGAACCTTTTATTGGCTTTGATGACCAGTAACTTGCCCAAAGATTTTTAACTTTCCTGGCTGGCTTTAAAAATATGGAACTGGTCCCTAACTTTTCCAGTCCTAGGTCGACAATCTTGGTGAATTTCTTGCCTAACACAGTTCCAGCACATGGTACAGTGCCATAAGAGATAAACAGTGGAAAAAAATTAAGTATTTTTTCACAGCAAATGTATCTGGAACCTTTTGGTTCTCTGAATGGTGTCATATATCTTTTAAGCAAAAGATAGCTGAATGGGCTGTAGCTAAGGAGATGGGAGATATTTGGAAGTTGGTGTCATTTTTATTCTTTATTCCAGGTCCACACCTTCCACAGCTACTCAATGAAAAGTTCTGCAGGGGATCTCCATTGCACAGCTACCTTTGCCTAAAATCACCTAGTAAGTGACTCTAGGATCTCAAGTGTTAGATGGATACAATACTGGCACATGCACGCAGATTGGAAAGACATTTCTGCAGCTGTACCTTCCCTGATGCTCTTTTTCTGTCTTCTCTTGCCCGAAGAGGTTGTAGATACCCCCTCCCTGGAAATATTTAAGGTCAGGTTGGATAGGGCTCTGAGCCCATCTAGTTGAAGATGGCCCTGCTCATTGCAGGGTGGTTGGATTAGATGACCTTTGAAGGTCCTTTCCAACCCAAACCATTGTATGATTCTATGATTCTATGAAAGGTGATCTTCCATGAGAACTCTTGAATGGAGCGTCATTGAAAACTTTAAACAGGAGCTAATATAGCTAGTTAGGCTTAATTTGTTTGGCTGTGATAGTATCCAAGCGTTTGGGTTATTCCTATCATAAGGGGCAATAACCTTGAAGACATCTCTTCCATTTTGTGCCCTACAATGTCAAGGGAAAAAATGCGTATGAACCCTCAACTGTACAGACTGAAACAACTTCACTTCTCCACTGATAAAAAAGTGTGTTATCCTTTCATACAAACCCTTTGGTCTTACAACCCTGTTGTGACAGTGATGAGCCCCTTACATCTAATTGTATGATGCAGTTTTATACTGTTGGGTATACTAGAAAGAGGAAATCTTTGTACTAGATCCTGCACACTGGTGATCTGAGCTCAACTGAGGGTGTCGAGAGCTTATATAAATTACTGGCCAAATGATTAGGTCAGCAACTGCCATGGAAGAGCACAATGAGGGAATGTTGTCAACATCATGTATTTGAAGTATATAAAAGAGCATCTCTCAAGAGTATGCTGTACTGTTGTATGTGTTACGATTAAAATGCTATTGTTTGAAGTAGCAAGACCCTAGTCCTTCTGTCCCACTATGTTACAATTTCACACCACTGCAGCTCCAGAGTGGCAGGAGAATGGCAGTTCCCAAATTTTATTGTGTTATGCAGGAAATAACCTCTGAAATCCACACTTCCACTCCGATTTTTGTGTGTTAAATAGCAGACCATAGCGATTACTTGGGCACTCTGAAGAAACATGGCTTCCAGTCAGCTAAAATTTGAAACACTTTGGCTGACAAAGTCAAACTTGCCCACTGGTGTTTTTAGTCTTTGATTTTAAGGATTTTCTAGGAGGAGAAAGAGTTGGATTACAGTTTAGGGCTCAGATACAAGATATGAAAATTACCTGGGGACAGAACAGCAGCTGGTGCAATTGCCCCGAGCCCAGAGATATCTGAAGGCAGCTACAGCTCAGCCGCTTGCTCAGCTCCGGCTGCTTAGAAATGCAAAATCCCCTGTCAGCACCTTGTAGATCTGTGGCTCTTTGCTAGCTTGCTGATCAATTCTGCCCTACGCTATCATTCCTAAGGCAAATTAGACTAAAGGTAAATGTTAGTCCTTTCTTTCTCATCCTGTTATTAATAGATTTATCAAAAAATGCTGCTATATGCAAAAATTCTTTCTCTCTTGGTATTATTATTTATGCTTTTTTGCCATAAATTTTGAATTTTTAATGTGATACTGAGTTACTTTCAGATATACCATGTCCTTGTTACATGACAAATTAACTTGTGTTTCTCTGGTGGTGCACCAATCAGCCCTTTTACTGTTCCAGCATAGTCTTAAAACATTTTTTTTTCAGGGATGAAGAGCCCTTGTTAAAAGGGAGGCAAAAAACAGTAAAAGTCATAAATTTTGACAATTTTATCAGCCCTGTGCTTCTGCAGAACAAATCCTCTTCCTACTGAGAACATCAAACCTTTCCAAATGAACTAAAGCTTTTGATTTTAACATTAATATATCCCCGAGTATCTTTTTAACAGTTTCAGTTCCACTACGAGGCTGCTCAGTGATTCAGACAATAAAATGACCACAATCAGAACCATAATACTAAACAATAACAAAAATATTTTTATTTTTCCTGTAGCTTTCACTATGTCTGTGCCTTGAAGGCTTTATGTGAGCTTAATATATGGAAGCATATGGAAGGCCCTGTTGCTTTAAAGAAGAATATTCCGATAATTACAATTAAGTGTGAACATAGTTAGAGGCCCACAACCCCAAGCCTGAATTTCATTGAAGAGACAGAAAACTTCATTAGTGTTTAGAAAGTGCAGTTTCAGCACTCTCAAGGCAAAATCCAACTTTACTTGTGCATTGGTGGTCCTAAACTCAAGAGCTTGCCCTTCCTTGCCTGTAAAGATTGAATGTTGAACACATTTTTAAAAAAAAAAAACCAAACAAAAATCTCTGCCCCTTTTCTTGCTGGACCTTATCCCAAGCCTGGTAAGAAAGGAAATCTTTCAGCAAGTGGCCTTTGGAGCTCCTCCGGTACTCTTAATGATTGAACTAATTTTCCCCACTAAAGGTGTATATGGGCCATGTAACACCTCAAGAGGGGCCCTTAACAAGTTGCATCCTCTGTTTACACATGGCATGTAGAGAAAACAGATATTTTTCTGTGTTTGTAAGGAGGCGGAAGTTGTCCTGCTGAGATGAAAGCCCTCCAAGGACCTGGCTGCTTTTGTGTGCTGAAAACACTTCTTACAAACTAAAAATAATAGTGATAACCTACTGTTATATGCACTTCCCCTTAATAAGCAGAGATTCATTTCCACAACATAAAGAAGTTTTCCACATGTTCTGACTTTGCATGTGAGAAGTGTCAGTCTCAGATTTACTCCTGTTCTCTTTGTCAGTGCAGACCAGCTGTTGATCCTTGGCAATTACTAGTTTGGGGAAGGGTTATCTGAGATGACACAGTCTCCTGATCAACTGAAGCTAGCTGAATTTCCTGGGAGCTCTTAGATTGCATTTTGCTGGGCTGGTTGTGGGAAATAACAAATACGTTTGAACAGTGAGTGTCTTTATAAGAAACAGGCAAAAAACAGGGCTAAATTCACTGGACATCTTGTTTGCGAATAATTTGGTGGGTCCTGGTGTTGCCTAATGATGTGGACTTGAAGTGAGCTTGTTACTGAAAGAAGGCAGTGCTTGATTGTCTTGCTGTACTGCCTGACACTGGAAATGATACATGCATGGTGACTCATGATAATGCTTTTCATTGCCATGTTATGTCAGGATAAGATAGCAAAAATTTTTGTCAGTCCTACTTTGAGTCCACCAAACTCATTCTGTTTGCTTCAAAATCTAGATATGAATCCCGGTCAATCAATCCATTGCACTAACCAAACTTCAAAGAAGCCTTTACTGAGTGTTTACATTACATTTGACTTTGTTATTGAGTCTAATGCCATTATGAAAAAGATGAAAACAGAAGAGACGTGACCGAGATAAAAATACTTTGTTTGCATTGCTGGGGAGAGGGAAAATTGCATTTAGATTACTTCTGATGGATCAGGGATGTTTCTGTAGGCTTTGTCACTGTGAAAACTGACAGATATTTCTATTTTAAGGCTGACACTAAAGGTGAAAAGCCGAGAGCTGCTATCAGGAGAGGAAGAGCTCACACAACCTCTTCATAAACTGAATCATCAGAAAACTGTGCTGTGCATCTCACTGCATAATAATGAAGCTTTTAACAATGTTCATCTGACACTCTTATGTGGTTATGAGACATACACAGCTGTACTTATAAATGTGCTCAGGACAAGTGGGAGTTCATCACCTTGCCTTTGCCTAACTTGGTGTAATTGCTAGCCATAAAAGGGGTTCCTTGCTTCTCTCCAACTGCATTTACTCCATTTGGGACTGAGCCTCATCCTCCCATCTTTCTTTCTGCACAAAAGTCGTATATAATGTTCACATCTTGTTACTCCATAACCTTAATTAACCCATGACAATGTAGATAACTAAAGATTTGCATGGAAAAAGAAACTATTTGCTCTGGTGTTCTTCATTGGGTAGATGCCTACTCCCTGACAAGATGGGTGGAAAGGGCGAAAACCAAGCAAGCTCCCTGGCCTGTGTCGTCTCTCACAGAAAAAGTACAGCAGCTGTCACAGGGAGGTGTAGGATGTGACTTCGGCTCAAGGGGCAAATGAAAGGCAGCTCAAAAGGAGCAGGGAAGAGGCAGATGCTGGGCCATATTCCCTGGTTTCAGGTGTATGCCTGGTGAGTTCTGCCATAGCATCCCAAAGACAACATACAGCATATATTGCCTTCCCAGACTGCACCTCACCCTGGGGCAAGGTGGGTCATTGCTAAGTAAAATGTTACTTTGGGCCTAATTTGTCTATACCAAGCTTGAAAATGAACTCTCTCTTGCACTAGGTACTATAATGCTGTTTCAGAGCAGGTTTTTCCTGGCTGTTAAATTCTGTTGAATGGTTTTCACCCAGAGGCTGTCCTCATTTCAATGAGAAAAACCTTTCCCTATCCTTTGGGTGTGTTTAACTCTGTCCCAAGGAGTACTGCAAATACTTTTTAGAATTCAAAATATCGAACTAAATTAGAAATAAACCTCCAGCACTAGATTACATCAAAACATCAATTATTAATAACTTTTCCTCTAACCTTGTATGTAAGTGCCTGATACATATTTTATGCCAAAAATGAAATAATTTTTTTAGCACTGTACTTGAAACAAGTCCTGTAGCACAGTCTTGTTTCCAGATCACTAACATTTAAGAAGTAAGTTCTATAAACCCAAGAGTATTTATAAAATGACATGTAATTAGAAAAGAATAAGTCTTCCAACCTGCTGATTACTCTAATTTTTCTTTTACTAAAAAGATTTAATCCTTTGGCTCTCTAGAGTGTCTGGTTTTCATAGATCAAATAATAAAACTCACATTAACAAGCAAACACATTTTTACGTCTCTGATGACTTGTGAATGGCTACATATTTAGTCAAACTGCTTTATTCCCATTTCTACAGACATCAATAGGGGACAAGAGTAAACCAATCAAGTCCATAGACACCTGTTTTGTAAGGACAATATACAGCTTTTCATATCTTGTAAATAACCATGTACTTCATATCTCTCATTCAGAGCTCAGGTGACAGAAGAGATAGCCTTCAACAGAACGTAATTTTTCTTTCAAGAACAAGATGGTGGGAAACTATTTCAGCAGAGTGGTTCATTTGTGAAGAACTTGACTAGGGCTGTTCATAGTTTGTTACAATAGTCTTTTTTTTTTTTTTTTTTTTTTTTTTTTACTGTGACAAACTTCATGTGACGGATAAAACCTGAATTTCTGCCTTTTCCTAGCTACATGAAGCCGGTGTATTTCTGCTATAGGTGACACTACTTGCCTTCCAGAAGTTATTGACTTGAGTGGTTGCACTTGCAGAGGTGGGGTGCTCAGGGCACATGGCATCCTCTTTCATGTGACTATGCACCACTGAGTATGTGCCAACAAATGCTATAAAGGACTCAACGTATTCACTGACTTCAATGAGATTTACTCATGCTCAGAAGTTTCCTTGTAGGACTAAGCCCAAGGATTTGAGTATATTTCATTTAAATCCTTCTTCTTTACAGCTGAGGTACTCAACAAGACAAGTTTCTTCTGTAGAAAGTTGAAAATAGAGTCAGCACAAGGAACTGCTGCCATGCCTCTTGCTTGCTTTCTGGGTACAATCGACTTATTCTTAGAAAAATTGACTGCCAACTACCAGGCAGCTCTGGCTTAGATTTTGTGCATAATCTGGGAAAGCTGTTAAGTCTGCCTTAATATTTCTGTCCCCAAACTATTAGTTAAAATAGTGGCCACATACTGCCTGAGCCCACCCGAGAAAATAAAAAGTGTGTGATGCCAAGTATTACGTATTGTTTCTTTTTTGCATAAAAGAAATGTGTGTGTACTTTAATTTAAATAGGGCTTTACAGAGATTTCCCATATGGTTCCTGACACTAATATGTATATAGTTTTGCATGGTTTCTCAACTTTTCAAATGTTATTGAATCTAACCAGTTGCATCTATGTCCATAAGTAGCTTGCTTCATCTGATTTTTTTTCAGTGGGGTTTTTTCCTTACTATGAACATGTTCACTTTATTTGATTGTACCACTTCCTCGTCTTTAAACATTAGCATAAGATTAAACATGTTGAATATCTCTGACAAGACTGCTGGATGAATAATGTAGTAAGCGCTGCTTTTGTTTGGTTGCCAGTCATGAGACAGTTCATTGCCAGAGTTTCACCCACTCTTGAACTTTATTTCTCTTTGTTAAAAGAAAAAAACACAAAAAACCCAGCCCCTACCCCAAATTTCTCATGACCTGTCTGTAGGAATTAGCTTGTTTGCAGTCTAAAAGAGCTGTGGTTTTCCCTGTGTGTTTCTTCTCAGTTTACTGTGGCATGTATCAGCATACATTCTCATAGCATCTGTGACACCCTGAATACTATGGAGTTGACTCAAAGTCTGTTATCACCTCAGCTTTCTTATTTTTATAACTTTCTGTAGCAAATAAAGCTCATATCAAGAAATATACTGCCCTGGAATGATGACATCTTTTCTAAACTAAACCTGTTTAACCGATTAACAGAAACTTAGTGACACACAAAGAGGTGGGGGATGGACAGAAGTGGTGTGTAGGAGTTCATGCATCTTGCAGCGGCTGGGAAGGTCTGAATGATTGTGGCTGTAGTATGTGGAGTTTTCTGTTTCTCTGGTTTCAGAGAGAAGACAGATTCTGTTGGACTCTGTGTACAAAAACTTAGAAGTTATGATTTTGTACAGGATGGTGGATTCTTTGGGAAGAAATTAAATGGTGAAACAGGAAAACTAGAGTGTAACAGTCATGTGGATGAAGTTAGGAAGGATTTCCCATCAGACCACTTAAAGTGAATTTGAGTTCCCATTTTGTTCACGCCTGCTTCATTTCAGTGGCTTCATTATACTGTGGAGAAGATAAGGCTTAATTAAAGGTTCAAGTTTTTTCCACGTTATGCTAAAGTGATAGCACTCTTCATGTATATGTTTTAAGGTGGCATTGGTACTGGACGCAGACCTCTCCTTAAACAGCATAGCAAATTAATCTTGACTTGTTGAGGTATATCTGCATGTGTCTGCATACACAATATTTTGCTACCTGTTGGGGCTGCCCAAAAATGTCAGAGTTATTTTTACACTGAGACCATCCTGAAAATATCAACACTCTGGTATGGTAAGATGTTTGTGTGGGAAGTTACGCTCTATAAAAATGTAAAGAACAGTGGATTTTGTTGCCCTCTTCATTTTCTGTTTCATCAGAACAATGGCACTTCACCAGAGAAACCAATAATGGTGTAATAGTCAAAGATTTTTCCCATCCACTAGGAAATTCTCTCTGACCACGTTCTGCTGTCCCCTGCATCGGCAGGCACCTTTTTTCTTTCTTATTCAGTGAAATCCTTAAGAAAAGAGAAATGGTTCTGAAAGTTTTCCATTCAGCAAGTACTTTAGTGACCTTTAAACTACATAGAGAAGCACAGGTAGAATATTAATCCCCAAAATGTTGCAGCTGTCTTTGAATGTGGGGTGTGTTTTAACCAGAATATCTCTTTAGTTTTACTTCTGATGCTTTAAGCTTTCCTTAGAAAATAATTGATGTCTTACGGTCCACCTGAACTGACTGTTCTCATAAGGGCATACCGTATATTTGCCAAAATTGAGTTACAGTCCAGTATTTTGTCCCATTTGATTGTGGAGATACAGTGAATGTGTAGCTTGAAGGTTTTTTAAAAATTCTTTTCTTTGATCCCACTTTTTCTTTGGTGGTAAGTACTCACTTCAGTGCTCACAAGGGTAATCTAGAGAATTACCACTACATGGAGTATGAGGAAACTTTTGAGGAGGGAATGTTTTTAGTTGATAAAATATCATACACACTGATACTGTTCAACGGAAGGGTCTGTTAGATCATGTAAGAAATAGACTACAGGAAAAAAAGCTCTCCAAATATAAGTACCTCTCTGATCTTAGAAGTAGGAGTCATATCTGCCTTTATCGGTGCCATTCAATAGCTTCTTTATTCTGCCAACCAAGGGCTCGTGAAAGGCTGTTTTCCCATTTGAGTCCTGGAAGTGCTCCAAATTTAAACAGGGCTTCAACTGAAAATACTGCAGAATGTGAGCAGAAAAAGACTGTATTGCTCCAAACTGACATTTTAATGTTTTTCCGTTAGGACTGATCAGCTGGTTTCTATTGCTGAGAAAAATCCAACTGTTGACTAGAGAGGATAAGAGGAAAAAGAAAGGGGGAAAGACCCTCCAGTTTTTGAAAAATAGTTTTAGAAGAGAGGAAGGAAAAATTAAAGAACTAAGTGTGCTATGGAGAATGTATGTTGTCCATCTTGAATGTTCAAACAGTCTTCCAAACAGGAAAGTTTTATGCATTCAAGCGAGGAGTGATGTCTGGAGCTTGCTACATCTCCAGCAGAGCTTCTCTGTTAGGAGAGATGCAGGGATGTGGGAAGGTGAAAGGACATGCAGTCTAACGGGGCCTCCTGGGTAACCTTGGAAACTGTCTGTGAGTCTCTCCATTCCTTTTTTTTTCATAAATAACTAACATATTTGAGCCCTGTGCAGTATATTTCACAGCTTTCCCTAGCTGCTTGAATGACAGCTGATTATTTCTTAATGAAGAAGACATTTCTAGGCAATAGGCTTGACTCAAGTGAACCTGCAACTTTTTATCAGGATCTCATCTTTTTTGGGAAAGAAACTTAATTACTACTGCAGCATGTGTGAAAATCAAGGACTCTTTTGCCTTCCAAATCACAAATGTTGAGTTCAGGTTAGGCAGCATCATGTTTACCTGCTCCAGTCCAAACCAAACTGGTAAGTTTGTGAAAGCCCTTCAGCTCTATGAAAATACAACGTATGTGACAGTAAAAAAATCCTGCATTGATGAGCCTATCCTGCAGGTAGGACAGGAAAATATCCTGCCTGGAGCAACAACCCCAGTTCTTTTGCCCATTGTACAGATCAAGCAAGGACTCAGCGCTCCCATGAGAATTCTGTTTTTTTCCACTTCTGTAGAAAGTGCTTCATTTTAGAGTAACAATTAGCCCTTGCTGATGGTTCCTCTGCTCACTGGTATGAGAGAAATAGAGGTCATTTGCTATTTCAAGAATTAAATAATTTCTTTCCTCCTTCAGGTGTGTTACTTTTATGAGGAAAAACAAAGCCACTTATAAAAATCACCCCATCAGTGGTCTTTAATTTGACAATTTATCATGATTTCTGGTAGTATATGGGATTTGTTATTAACAAGACATCACTAAAACAATGAAGTCAAGAGACTGATTCTTAGGACTTGCATAACTTGCAAAGAACAAGTAAAGAGGCAAAACATGAAAGCAGACCCATATTTTAATTTTAAAAAATTATTCTTTTTTTTAAAAAAAGTGTATGTTTGTTTATTTTAAGGTGTTTCCATGGAAAAACTGTCATTTTTTTACACCATAGTCTCTTTCATTGTACTGTGACTGATTATGCAGGATTTTAAATACAAAGTTGCATGTTAAATGCAAAATTGCTTGAACTGATTTAAACAGTTTAGTGCTACCAATGCTATTTAGCAGAGGAGGCTCCATTCCCCTTTGCTCAAAGCAGAAAGTTGATGGAAAATCCAACCAACAAAAAATGTCTTCTGTCAGGTTAGGAAGTTGAATTGGACCAGTGAAAACAACAGAAGAGGTACAAAGGAATGGATGACACTGCCTGGCCAAGGACAGGAAGGACAGAAAAGAAGTCTGCTTTTCCTCTTTTTTTTCAGCCAAAATGTCTGATTTCTGTTTCTACATGGGCACAGATTTCGAACATTCAGAGTGGAAGTGCACATCTTTGAGTAGCATAAATAGCATGATAGTTGCCTAAACCAGATCTATGTGGGTGTACAAGTACTTGCAACTGCGTGTGAGGGCTTGCCTACTGCAAAACACAAATACGTGAACCTTGGACAGCTGTTCCCCCATAGTGAATTACACAGTCTTCTTGCACTCTATACCAGTGATCCTACTCATTAATCCTAATAATGTACTTCTGAGGTAAGCACTCAGAATTACAAATGCTTGCAGTTTTACTCTCACTTTTGTGGTATTTCCTCTTCTTTCGCCTGTCCCAAGTGTCTGTGAATCTTATCCTTCCCTTGAAGAAAGGAAAGCACCAGTAATAAGAAGCTTAGAGAAAGCTTACACCAAGGAACCAAATTAAAATGACCTGCAATTTATCCTTTTACAAAATCTTTTGATGAGGACGTTTGGTATGTTTTATTGTTTAGAGCTGGTGATGCTAGTAAAGTTCTTTTGAGCAGAGAATGCAACATGCAATAGAGATGTGAAGTCTTATCCTTAACAATCAGACCTCCAACATAGCATGTGGCTGCCCGGATGAAAGTTTCCTTTTCAGAAGAGCTGTGAAAGCTCCCTTGCGCCCCTGGTCTGAAATGATCAATAGGAGGTTGCTGTCTGCAACACTTTCATGTTTCCCATACTTGGTGCCAGACTTTGCCTGTTTTGGCTTCTTTTTGCAACTTCTGTCTTAAACATCATTTTATACCATTTTTTATTCTCTCCTCCAGCTTAGTTTGTGTAATCACCTCTAGTCATACAAGCTGAGGTATCTCAGCAGTGTCAGTGGATATCTTGTCTCCCCTGCTTCAATGTACTCCTCACTGGAACAGCCTGTAGGACTTCTGCCTAATAGTGTGGCCACCAATGATTTTAACACATTCATGTGTGTGGTGACTTACATGGCAGTGCTCCATAGTCTGTGCAGAATGCCTGTAAGATGTCTTTGAATAAGAAAGGTGTGTTTAAAGGATCATTTGAACAGAGAAAGGAGGAAATAGGGAGTGAAGTCTCTCATTTTCCAGAGACTGATGCTTAACATAGATGGAACTGCAAGACACAGCTGTTATAAAATCTGTCATGTTGCGTATTTCCTATGTTGGCTCATGTTCTGTTCCAAAAAGCAAGTACGAAACAATATCTTTGTCTGAGCTGTGCATAAGTTGCAATGATGTGGAAGCTGTAGTTAGGCCATTTATAGAAATTATTGTATGTTTTCAGTTTGTCTAGCTTCTTGTTACTGTGGGATCGCTATCTTTTCCTTTTCCTTATGGAAGAATTTTAATACAGTACCCTATCCTTATTGTTTCAGAGACTGTAAGTGGTAAGATCATAATTTCTCTATTTGCTGGAAAATATCTGTGCACTACAAATGGGAACTGAAGGCCCTCTCTATTTCATGGAGATCGCCTTCTCTTCTAACTTGATATTTGCTGTTTTTTGCTTTTCTTTAAGCAACAACATAGTAATGGACTGGTGCAATTATCAGCACTTTAATGGTGGTTCCAAAAGGCCTTAGATGACTTGGCAGCAATTTACCTCATACGTGGGAAGAGGTTCCTATTGTTTTAACTTTAGCTGTTCAATTCTCTTTCTAATAAGCTTGTGGTAAATACTCAAGGAGAAGCAGTACCATATTGTTCTCTTCATCTTTTGTTAGATACTTTGCAATAACAACAAAGTAACATTTCTGAAAATGGATAGCTCTGGATATGTGTTAAAGCTTACAAAAGATCTCAGTAGTCACGACACATAGCCTGGCTATTTTACGAATCAACAGCAGGGAGCTACAGGAGACACTCTTTTCTGTTAAAAGACAATTAAACCAGTGGCTGAGAAATTGTTCTGTGATCACGGAGGAATCTCTGGTACCAGGCAGCATTGTCCTTTTGTAGTCAACACAGTTGCTTTAGTTTGTAGCTGTCTGTGATATGAAACTTTTCAGTTTAAGGACGTAGATATTAAGAGCTCATGAAACACCAGCTGTGTGGTTAGCTTTTACACCTAAACAGCATCAATAGCAATAGTATTTCAGTGACAGCAAACAGGGTTTTGTTAAAGCAGACTGTTGATTTCAGAAAGAAATGCCAAAAGCTTAGGATGCACTTGCTTAATTAATAAGCAGTGTGTGTATCAATCTGTAATTAGAGTTTGGGACTGCACAGCACGAGCATTTTGTAGCCTGATTGCTTTATTCTTGTAAGTTCAGGAAGGAGTAAAACAGGGCTTTTGCAACCTGCATTAGCTCGCACAGCTTGAAAAGGCTGACAGACAGGGGAAAATGCACTTTTCTTATTTTAGAAAGCTTAATGTATCTTTTCATTTAAATCAGTTTAAAACATTCATTGGGTCAAAATATGTAACATATATTGTTGTTACTTATAACAAGCAAAGATTAAGTTGAATTATCAGGAGACAGATTATGAAGTTTTTCTGTCAAGAATTAGTAGTTATTCCAGACAGCCAAGTGAATTTCCTTGCAATTATACATAGACTTCTCCAAAGCATAAACAAACCCCGTTTTCTTCTGCTGCAACATTCAAAATTACCTGGGAGTCACTCTGCTCCTTGCTTTCTGAGCGTCATTTGCTGCCTTCTCTCCTTGGCAGTGCAGCAGGGTATTAAGTGAGCAGTTGGGAGTGAGTGGGATACTTTTGTGCTCATGTGGTAAGGATTTGGAGCAAGATCCAAACTGTGTTCAGGGCAAAGTCTGAGTAAAATTGGTCCAGAGGGATGAAATGTTTGAGCTAGGTGCTGTTGCAGTCTGAGAGCAGCTGCTCAACAGACCCTTTCTCTCCTTGCAAATAGGACGCTCTGGTATAGATTTCCCTGACTGGGTTCCTTCTGCCTGTGCTCAAACTTGCAGTTAATTATTATTCTTCCCTTAAGACACGTAGTGTGTGTATGTAGCCTGCACACATTTTGCTGCAGCAAGACCCCGACTCCTGTCAAAGGATGACCTAGATCTTGGAAGTTTGCCTGTGAGACCTATCATTCCTATTTGCATAAGCCCAGAATAAGGTCTTCCTACTTAAAAGATTCTGATCTTACTTTGGGCTGACCCAGCAGATTGAGTAGGCTTAACTACCTTCCCGGATCAGGACTGGTACCTGGAAAAGTAATGCTCTTGGTGCTTAGGGCTTACCTGGGCAGAGCACTCTCTGAATTGAATGGTAGTTTTGCCTGGGCAGAGACTCCAGGGGTGAGTCCAGGATGTGCAGACTTGCATCGCTTTCAGACAATGCTGCAAAAGTCAGCAGGTGGGTACAGCTACCAAATTCTGATGTATACAGTGATTTCTGTTATTTGTACATATTGAGTATGTAGCCCCAAGCAGCAACATCTTGTGCTGGCAGCTCTCATATGACATATGTACATGGAATGGAGCAAATCGCTGAAGATAGAATGCTAGTTCTGCACATCCTGAATCACATGGAAATACCTTGGTTTAAAATAAGGGCGGGTGCACAGACGGAAGACCATTATTTCTTCTGAAACAGTTGCACACCATCTTATACCTCCACAGATTTCTGTTAGCAGTAATATTCTGCATATAAATGTGATCCCGTTAGCTAAAAATCCTCACTTTGATTGGATGCAGTGGACACTACCAGGGGAGATTCTTGACAGATAAAAACTTTAAGGTGTTCTAACACTCCCCTCCCATCACTATCACCGTAGGCAGTGGGAACTGCCTACACTCAGATTTTGGCTAAGTCAAGTTACAGCCTTTTCATAATCCCATTTAATTATAAAGTTTGAAACTATCTGTGAGAAATGTGAGAAATGGAAGGTCTTGCCGTAACCAACAGAGAAACAAAGAAGTTCATGCCTAAGACATATTTCTGTAGTTGTTTGGGACAAGCTATGTGACTTTCGATTTTAGGTTTTGCTGTGTTTTTTTTTAAACATACATAGTCTGAGATGTTTAAGCTTTTAGTAATCACTAAAGATGCAAAAAAAGAACAGAGGAAAAAAAATACCCCAATTACCATCATTCTGTAAAAATCTGACCTTGTCATCTCCTGATTACATGCTGCAAAGAAACAGGCTGTAGCAGAGGTGTCATCTTCTTTGTAAATCATGTAATTTGAGGCTTCCTTTCACTCTATCACAGTAAACCAGGCATGCAATTCATTCTTTTGTTTGGACAGTTGGTCTTCTAATTAAGAAGCAAGTGACTATTTCTGCACCAAATGGTTTTCCTTTTGTATATCTTTCTACTCCCTGTGAGGTTAATACATATTGAAATGGGATATGTCTGTGCCCAACTAGGAGAGCAAATAACACCAGAACAGAGGGAACAGTAAAGGGAAACAGACCAATTGTCAAAGAGGCTCATCCTTAACGTCTATAAGATACAGAAGGATACAGCAAACTGGGTTGCATCTCCATGGTTGAGCTGCTGTTCCTTACAGTCAAATGACTTCTGGGGTTGGTCTTTCTGGATTTTACAGGGATGGGCACGTTACATATATGTACAAACCCAAAACAGAAATCAAAACAATGTAACAAGAATTCAAGAGTAATGCACTCCAACCTGGCTGGAAGGCAGCAGGCATGCTGTGCCTCCATTACTCATTCCACAGGTGTGAAGTGATGCTGTCTACATATTCTGGCTGGAAAATGGTTATGTGATAAGGAGATAGTCAGATCTCTGGAAATGTCTAATGTCATATGCTGTGAATAGACATCTGTAAGGTACTTTATTTTTTTTATCCTAAATTCTCAAATCCCGTTATGATTGTCAGATTGCTAAGTATCAAATTATATGAGATGTTCTTGTTTTACAGAGGAAACATTTGAGTTCCCCAGGTATTACTTGACTTGCCTAAAAGCAACAGCAGTAGCCTGGGCAGTGTAAACCACTTCCCCCAGCTACCTTTACTCCAGAGGAATGTGTTGTTCAAGTTGGCATTAATGCTCTGGGGTGAGCTGTGTTGCATAGACATCCAGGATCTGTGTATTCACTAGTGAAAGAAGGAAACACACAGTAACAGCTTGTGGGCATGTGTGGTGATGCTCCTTTCTATAGGCATGCTTCTCTTTCCACAGTTCAGATATACAAAAATATCCACGGTAATCTGGTCATAAACCAACACAGATTCATATTAAAGAATTATGCCAGGAGGAAAACTTCCCTTTCATACTTAATGTCATTCATTGAAGCCACTCTCTAGTTCATTCTTTTCCTTTGTTTATTTGTCATTGTCTTTTGCTCCATCATTTGTTTTACATGAAAGTTGTTTAACATGATGATGCTGTTTTCTGACCAGTGGAAGGGTGTAGCCTGGGCTGAAATGCTCTTTCCCATATTACTGAGATTTCATAGTACGCGTCATTACAGAACAATATGAATGGGAACAAAAGTTATTACAAAACTAGCAAGTGAATTGCCCCTCCCTCCCCATGCCCTCCCATGCCTATTCAAAAAACAACTTTGGAAGCCCAAATTAAATTTGAAAGGGGAGAGGAGGAGAGAGGAAATGTAGGGTTTAGCAGATACTGTGGCATGTATGGTTTGTAAGAGTCCTCATTCTGTGGAAGCGCTTGCACAATGGGCTGTTTAGAGGACAAATGAAGTACCTTGAACTCTGTGCAGGCTTATGTAAAACTCTTAACAGTATTTGAGAGTCTTTTTTGTGACTTAATTTTTAGGAGGTTTTATTTCTCCTTTGAGTAATACCAGAGATACCAGAATGTCTACAGAAAAATAGGACAGCTGAAGTATAGACAACTTCTGGAGATTTTTTTTTTTGTTTTACAAATACAAGCACAGTTTGCATGAGCTGCAGTATCTCTTCTCCAGCTCTATCAGACTAATAAAACAGGCAAAGATTTAGGAGTTAAATCCTTCAATTTGATGTCTCACGTAAATTCATGTCACTAGTATGAAATTGGTGTATTAATTCTAGAAGCGGAGATCCAAAAGGAAATATTTTTAAAAATATGATTAACATCATGTGAAGATAAATATAATATGACAGCAATAAACTACTAATAATGCAGTAGCTTTAATAAAAATTAAAGAGAGGAGGGACAAAGTTCTGGCATGAATTTCTGATGTACTGTGAACACTGAGGTTTCCATCTGCTCTCTGCTTACTGATCCCTTACTTCTTGTGAACGCTGGGCCAGGAAGGCACCAAGTTCTGCTCATTTCAGGAGTATTTGATGGTTGCCAGACCATCAGGTTGTATTCCACAGAGGGAGATTTAAGAGTCCCCTATGTGAGGTTTCAAGGGATGTTTTCAAATGCCCTGCTTGGTCTCTTTAGTTATCTGTATAGTGCAGGAAAAATGACAACAAAAACTTAAGTTAGGGGATAGTGAATCTGAAACTCCCTGTAACCAAATGCAAATCTGTTGATTATAATAGCCATGAAAAGGAGGAAGATAATGTCTACTTTTGGAGGTTTCAAAAGCTGTGAGTTTTATGGTGATTTGTATATGTGGCCCTCTGCATCAATTCCTGCTCTGCCAGTGCCTTTATGATGGACTCCCAGTTTTCTCCATCTCACTGGACTTCCACACTGAAGAAGCAGAGGGAAGGCTTGCATCTCTCATACTCACATTATTGCTCAAATGTATATTGGGATGGCAAAAGTCTAACTCACGGTAACAGCAAAAGGCAGTTCTGCTTGGCCACAACAAGCTCTAGATACTGCTCTAATTTAACAGTGTGTAGCATCAATCAGAATTAGGAATAAGGAAGTACTCCTGATTAGTAGAGTGAAACTATGTTAGTTGGATTACAAGGAGAGTTAAAAAAAGAAGAAAGGAGAAAAACCCAGGTATAGGATTAAGAAGTTGAAAGGGAAAGCACAGAAGCAAGAGATAAGCATGCAAAGGGAGCAGATTCAGAGACAAGTCAGTCTGGCTAGGTCTAAGTTAAACTACTAGGAAAAAACCCTAAGCCTCAAACCTTCTGCGATAAGCAGCTGACATCAGGTTCAAATACCTCCTGTAGTTTTTGGAGTGGTGTCCTGAAGTGGTACAATTCTATATATATCCATGGAGTCTGTTTTATTGGCTGCACATTCAACGCAGGTTCCTGTTAAATATACTCTTTGAGAGGGCTACTTGGAGAATGGGTTTCTGTCATTCTTTAACAGGTATTCCACCAGCTGTCCATACCACTTAAGAATTTACTCATGTGACCATAGTGTTTTATTTCTTTAAAACAATTGATTTTGAAAATCTGAAGTAACTACAAATGTCCAAAATTGTCAATGGTATTTCCGTGGGTCTGGTTACCTGGGTGACTTTTAGTCTTTGCTCCTTGTCCATTTGTTATTTACAAAAGGTATGTTCTTCACCTTTCCTTAAGAAATCTAGTCTTAGAGGTCTATGGTTTCTTACTTTGAGAGAATAACTGCAAAAGAGTGAGCTGTAAGGCATCTGTAATGCAGCAGCTGGAGAGGAGGAAAGACCCTCCTAAGGATGTTGGCATGCTTATGTTCAGCTCAGAGGAGTACAGCACCTCTAGACTTTTAAATAGCATGTAAAAGTCATGAGGATGGCTGGGAGACCTAAAAAAGCCTGCTTTTCTGATTGTCCTTGCCCACATTGAGGGATCTGAGATCCTCACAAGCCCTCATACTTTCAAAAACAGAGACAAGAAAATACAACTTTATTCTTGGTTATTTCCTAATCAATAACTGGTCATTGAAATGATGGACCTATGTACTTGTGTTGATATTTGTAAGGAGCAGGTCTGAAGTGAATGGGGTGGGTGCGAATCTTCCAGTGCACGCCTTCTCTGTCCAACTGCCTCTTAATGCAAAGTTATGATCATAGCTATCTGGATAACTTGCTAGTATTTACCAATCTACTTCAACCTAAGTGAGATTTTTGGAGTGGTTCCCCTGCTCCATTGGGCTGCTGAAAGGAATTATTTCCCCTACAAGCCTTGTATTGCTTCATAAATACAAACATTCATTTTCCATTGCCTGTAAGTTGTTCAGGGGCAGGAAAAAATAAGGTTAAGTAATTGTAACTTTCACTGAGAACAAGTGTTGAAGAAATTAAGTCTTACAGTGCTGAAAACCATACAAGTTTATAGTAGAAGTATCATTGTTAATTCTTAAATTTGATTGTGATTACCATGTTAACCTATTACAACACCAAGGATTGTTTCATTTCAATAAGCTACTTTAGGAGATACTTGCCAAGATTAGAAATGAGCAGCCTAAGAAAATGGAAAAGTGTTCTGCCTTTACCTTGTGATTGCCTTTATACTGTCTTTCTTCTAGAATGAGATTTTACTACTAAAATGAATGTTCAGTCATTTTCCAAACACACTTTTAATCAGGTATTTGTTGTGCAGATTTTGCCTGCTTTTCTTATTAGCCATGTCTGCAGACTTTCTGTTGTTATACATGCCAGCCGAATCCCCTCATCAATGAGTTTTCAACGTCATCGAATGTAGCTGAAAAATCCTTGCAAAACAATAGCCTAGTCCTGAGTCCTTGTGAACTTTGACAACAGTTTGCCTGCAAATCTATCCAGTGCAAATGAATTTCAGGGATAAACAGCAAAAGAAAACATAGTGGGTGGTACCAACAGTAATCATTCCTCGACCAGGTTTCCTGAGTACAAAAAAGTCACTTCAAGGAGAAGTTAATGATCCTTCTGTACTGACCTCTGCAGACAAACAGCTGTTTGCTCACCTACTGATCAAACTACCCTGTCCCTTGATTTACATCTGGGGGGACATTGTCTATCCTAGGCACCAGCTGTTACTGTCATCAACTATTTCTGTGGTGTACTTTCTGGAAAGCCAAATGAATACAAGTTGTTTTCCAGATAGCCACTGACGCTGAATATTCAACCCTGGACTGCACTTTTTTTAATTGCTATGTGTTGGCTTTGTTTTTTCCTTATACTAACCAAGTAGTGTATAACAAAATTGAGTGTAATTCTACAGCTCTTTTACAGTGCTTTAAGAAGTTAACTATTTGCTTACTGAACATGACAATGTCCATTGTCTCTGTGAAACTAATACAGGTTTCAGAGAGATTGCTCCACTGACCACTGAATTTCAGCCCTCCTAAAGGGCAGCATGGCCAGAGTGGAAGGAGAGAAGGGCTGAGCTGGGGGGACAGGGACACTGCAGCACCCGCCACAGCAACCCTTTACAATAGCTAAGGGATTGAGGTAGAGTTGACTTTCTCATTTCCTGGAAGTCCATGCTGGGCTCCAGGCGAACTCCAAGGACAGAGTGCCACCTACTGAAACACCACTGCTGAAGAAACTTCTGCAGAGATGTGTAAAACCGGTGGAGGCTAGGGCTTAGGTAGTAGCTGGGTGAATTAAAAGAGCTCCAGACCTCCGCAGGTCTATTACTTTTAGATTTTTTTTGAAGTTCTTCCTATCTGTCTACTCTCTTTTCGCAGTACGTCATTAATATTGCTGGTGTGACTGGCACTGGCCTGGCAACTGACTCATATTTCGGGGAGCAATGCTATATAGTCCAGCTCTGAAAATGATGCCATCAAAATGTGCTAATTGGTCTGGAAAGGGTACTGGAAACAAACTGCACTCTGAGAAGAGAGGGACCAGCTCCTGTGGTGCCACCTCATACAACAGATCAGCACTGATTTTTTGCAACAAATGTACTAGCACATATTAAAACTCAACACAAGGTTTTGTGTAGATGCAGCTGCAAATTCTGCCTTGTTGTTGTTGGGCTATGCCATTTGGGCTACAGTATGATGGACCCTTGCGCTAAGCTAAACGGAGTAGGTAAGTTGAAGCACATGATGACAGTTGTGGTGTGGCAAGGCAGGGACACCACAAGTCAAGAAATACAGCTTGCAGTGAGAACCTGCACCAAAATATGAGGCTAGGCAAATAGCACTAAATTAAATAAATGATCATTAGCAAAGGAAGTAGCTTGTGAAACTCGTAAGTTGCACAATATTGTTCCCCGGAAATCAGAATTTGGCATGACCTGGTCAGTACCTTTCATAATTTGCAAGGAAAATAATAAAATATATTTTATTTCAAATAATCTGTGAGTTATTTCACTATTACCTAAGATTACCTTGCACCCGCCACCCTTTAACGTATCATATAAACTTGAATATGTTTAATTTTATTACTGTGGTAGAAAGACTGAAATTGTCAGAAAA
Organism: Burhinus oedicnemus; assembly: GCA_008921705.1. Lineage (NCBI taxonomy): Eukaryota > Metazoa > Chordata > Aves > Charadriiformes > Burhinidae > Burhinus > Burhinus oedicnemus. Next base: position 185,430 of record VFFE01006076.1, on the reverse strand, counting down.
GGAATTTACTAATCATAACAAAACAAAATAGCTAAAGCCAGTCAAGCTTTTTGAAAGAAGTTATCCTCTGTTACTTTCGAAGATGGCTTGTCTACCCTTCTGTCTCCCTTACTAATATAAGTGAGTATAAACACATTTTACTGTATATTACCTGCAAATATCTAGCGCAACTATACCCACATTATCTTGCCTTTTCTTTTTGATCAGATTTTCATTAATAATACCTCAGCTGTCTTTGTTATTACCTTTTGGATAATGACTGAAAGATGACTTATGACTTGTTTTCATTATACTTGGTGTTATGCAATGAATAAAGAAAGAATGTATTTATTCAGAATCTGAGACATCCAACAAAGCAGATAAGGGAAGAGAGAAGGGCATGATATATAGGGCGGAAAATATGTGCTATAGAATGTATAATGACATGGAGCTTGAGGATACCATTTTAAGTTACAGAGGGCTCAAAAGAGAGAACAGAAATCCTAATTAAAACATTAATCCTTGAAATAACAAAATTATCTCAGGCATCAGCATTCCATATAATTACTGCACTGGTGAGTACTGATAAACATTTTGGAAACATGCTAGTGGAAGTGCAGTAGTGTTTATAGCAGACTGACATGAAGGATGTAGACGTTTAAAAGCAATAGCAGGTAGCGCGCACACACACATAACTTCCAGACTGAGGTTCAGTATAAACTAGAAAGTGCTCAGTCCTGAATCATCTGATGCCTCTTGAAGTCTTGCGGAATTTTCACCATCAACTGCGTGGACAGGCAAACTAGGCTGCCTAGAAAGCTGTGGCACTACAAGAAATTTGCCTCTGCTGTTTGTTGTTTCTGTTGTCTCTTTTTATAAGAAAGGATCCTATGAAAGCATCCTGTTAAATATATAGAATAAGGACTATATCTTTAACAGGACAGATCTGACCAGTTCTAGATAAAGTATTCTACAAACTTAAGCTTGTAGTTCATTTGCAAACTAATTTGTGTTTCTCCAGGTGCTCTCATAAATCACCAATACTTGATAAATTTATTGATTCATATAGGTCGCTTGTTATTGATTTTGACTACGCTTCTGTCTGCTCTCTGGTGACTGCTCACAGGTACCTTGAAATGTAATGCTCAGCTTTGTGCCTGCGCCATGGTTGGATATGTGACACTTCCTTCACAGGAGGCAAGGAATACTAAAAGCAAATGATAAAGTTGAAAAAATGAGTGTGAAATCACACACATCCAGCATCTGTTTGGAGGTGCCTCATTTGCTTTACTATTTGTAGAAAGTCCCCAAATTCAAGAATGGTGAGGAATAGTCCCTGCTTTGTTCTCTTATTAGCTGTGTTTAATAGGCTTCTCATAGTGGTAACTCAGTGCTACATCGACCACTGATGACCTTTAATCCAGCTATGCAGTATGCAGATAGATAAGTATCTCTTCAGAAGGCCAAATGGCAGCCTACTGCTGTGTTAGGGCATGTTTTCCTTATCTGCTATGTCCTTCTACAAAGAATCACTACAGTGATAAAGAACCAGGTTCCCCATTGCTACTCTTGTCTTCCAAGTAAATGAGATGAATTAACAGATGGAATGAGCTTTCCAGCGTTATCACACATGTAATTGTTTTTCTGTGAATCTGTACAGTCACCACACTATTACAGTTTATCCTACAGGATTATGAGAAGTCCTGCTTCAGTCACAGGAGAGGGGAAGAGGATGTAGACAGCTTAAGCAATGCATTTTTATTTCTTAAAAGATATAATTTTAGTGTTAAAATTATTTAGCTTTAGAATTATACCTCTATTAACAAGTAAATGAAAGGGTTTACCCAGCCATCGAAGCTCCTGAGGGGACTTAGGGAAAAAGCAGGTCTCCAGAGGACTGCAGACCGAAGTTAGCATGGGAGGATGTTGGCCCACTGACTTCAGTGTCCTCTTTTAAAGGTTTTGTTTCATGGACGTTGTACCATTTATGGAAAACTATGCTCTGGAAAGCCAGTGTTTTCATGTGCTGGGCTGTCACCACCTTTCTGTTGTCTGGCTCTTACTGTCTCCAGTGGCCTTATCAGCCCCAATGCAGTAACTTTGTTCTTATTCTTCCATGAATTTGGGAACGGAAGAATGCTCGTTCCAGTACTATTTCCCCTCTTCACATCAACATGTTCTCTCCAGAGCTGCAATCAAATTAAAACAAGCTGGTTTAAACCAAAGCTAGGCAAGAACTTAATGGGTTTGTTTTGCATTTAATACTGTATAAGATACAACCTCAAATAAAAATGTCTGCTTTCTGCAGATGTTCAGGCCATTCATTTTTAATAGCAAAAGGTGCTCTTGGAAAAACAGAAAAGCTAATAGTTTGATTGTCCAACTGCTATCCTACCAATAGCTAGCAAGATTTTGTCTCAGATCCTGTAAGTATATGTTGTCATAAACCCAGTAACTGGGTAAGATCTGCTCATCCAGCTGAATAAGAAATGTACATGGTAATACAGAGGACCAACCGGAATTTGTTAATACCAACTGAACATTTTGAAATCATGTATGTAAAATTCATATCAGATTGCACTTATTTCAAAACTTGTAAAGAATTATTTTTGTGATGTCAAATGTGCACACATGAGAAGTCGGTCTAAAAATGGACCTTGAAATTTGGCTTAATTTGTAGGTTATATTTGTAGGATATAGGCACTGAATTCCACTTAAAATGGAGTCTAAAGTGAGATCACAAATCTCTAGCAGTAGAAATAATATTATGGAAAAGGTAGTGGAAAGAAGATTGTTAACAATATGCCTGCAGGTTTTCTGATGATGCTTTCAAAGCCCTGTCTACTTCTGCTGCCTCAATGCTTTTTGCATTTACATCCTTGCAGTTATAAGGAAAATATCTAACCATTTTCCCAGGCTTTAATAAATAAATTTTGTCTTCTCTGTCTGTGATCATATTTACAAACCAGCAGTACAGCTGTCTAGCAATCAAAGGCAGTGTTTGAGTTCTACGTGTGTAGCACTTTTTTCTGTTGGTGTTTGTGGGTTGCTCTCTGGTCTTTCTCCCCTGCTTATTGTGGTAGGGGTAAATCCGAGCCCTTATTCACACTGGTCTTGTGCATGCCTCCCATGGGACTAATGTGATGGAGTCTGGAAGAACTGGCTCTGCAGGCAGCCGTGGCATGGAGGGGTCCCTGCCCTCATGCAGCCCTGCAGAAGCAGAACTGTAGTCTCAGGGCTGCTGCATGCTGTCTGGCTCCATGCTTCCTCCTTGGAGGTGGCAGAGATGCCCTAGTCTCTTGCAGCTGAGAGGGGAGATATCGGCACCCACAGTCTCTGTATCTCTCCATCTTCTTTCTGCCTGTATGTCAGCATGGTGCTATCCAGAATAATTGTTGGGATGAGACCTTAGTCCCTTTAAACTGATATGTGGCAATGGCTCTTTGCCCTTGTCCTCAAATTAGTCCGTAGGTAGTTTGCAGTTAAGGTAGTCTAAGTATTTTAATGGACCTTAAATTACATTTTCTCTACCTCAGTTTAGAAAGACTTCAAGCTAGTCTGTAGGATCAAGCCTTTGTTCCTTGCTGACACAAAGCAAGACCTTTCAAGGGCTACTAAATACTGGGCGGGGTTTTTTACTTGATACTGCATTTGAACAAGGTGTTACTGTAACTCCGACTCACTGGGGGAGGAAGAGGAAATTGGCATTTTCTGTATTCTGTGTCCTGTCTCTGAGGTGTTGGTGGAAGTGTCGTGTTAGTACACTTGTTGGTAATGAAATGCATAACGGTACCAGCTGCTCAAACAGCTGTAACCATCTGTTTAGCATTTCCCTCATCACTGGAGTTTTTCTAATGGTAAGAGCTAAATTTAAGCCTAACCACAAAAGTTACCAAAAAAACCCTCCAAGGAACCTGATCATACTGGAAAATTCTTGCCATGTCTGTAGATAACAATGTTGTGCCAAGCAGAGATGGCGGTGTTCAACAAACAAGCGGGAGCATCCAAGCCAAGGGGTGACTTTTCTGCTGTCCTGCCTCAGAACTATACCAGGCAAAGCCAGCTGAAATGAGACAGTGACGGTTTCTGGGGAAATATGAGGTGAACCTGTTCTGAATGTGTAACATGGCTGAACCACCAGCCAGGGACTGCTGTGCTCGTAGTGTGTTATATACATTGCTCATAGGGCATAGAAGTTATTTCCCTAGAAACGCTGAATTCTTTGGTATTGAGTCTGCACGGGAAGAGTAGCCTGTGGATGTGCATTGACAGCACTCTCTTATGCTTCTCCACAGCATCAGAAAGATTCCCTGTGGTGAACTCGAGTCAGACTGTGTGATTTGCTTTCTCTTCCCTTCAAAACATTTTAAATTTTTTTATATAATGTTTAATATTTCATTATTTCCAGTGGATAAAAAGAGAAGTTTGCTCTGAAAAAAATTATAATGCATAACTTCTTCTCTCCAAGTCAGTGCTGCCAGCTTCAAAAATGAATGGCTCTGATATCTTCAGAGACCAGATTTTTGTATTTGTTTGCAGAAGAATGGAAAGCACATTTTTAATAAAGCTCCTGTGATGAATAAGTGGCTCAAAAATAGCAGGCTAAAGCTTGCTTCTGTGCTGTCAGAGCAGAGTTTGCCAAGTAATTTGCCTATATAAACAGTGTAAGAGCAAAAGGCCTATTGTAAAGCTGATCTTATTTTTAGAGGTAGATTTTATTATTCACTCTCACTTCCTTTCCCACCAAGGGCTTGCTTTTACTGCAAAACAAGGCCACAACGGCAAATGCATACCATCTGATTGCATAAGAGCTCCAGACAAGATACCCTGCAATTCCCAATCTTACTTCTCCGGAATAGGGAGGATACATGTGTGTTTTCATGCTGAAATGTGATTTGCAAAGCTTCAGCATTATCCGTCTCTTAAAGTTCCCTGACACAGTCACATCATTATGAAGCACAGAAACCCACAGCTGGATTCTGCCCTGATCTTGAACTCTGTACGCCCCTACTGATGTAAGAGGATTTATTTGTGTGGGAGTTAGGGCATGGTAGGAGCTTTGGTACTGAAAACAGTCTATAGTCTTGTACATATATTTCTCTGTGCACTCACTCCTCCATCACAATACCAAAGCAGATCTACACCATTGGTGCAGGAATGTGGCACATGCCTTCTCTACACCATCACTGAAAGTTGCAACTCAGTTCTTCAAACCTGGAATAAAGCAAACAGGGCTTCTGCTGAACTTTTCTTTGACAGGGTTAAGCTGGCAGCCTCTCCCTATCTCCACAGCACGGATGCACTCACTCAGCATGTCCACTGGATGCCCTGGATACTTTCTGTGTTGAGACACTTCTGGGGCAGTAGGAGTTGCCTGTGGGGTCTCCATGGAATAGACATGCTAGCTAATTTCCAGCCTTGCAACTTCCTTTCATTATTGTGTTTTCCAGGATTTGGTCACTCTTTCTTTATCGGAAAGATCACTAGTTGACTTGCAATAACATGACCCCATTCAACACCTATGGATGGACATTGGCTTTACTGAAAGAAGTCATGATATCAAGACATGAACCAATAACTCTTTCCCTATCCGCTTTCTTTGGATTAGCAGGGCCTCATAAGGAGAATGGCCATTGCCATGCTTTCAGTCCAATTCCACTATCATCTCTTTCCTGCTATTGCAAAGTCTCTGGTTCATGATGTTCTCTGGTACATGATGTTACATATTTCCCCAATACAATTCTGTTTTCAGAAGACACCAGACCCTGATGTTTTGGCTGTTATGGGAAGACGTAATTCAAATCAATTCACCAGGTCCAATTCAGAAAGAAGACAGAAATTGCAACATGATAGAGCACAAAACATCTTGTGTCTTCCTTTGCTGAAAAGTTCATCATTGTTCCAGCATAAATATGTCTACTGCACACAATAACAAACCGCTTTAGGAATAATTTTCTAGTTCTATGGACAGCCTTATTTTACAATGTTCTTGCTAATACTTTTTTAGCTGCAGTCCCTCTTCACAATACAGTAAACTTCTTGTACTAGTTTTGCAAAAATAGTCATTCCTGTATCAAAATCATGGCAAGTGGTAAAGTGGTTTAATCTGCATATACCTGATGTGTGACATATCACAGTACATCATAGAATCATAGAATGGTTTGCGTTGGAAGGGACCTTAAAGATCATCCAGTTCCAACCCCCTTGCCATGGGCAGGGACATGTACCACTAGACCAGGTTACTCAAAGCCCCATCGAGCCTGATTTTGAACACCTCCAGGGATGGGGCATCCACAACTTCTCTGGGCAACCTGTTCCAGTGCCTCACCACTCTCACAGTAAAGAATTTCTTCCTAATATCTAATCTAAATCTACCCTCTTCCAGTTTAAAACCGTTACCGCCCATCTTATCGCCATACTCCCTGATAGAGTCCCTCTCCATCTTTCTTGTAGGTCTCCTTTAGGTGCTGGAAGGCTGCTATAAGGTCTCCCTGGAGCCTTCTATTCTCCAGGCTGAACAACCACAACTCTCCCAGCCTGACCTCATGGGAGAGGTGCTCCAGCCCTCTGACCATCTTTGTGGCCCTCCACTGGACTCATTCCAACATGTCCATGTCCTTCTTCTGTTGGGGGCCCCAGTGCTGGATGCGGTACTCCAGGTGGGGTTTCACGAGAGCAGAGTAGAGGGGGAGAATCACCTCCCTCAACCTGCTGGCCATGCTTCTTTTGATGCAGCCCAGGATACAGTTGGCTTTCCGGGCTGCGAGCACACATTGCTGACTCATGTTGAGGACATCAATCAACACCCCCAAGTCCTTCTCCTCAGGGCTGCTCTCAATCCATTCTCTGCCCAGCCTGTATTTGTGCATGGGATTGCCCCAACCCAAGTGCAGGACCTTGCACTTGGCCCTGTTGAACTTCATGCATTTCACACAGGCCCACTTCTCAAGTCTGTCCAGGTCCCTCTGGATGGCACCCCTTTCTTCCAGTACATGCAATTACTGGATTTCACACCACATGACTGTAAGTGAACAAGGTCAATTCACCTCTGAAGGCTTTCTGGAAAAATCTTATGCTGTTATTCCCTTTACATCAGCAGAGTCAAATAAATATAAAACTAAAACAATGACAAAAAAAAGTCCCATGGATTGTTCCTTTCAGAAAAAAGTCTGCTTTGTTCTTTAACAAGTCATTTTGGTCCATGATATTTTCAATGTTTCCTTCTTCATTTTTTTCCTTAAAGTTGGTCTTTCTTTTGGGTTCCGTTATGTGTCCTTCACTTCAAACATAATCTTTCTGAACAGTATTTAGAAACCTTCCCATACTGTTCAGTAAACGGTTTTGAGGCAGACTTCTGCTGAAACTGATACTCAGAGGTCTCTCAAGTGATTCTCGGGGGACATATTTCCACTTCTGTAGAATCATTAGTTGATAAGCAAACTTAAATGTTTAAAAGGGGGGGAAAAGTCCCAAAGGATGATTTCATCAGACATGCCCTTCCACAGGGGTGTTGCATTTATTCTTTTAAAAACTACACACCAGAGACTGTTGAGCTGAACTTACTAATTGTCTTTCAGTGGTTTCGTTAAAAAAAATAATTTCTTTATACAATGAAATAATAAATATTTTCAGAGAGCTTACTATTCTGTCTTGTAAATTAAAATCTGTCCTCAGAAATGTTAAATAAGATCTTTTTGAAACACTGCGGAAAATCAGTAATAATATTAGAAGCAATAAACTTTCATTGCAACTGATTTTTCATTCTCTCTGCTACTGGTGTGAATTATGACATCTTGCAAACCCACCAGTTGAATTATGGTTTATTTTCTATGTGGATCTAGGCTTCATTAAATATATTTGTTAGTTCTATGTAGAGGAAGGAAATCTCTCCATTCAACAGGGAACTGTGTCTTGAGGTTATGCTGTTCCTGGATAACTGCTGTCCATCACCAGTGGAGAGTTCTGCCATGAGCTAATTTTACTTGGGAATGCCCTAAGAGAGTAGAAGAGCTTATTCTGTGGTTAGAGTTATACAGGGGGAAAAGAGAATGTATTTAAGAAACTTGCTAGTATAAGCAATGAACGTGTTGGTAAACTAAATTAAAACCATGTGACAAAACATAGCAGTACTGGTACAGGACTGCCAAGTAGCTCTGATTATGCAAATAAGAATATACACAGAGGGTGGCTGCAGAGAACCTACTGCAAATCCCAGCTGGTGGCTGCTTTAATGATTCAGGGAGTGTGGGGCTGGATTAATGTCATGCATTGAATAAATAGATAGCTATTCCCCTTGGTCTTTAGCCTGCTAGAACATCTACTCTGGTTCTGAAACTTCTAGATCCTTTCCTGACAATGATCTTGAAAGCATTTCCAAAGTTTAATATCAGAATATTTTGTCTTGAAAACTTATCTACCAATTACTTAGCATAAGGAGTGCTTTTGGGTTCTTATTGCTTTCTATTTAAGCCAAATATTTGGGAAAAATTTGTGACTGCAGGATGGATTTATCCAAGTATATGCATTTTCGCTATAATTTTGTGTGTCAGGTGTAATAAAAACTAGCATTAATAAGCCACGGTATTCACATTCTCAAAAAAACATGTTACCTATCTGCTGAACAGCAGGGTTACAGCATTGCAGAAACAGTCTTAGAGGGGCTTAGAAAACCTGTGATAGGTTAGTTTTTTGTAAAGTGGATGAGATGATGATCAAGTGAGAAACTGTGTGTTTGTAGAAAGAAAAAAAACAGCTGGGAGTTTGGGTGGGGAAGAGCAGATGTTTTGCAAAGGAATCTGAAGGTAATTAAGCAAGAGATCTATTTGGTCTAGAGAGAGCATTATTTCATCTTTAGTAAAGTACAAATAGTATTGCAGGAAATGAGATATGATATGGGACTAAATTCTTTAGTGCCTAAGGTAGTTTCTGAAGTTGTTATGACACAAGCTTGTTAATAAGTGAAGCTGTTTATGTTAATGACCCAGACAACATCCGTGACTTGCGATTCTGAGTTCATTCTGAATTAAAGCAGATGAGTTTATAAAGATGCAGTGGAGTGCAGGGGCTTTTAATGGGATTTCAGAAGAGAATTTGAGTGCCTACTTACATGAAATTGTACGTTCTAAAAATGAAAAACATCTACCAGGCCTTTTACGATGGCCAAGCGTTGTAATGGCAAGCAGCTCAAATATAAAGACAGAGAGATCTTGGTGAATTTCCTTGCAATTTTCCCTTCCAGTTTCCTCTCGATAACAATGCCTCGCCTTGTGCTAAAACTGTAAGTAACCCACCTTTCAGCACATGTCTGGGGAGGCCTTTATCTGTTAAAACAGATGAGCAATAGAAGGAATTAGGGTACTTCTCTCTGAGGCAGACAGAAGACAGGTAATTGCAAGGTTATGTGGGCAGCAGCTAATTGCCTTCAACAGGCTTTGCACACTTAGTCTGATAGGCTTTGTTCATGTCAGCAGCCAGATGAGGGTTACTTCAGTTGATACTGACATCCAAGTAGGACACCTCTGCGAGGGGTTCTCCCACTAAAGCTGGTCTGGGGCAGTGTTCAGCACTTCCCACCTGCCATTTCCAGGGCATGGCTTGCAGAAACTGTTTAGATTCAGGCTTGCAAGAGCAAGAAAACCTCTGCTGACCTGCGTGGGAATAGGATGCAGTCCTCTGTCAGTGCTTCACACTCTTTTGGGGATTTGCATGTGCTAATCCCATGAGAGAACCAGCTGCTATAAATGACAGCCCTAATCAATCTTCTGGATTTTGGGGTGCTTTCTGGAATTAGAGGACAGAAGTTCCTGAAACATGAGGGGGCCATCAGTATTGGCACAACATAGCTACTTCTCTTATTTCTTTTTCTTGTGGTTAGGAAGAAAGAAAGAGGAAAATGTGAATGAAGATCTTCTGGATAAACTAACCTTCCTGCTTATGCTGATGGATTTTTCTGGAATGGTTATGCTGAGATGATTAGAGGGAATCCTCAATTTTAGTGTTTTATTTTTATTCAAATAGCAAAAATAACCTTCCAAGATAGGATAAAAGTTTCTGTATTAGCTGACTTTGAACGACTTTGTCCAAGAACAGTCTTTCTCTCTTGTAACACCTCTATTAAGGTACCAGCATTAAGCCTTGCCATGCGAGCAGTCTGCCTGGCATCAGCAATGAGCAGAGAGAGGGAGGAGAGCACAAGCCTACCTCTCCTTTAGGAGTGTTCTGTTTTGGGGGAATCCAAACGAAACTGACTCAGTGGGAGCCTCTGCCGTGAATGGGAACTTCCCCGGTGTTTGTTACCAGCAACAAAGTATCTTAACGAGATTTCCTATGCCTGACAAACACAAGAAAAAAGAAGTGAGATTAAATTGTTTTCAGAATAGCAAGTTTAATTATCTAACGTTACCTTTGGATCACTTGCATGTTAAGAACAGCAAATACAATATCTTGTAGCAGAGGTGGAAAAGTCATAATTTTTACATGTCTGGTAGTGACTTTAAAAAGTGATTATGGACTAAGTCATTTCTCCATGCACCGTGCCTGACTGTAATAATCCAAATTGCCTGTGACTTATGATTATATTTGGCAACAATCACCATTCCCACTGTAGTGTGAAATTAACACCACACACTGTAGCTGTGGCATTTATTGAACGCAAGGGAGCTGATTATAGCTCCATAAACTTGAAGACAACCTTTGCTATTACTTAATTAGCATCAGTATATGTGCATAGATTAGAACGGCATTTACAATCACTTCCCTGGTTAAATGTCTAACAGTCTGCACTGTACCACCCATAATTTAAAAAGTAACCTCAGACTTGGGGAGATATGTCAGTAAAAACAAGTTTGGATTGCAACTTGGCAGACTGCATTTCAGAAAATTTTTTTTGCTGTTATTAACACTGGTCTATATTCCTTTGAGTCTTTCTTAAAATTTGTTTTCATACAAAATAAATTTACACAGAATTCTAAATTTTCATTTTGTTGATTTCTCTCTTTTCTTCCTCCCCCTCACCCATGCTTGCCAAAGAAAACCTTTGTTTACCTACTAATGCAATAGTTTCTGTGTTCAAACACAGAATTTTCTAATACTATCAGAAGGGAACTTTTTTGTTATTTGTTTCTTTTGAAAAAGCTTTTTACAACGCATCTGTCTTTACATTGTGAATTGATGAATAATATTGCAGATATGAACCCAATTTAGTTGAAATACTTGTCCGTTTGCAATAGGAAGTTAGCTAGCAAACAAATGCAGGCTAAAATGGCTTAGCTGCATTTTGCCCAAGAACTGCTTTGTCCCAGATCTACTGAGCATGGAGTGGGAGGACAGTAATGTCC